>BLSH010001322.1:0-16740 GCA_018402905.1 Glandirana rugosa | reverse complement strand
ATGCGCGCATACTAGCTCATTATGCCTTTGCTTTGCAGGGTTTTTTTTTTGGGGGAGGGGGCGGACTTGACAACCACTTTAATCAAATAAATAATTAAAACATTTTTTTTTTAACGCAAACGGTGAACATTATAGAGAGAGCAATCATTGTAGCTTTAGACCTCCTTTGTAACTCTAAACAGGTAACCTGTCAGAAATTTTAAAGCGTCGCCTATGGAGATTTTTAAGTGTTATAGTATGTCGGCATTCCACAAGCGTGTGCAATTTTAAAGCGTGACATGTTAGGTATCCATTTACTCAGAATAGCATCATGTATTTCACCAAAAAATGGGTGATATATTGTTTTTTTTTTTTGCATTAAAATCCATTAAAGTATATTATTTCCCAAAAATGTGCAATTTGCAATGGCTGCCATTTTATTTTCTAGGGTATCTGCTAAAATATATATATATATATATATATATATATATATATATAGATAGATATATCTATCTGTCAATCTATCTATCTATCTATCTATCTATTTATCTATCTATATATATATATATATATATATAAAATGTTTGGGGGTTCTAAGTAATTTTCTAGCAAAAAAATACTGAAAGAAGACCTGGTATCTTGATTCAGAATATTCAACAGTGTTTTGAAGTAACCAGTTACATTGGGATATGTAAAGACTTACGATAATTGTCTCTACCGTATTCATATGCACACATACAAACACAAAGGGCCAGTTTGGTTGGATGCCAATAGCTGTGGATAGGTTGCGGTCAGAAGCCTAAGCACCTGAAGGAACTCCATCGAACATAAGGAGAACCTACAAAATAAACAGACAAGTGGTGCTAACCACTGAGCCACCACACTTCCTCTGGTCTCTGAATAAATCTTGTGTTTCCTCTTTCTTTCTCTCAGGCCCCTCGCTTGATATTATGGATTTTAGTGGAAATCGCCATTATTGGTTCAGATATGCAGGAAGTCATTGGTACCGCCATTGCATTCAGCCTCTTGTCATCTGGGAGGTAAGAGATATGTTAATAATCGAAGAAAAATATTTTGTGTTTCTAAAAGGGAATGATTTAAGAGAAAATTAAAGAACCTCTGCAAATGCAGCCTATCTCAGCCTTTTATAATATGGAGAAACTCTCGAAATATTTAGGTATCAGGAACCCCTACTAAAATTGTTATAGCTGTAGCTCATGGTATATTAGAATGATCAGTAAGTGGTAGAAATGTTTAAATAAATAATAGAATGTGGTGTGCCTGGCATATTTGACACCCAGAGCGGATCATTTTATTGACACCTCCTGATCTTTACAGCAATGTTATTATCAGCAAAAATAATTAATGGCCAGAAGAGAATAGACATTAGTCAGTATTCCCCCTATACTGGTGGTTCGGTAAGAAAGTGTCCCCTTATATTGGCGGTGCCTCCTTATATTCATAGCCAAAAAAGAAGACACAATGGTCTGCAGGGAAATGTCCCCTTACACTGGTGGTCATACAGTGGTCAGAAGGAAAATATCCCCTTACATTGATGATGTCCCCTTACACGGATGGCCAAAAGATAACAGACAGTGGTTAAAAAAGAGAAAGGCTCCCCTACGTTGGTGGTCAGATACTGGTCTTTAGGGATATGTCCCCTACATTGGTGGTGTCCCCTTACATTAATGGGCAAAAGAGAACAGAGATTAGTGGTGTCCCCTTATGTGGATGGACAGAAGATAACAGATATTGGTTACAAAAGAAATGCGAGATTCGCCAGTAGGGAAATGCCCCACTTATGTTAGTGGTGTCTTCTTACATTGATGGCTATAAGAGAGCAGACAGTGGTTGGAATAGAAATGTATCCTTGCATTGCTGGTAAGAAAGTAGTCAGTGGGGAAATATCACCTTACATTGTTTGTCAGACAGTGGTTAGTAGGAAAACATCTCCTTACATTGGTGCTGTCTCCTTATAATCATGGCCAGAAGATAACAGACAGTGGTCAGTAGAAAAATAACCTCTTACATTGATGGTATCCCCTTACATAGATGGCCAGAAGAAAAGAGACAATAGTTAGAACATAAATGTCCCCTTACGTTGGTGGTCAGACAGTGGTTATTAGGGAAATGGCCCCTTAAATTGCTGGTGTCCCCTTACATTTATGGCTAAAAGAGAACTGACAGTGGTTAGTAGAAAAATTAGGTCATTGGTGGTGTTCCCTTACATTATTTGTGGTCAGTAGGAAAATCTCCCATTACATTGTTCAATAGGGAAATGTCCTACCTATATTAGTGGTCAGTAGGGAAATGTCCCCTTACTTTGGTAGTCAGACATATGTCAATAGTGAAATGTTCCCTTATATTGGTGGTGTACTCTTATATTGATTGTTTAGAAGAGAACAGACAGTGGTTGGTAAGGAAATGTATCTAGGGTTGCCACCTCATCCCTTTAAACCCAAACACATAATGTATCCTTATGTTGGTGGTCAGACAGTGGTCAGTAGGTAAATATCCCCTTACATTTGATAGTGTCCACTAATGAAAATAGCCAGAAGAGGAAAGACAGTTATCTGTAGAGAAATGTCCCCTTACATTGGTGGTATTGCCTTACTATGATGGCCAGAATGGAACAGACAGTTGTCAGTAGAGAAATGTCCCCTTACATTGGTGGTGTTTGTTGCCTTACTACTATGGCTAAAAGAGAACAGACAGTGGTTAGTAGAAAAATGTACCCTTTCATTGGTGGTCACACAGTGGTCAGTAGGGAAACGTCCCCTTACATTGGTGGTCAGACAGTGGTCAGTAGGGAAATGTCCCCTTACAATGGTATTAGACAGTGGTCAGTAGGGAAATATCCCCTTAAATTGGTGGTCAGACAGTGGTCAGTAGGGAAATGTCCCCTTAGATTGGTGGTCAGACAGTGGTCAGTAGGGAAATGTCCCCTTAGATTGGTGGTCAGACAGTGGTCAGTAGGGAAATGTCCCCTTACATTGGTGGCCAGACAGTGGTCAGTAGGGAAATGTCTCCTTACATGGTTATTGTCCCCTTACATTAATGCCCACAAGAAAACAAACATTGGTCATTAGGGAAATGTCCCCTTGTATTGTTGGTAAGACAGTGGTCAGTAGGGAAATATTGGTGGTCAGATAGTGGTCACTAGGGCCATTAGGTCGTTGGTGGTTTTCCCTTACATTATTTGTGGTCATAAGGAAAATATCCCATTACATTGTTCAATAGGGAAATGTCCCACCTATATTAGTGGTCAGTAGGGAAATGTCCCCTTACTTTGGTAGTCAGACAGTTGTCAATAGTGAAATGTACCCTTATATTGGTGGTGTACTCTTACATTGATGGTCAGAAGAGAACAGACAGTGGCTGGTAAGGAAATGTATCTAGGGTTGCCACCTCATCCCTTTAATAACAACTTCAGCCCCAGCGCCGTAAATAGGCGGCGGTCGGGGTTGAACGGCTCTCCCGGGACATAGCCTGCACCTGTAGGCTATATCCCGGTATCATTTTTTAGAGCAAGCGGTCAGCTATCCAGGGGTGACGACCGATCCGGCTCGGGAGCCGCTCGGTCGTTACCCCAGGAGGTGGAAGGGGACGCCCCCCCCTCCCGCCGCCTTCCGCCGCTCTTCTCCGGCCTCCCGTCCCACCAGGAGACCGGAGCGACGATCCGACGCGTCCGCCGGCTGGAAGGAGACCTGATTAAAGCCGTAAACGGCTCCGATCGGGTCTCCTTCGGCAAATTCCGGAAGCGACGTCACAACGTCACTTCCGGTTTACACGGCGGCTAACGGCGCCAAATTTTAAAAAACAACAGTATTCAGAATCGCCGTTTCTGGCAATCTGAATACTGTGAAGACCCCCCGGCCCTCCAAAAAGAGTACCTGTCACCATCTATTACTATCACAAGGTATGTTTACATTCCTTGTGATAGCAATAAAAGTGATCAGATTTTTTTTTTTAAAGGAACAGTGCTAAAAATAAATAAATAAAAAATAAAAAAAAAAAGATTTAAATCGCCACCGTCCCTGCGAGCTCGCGCAGCAAAGAAAACGCATACGTAAGTCGCGCCCGCATGTGAAAACGGTGTTCAAACTACACATGTGAGGTATCGCCGCGATCGCCAGAGTGTGAGCAATAATTCTAGCAAAAGACCTCCTCTGTAACTCTAACCTGGTAACCGTTAAAAATTTTTAAAGCGTCGCCTATGGAACTTTTTAAATACCGGACTTTGTCGCCATTCCGCGAGTGCGCGCAATTTTCAACCGTGTCATGTATGGTATCTATTTACTCGGCGTAACATCCTCTTTCACAATATGAAAAAAATTGGGCTAACTTTACTGTTGTCTTATTTTTTAACTCAAAAAAGTAAAATTGTTCCAAAAAAATCGCGCTTGAAAGACCGCTGCGCAAATACCGTGTGACAAAAAGTATTGAAACAATCGCCATTTTATTCTCTAGGGTGTTTGAAAAAAAATATATATAATGTTTGGGGGTTCTAAGTAATTCTGTAGCAAAAAAAAATGTTTTTAGCTTGTGACCACCAAATGTAAAAAAGTGGCACGGTTGGTAAGTGGTATTAAACCCGAACACATAATGTATCCTTATGTTGGTGGTCAGACAGTGGTCAGTAGGGAAATAAACACTTAGATTTGATAGTATTCACTTACAATACTAGTCAGAAGAGGAAAGACAGTTGTCTGTAGAGAAATTTTCCCTTACATTGGTGGTGTTGCCTTAGTACGATGGCCAGAAGAGAACAGACAGTTGTCAGTAGAGAAATGTCCCTTTACATTGGTGGTGTTGCCTTACTACTATGGCTAAAAGAGAACAGACAGTGGTTAGTAGAAAAATGTACCCTTTCATTGGTGGTCACACAGTGGTCAGTAGGGAAATATCCCCTTAGATTGGTGGTCAGTCAGTGGTCAGTAGAGAAATGCCCCCTTACATTGGTGGAGTTGCCTTACTACGATGGCCAGAAGATAACATACAGTGGTTAGTGGGGACATGTCTCCTGACATTGGCGGACAGTATAGGCCAGAGATTAATAAACCATTGCTCACTACTCAAGGAACCTCTAGTAACCCCTGATGGAACCCAGTGTTCCACAGAAACTTGGTTGAGAAATCCTGCAGTACATGCTACAGGAAAGGGATTTTGGACAATGTTTTTAGCTAAAATCTTCCTTCAAAAAAGGGTTTCTACTGATGTAATATGACTTCCATATTTTTATTGCCAATTTATGTTCTTCTATGCAGGATTCCATTATGGGGCGGAGTCCTAATAACCATCGTAGATACCATATTCTTCTTGTTTCTTGATAAATACGGTAAGTTCCCTCAGACATCTCCATGAACATATTTCCGACATATCTCAATATACGCAACATTGTAGTTTTTAAAAATAAAATGTTTATTATTCATTAAAGCCATCCTTGAACTCCAGTCTTGTGACTGCGCCTAGGCACTTTGTCCTCTTTCTGGATTTACTGCATAGTGAGTCACTGAATTCTCCTGGTTTATCAGATGTATACATGGTAATGACTGCACTGCTTTCAAACAGTATGCAGAATTGTTCATATTATCTGCAACTTGATGAGATAAGTCCAGTCTTGGGTGAGGAAATAGGCAAGATAAAGTTTCTCACAATGAAAAACAAATCAAACAAGAGAAGGAATGAGTCTGGTTGCTACAGAGGACATGGATACCTTTCCTCGCCTCAGTTGCAAAGATGCAGTAACCCCGGGATCACTAAAAACTTGACAGTGGTCCTAACCCTTCCCCACTTTAACATTAAAAAGAAAAAAAACCCCCAGGAAAATAGTTTTGCCCGGAGGTCCACTTTAACCACTTCAGCCCCGGAAGGATTTCACACTTTAGGACCAGAGCGCTTTTTGCGATTCGGCACTGCGTCGCTTTAACTGACAATTGCGCGGTCGTGCGACGTTGTACCAAAACAAAATTTGTGTCCTTTTTTTCCCACTAATAGAGCTTTCTTTTGGTGGTATTTGATCACCTCTGAGTCATTTCTGATCACCGCTATAAACAAAAGAATAGCGATAATTTTGCAAAAAAAAAAACAAATTTCTTACTTTTTGCTAAAATGCAAATCCAAAAAAAAAAAAAAATATAAAAAAACATTTTTATCCATCAGTTTTGGCCGATTTATATTCTTCCTCATATTTTTGGTAAAAAAAATTGCAATCGGCATTTATTGATTGGTTTGCGCAAAAGTTGCCAGTTTACGGATGATGAGAATTCATTTATGGGGCGATCTGCGATTTTTAGCGGTACTGCGATATTGCAGCGGACATGTCGGACCATTTCGAAACTTTTTTGAGACCATTGGCATTTATACAGCGATCTAACTGTGTGTGGGCTGCCCTGGCTGGGGGAAGGGGATGATCACGGCTTCCATATAGAGGAAGGCTGTGATCACCGCCCTTCCCCCTCTAACAGAACGGAGATCCGTGTTTACATACACGGACCTCCGTTCTTTCACTGCGGGGGGGGGGGGCATCGCAGGTAGCCGGCGGAGATTGAGTCCGCCCTACCCGCTCCCTGGCCCCCCCGAACACAGTGAGCGTGCGAGCGTGCCTCCAGCGGTGCGCGCGCTCACAGTGAGAGATATCGCAGTCGCCATCATATGACAGCGGTTTGTGATATCAAGCCACTTTGCCGCCGTCAGACGCCGGTCGGCGGCCGGCAAGTGGTTACAGTATAACTAAAGTCATTTTTTTCCGTTTTGGATAGAGGAGAGATGATTTAGAACCCCTGTAAGTTTGTATTGCTGTCTGTGCCCCCTGTTTACCATTATCATTGAAAGTGAAAGTAAAAGAAGATCCCAAATTTTGGGTTGTCCCTGGAAAAGTAATAGAGGGGAAATCTTCCAATGGGGATGCTAGTTCTGGTGACCTGGGGGTCCCTAAGACTATCCCTTAATTCACAGGGATTGCCTCTCACTTCCTGTTTTGGCTATTGGACAGGAAGTGAAGGTAAATCTCCCCAATGGGACAAACATGGCAAAAATAAACCTTACAGGGGATATAACTCTCCTTTTCTCTATCCAAAAATGAAAAAAGGTTTGCCTTTAGTTCTACTTTAAGCTTATAAAACTTAAAATTGTCTTCAATTGTTGTAAAGCCTAAACATTTTTTACCGTAAGGCATTCCTTGCATTAAGATAAAAAATGTTTAGGTGTCAGCGGGCCCCCCCCCCCATTTTTTTTTACCTGAGCCCTCATTCGATCCACGTCTGCAGCTCTTCTCTCCCCTCACTTCTGGGGGTCTTGCTGGCTTTGCTGGGGTAATGGGAGCCATTGGCTCCCAGTGCTGTCAATCAAAGCCAATGACAAGGGAGAGGAAGAAGGAAAAGTGGAAGAGGTGGCCCCCCCCCCCCGGCACTTTCCGGTCACTACTGGAGCCATCGGTAAAGGGGGAAACGATCCGATCCCCTAGAGCAATGGGCAGGGAGTCGAGTGAGGACAAGATGGTCCCACTGGGCTCTATGCCCTTGGAGGACCGGAGTGACGTCAGATGTCACTTGTTACTTCCGCCCTCCGACCTTAAAGGGCCCCCCCTTTTTTTGTGTAAAAGTAAAATGAAAATTTTTTTTTTTTTTTTGCTTTTAAGCGTGAGATCTGAGGTCTTTTTGACCCCCAGATCTCGCATTAAAGTGGTTGTAAAGTCCGGGCCCCCCCCCCACAAAAAAAACCCCTGCAAAGCAAAGGCGCAATGAGCTAGTATGCATCACATACTAGCTCATTATGAAATACTTACCTTGGAACGAAGCTGTTGCAGCGGTCTCGGCACGCCACTGTGACCGGCGACATGCTTCTTCCGGGACCGTGGCTCCGTCCAATCGCGGCGTGGGCTCTAGTGCTGTGATTGGCGGAGCCGCGTCACTCCCGCGCATGCGCACAGGAGCTGTCATTTACGGCACACTTAAGTGAGGAAACAGCCCAGTCGGGCCGATTCTTCAGTGCGCATGTACCAATGACGTCGGGACATGCAGATATAGGGAATATCTCCTAAACCGTACAGGTTTAGGAGATTTTCCCGGGACCTACAGGTAATCCTTATTGTAGGCTTACCTGTAGTTTAAAGTGGTTGTCATGAGTTGACAACCTCTAGGTCAGGTCATACTTATTTCTATTACAAGGGATATTTACATTTCTTGTAATAGGAATAACAGTGATCAAATTTTTTTTTTAAGGGACAGTCTAAAAACAAAAAATAATAAGTAAAATAAATAATAAAAAAAAAATTTAAAGCGCCACATCCCTCCGAGCTTGCGCGCAGAAGCGAACGCATATGCAAGTCGTATCTACATATGTAAACGGTGTTCAAACCACAGATGTGGGGTATCGCCATGAACGTTAGAGTGAGAGCAATAATTCTAGCACAAGACCTCCTCTGGAGCTCTAAACAGGTAACCGGTATAAATTTTTAAAGCGTCGCCTATAGAGATTTTTAAGTACCATAGTTTGTCGCCATTACACTAGCATGTGCAGTTTTAAAGCATGACATGTTAGGTATCTATTTACTCTGTTTAACTTCATCTTTCAGATTATACAAAAAATTGGGCTAACTTTACTGTTTTCTTATTTTTTTATTTAAAAAATTGCGTTTGTAAGACCACTGTGCAAATATTTTGTGACATAAAGTATTGCACACTCCATGTACTAAGGTGACAACACTCATTCACTGGGCTGTATTTATGGAGGAGCAGACTTGTCAACCTAAGCCTGAACCTGGATGACCTATAAAGGCTTTTAAAGCGTCCCCTGTGTACAATTTTGAGTACCATAGTTTGTCACCATTTCACGGGTGTGCAGAATTTTAAATTTTGACATATTTGGTATCTATTTACTCTATGCCACATCATCTTTTATACTGCATGTTACCAAAATTAACATTATAATTGGGTATTATATTTTGTATGTGTGCACTAAAACTAATTTTTGTGTATTTTTTGCCTGAAAATTTGCATTTGATAAATGGCTGCGCAAATAAAAAAATAAAAAAAATTGCAATAGCCACCATTTTGTTCTCCAGGGCCTCTGCATTCATAAAAGATCCATATTTTTCTGATTGACAGGTCTGCGTAAACTTGAAGCTTTCTTTGGCATCCTGATCACTATAATGGCGGTCACTTTCGGCTATGAGGTGAGGCATAGATGTCGGGGAGAATCCTAATAATTTAAAGTGGTAATAAACTCAACTTTGTCACTTTTACATAGAGGTAAGCTTATGATAAAGCTAGAATAAAGCTTACCTGTAGGTAAAATGAATATCTCCTAAAAGTGCGCATGCGCATTACGCTCTGAATTGAGGACACACTGAATGTGCTGTCATCCCAGAGCACTGTGCCATGACTACGGTCATTTGTAGCCCAGCCATTCATATGGCCGGAGCCCGCGAAAAGGAACGCTGGGTGAAGATGGAAGCCGTGACAGCGGTGACAGCGCGCCACTGGAGGAATCTGATTTACAGGTAATTCTTTCATAATGTGCTAGTATGCAGGGTGGATTTCATTTAAATCAAGTTGATTTAAATCCTGATTTTAATCACTAGTAAAAAGCTTGATTTAAATCATAATTTATAAAGAGCGACTGTCATCTCTGTCCCGCGGCGGCTCCTCCTCTGACCCGCTGGTGACTCACCGACAGTCCCATTCACTTTAATGGGATGGCTGGTGATGCGGCAGTGACACAACCAGGTGAGGGACGTGGCGGCAGCAGGTGAGTGGATGCCCGCTAACAGGCGCTACCATGATGGATCTGAAATGACAGGTGCTCTTTATATGCAAGGACTTGTTCTTGCTGGTAGTTAGAATCTTTATATAAAAACATACAGTAGGCTGCGCTAAATGAAGGTAGCAGCTTGACACTGCTACTTAAATGTTTGTAAAGCACATGTGCCTTAGATGTATAGGAGGCACGCTAATACCAAATATGAATTATAAGGATCAATCCATGCCCCACTGGCATCATATGCACTTGAGTTGGAAATTCTATCAGTTTGTATGCCATAAGATAATGCACAGACACCTATAGCTGGGTGCTGTAATCATGAAAGGGTAACAGCGTCCAAAATTATCCTAATATTACGGCACAAGCTGTAGGGAACAGGACTGTCCTATATACCAGAGTATATAGATACCATTAGGAGCTATAACTTGAATGGATACATTAATACAGCCTCACTTAAATTGCATAGAAATACAGTCCAAATACAGTCCTGGAACATAAAAACTCTTAAAACATTTGAATGCAGGTGTAAAAAACTCCACTTGAATCCAAATTGTAAAAAGTCCAAATGATAAGTACACCACGTGAGAAGACCGTATGCTGATGTGAGACCTCCACCAAAATATATAGCAGCTTACCAGAAGTAAGCGCAGGTAGCGCTTTGGCTTTTCACCTAGCCAAGGTCCCCAATGGGGTGTAGAGGGTTCTCTATGGGTCAACACTCTTCTCTGTAAACCTCCTCTCTACTGTAGGAATGATGGCCGTGTCTCCAGGGAATAGGCAGAATTCCCCTAAAGCAGGGACCCCACTAAAGGGTATGGGAAATCGTCATTCAGCCTCCTAGAGGGAGTGGCTTGACTCCAGCGGATGCCAAAAAAGAGAGGGGAATCACAGTAGTGTGATGCTGTTTTACAATTTATTAAAATATAGGTTATGAATATAAAACAAATTTGTGATTGCGCTAATAGTGTCTATAAAGCTGCAACAAAACGATGTGATAATAGCACAGTATGGAACATAAATAATAAATATATAAACAACATAGGGAGCTGCGCTAATAGATCATAGCAATCATATTAGTCCATATGAATGTTTCAAGATGGTAATTGGCAATAGACCAGCTTCCAATAGTGAATCAACTCAGACGTTTAACCACCTCAACGGTTTCTATAAGGCCATAAAGATAAGAAGGAATCCACCATCACCCAAAATCAAGGCTTACCAGCCCGCACTAGGTCTTGCGCTCTTTGGGTTATGTACTTGTACTCCTCTGTATGTTGAATCGAATAGGATTGGATCCCCTAGGCAATGTCCCATCCTAGAAGCCTCCCCGGTCCTTGTCTCAAGGTATTGGGCATAAAACAAAAAAAGGAACGTATAGTGAAGTACGTCCTAGACTATAGTGGGTTAATAAATACACCCTACACCACCACCTGTGTGTGCAAAGTGCATTCAGTCAAATCCACCACCTTCAGGATTCAAGGCTTACCAACCCACAATACTGTCAGCGCTGTATGCGATAGAATCAAACCCTCCTCTCCATACATCCAGTTGACAGGATGAAGGACCCCACTTGATACACTTTGCAGCAAGACTCGCCAGAGGTGCCAGTACAACTGGTAAAGGTGACAGGTCCTCTAGTAGCGAGGGGGTCGGTGATTTGGCTCCCTCCTCAGCGGTCAACTGACAAGTGATCAAGTGGGGTCCTTCGTCCTGTCAACTGGATGTATGGAGAGGAGGGTTTGATTCTATCGCATACAGCGCTGACAGTATTGTGGGCTGGTAAGCCTTGAATCCTGAAAGTGGTGGATTTCACTGAATGCACTTTGCACACACAGGTGGTGGTGTAGGGTGTATTTATTAACCCACTATAGTCTAGGACGTACTTCACTATACGTTCCTTTTTTTGTTTTATGCCCAATACCTTGAGACAAGGACCGGGGAGGTTTCTAGGACGGGGCATTGCCTGGTCAACTGGATGTATGGAGAGGAGAGTTTGATTCTATCGCATACAGCGCTGACAGTATTGTGGGCTGGTAAGCCTTGAATCCTGAAGGTGGTGGATTCCACTGAATGCACTTTACACACACAGGTGGTGGTGTAGGGTGTATTTATTAACCCATTAGAGTCCAGAATGTACTTCACTATGCAATCCTTTTTTTGTTTTATGCCCAATATCTTGAGACAAGGACCGGGGAGGCTTCTAGGACGGGACATTGCCTAGGGCAGTGGTTCTCAACTCCGGTCCTCGGGACCCCCCAACAGGCCAGGTTTGCAGGATAACTGAAATACATCACAGGTGATATAATTTGCTGCTTAGTGATTGCAGCATTCTAGTCTGCATCTCCCCCAAGGTAATACTTAAAATCTGGCCTGTTGGTGGGTCCCGAGGACCGGAGTTGAGAACCACTGGCCTAGGGGATCCAATCCTATTCGATTCAACATACAGAGGAGTACAAGTGCATAACCCAAAGAGCGCAAGACCTAGTGCGGGCTGGTAAGCCTTGATTTTGGGTGATGGTGGATTTCTTCTTATCTTTATGGCCTTATAGAAACCGTTGAGGTGGTTAAACGTCTGAGTTGATTCACCATTGGAAGCTGGTCTATTGCCAATTACCATCTTTAAACATTCATATGGACTAATATGATTGCTATGATCTATTAGCGCAGCTCCCTATGTTGTTTATATGTCTATACTGAACTTGAGTATTTGAGCTGCAGCTTTTCAGGTATTTTTAGGGTTAGCGCAGTGTTTATATATATCTTCCATAAATAATATATAAGTTGCACTAATTAATTGAAAATACTTGCTGTGAAAAATATTACATCAACAGTGTGCACATGAAGAAATTAATTCTAACGTGTAAAGTGCAAAAAAGAAAAAGGTGCAAAAAGTCCAGATTTGAATAGTCTTAAATAAAGTCCAGGTAACTATATATGAGTGGTTCCTGGAGTTTAAAGTTGAGACCAACAGATATATGCACCAGAGATACGCAGAGGAGACAGCCCGACCACCAGCGAGGACATGCACACCCTAGGTGTTATAGGGAGATACCCTTACCAGACTTAGTGGACACACTATCGCTAGTGAGTCAAAAACGCCAGCAGATATCACCCTCTGCGGGGTATAAAGACAGGCTTCTTCCTCTCCAACCGTCCAATTCACACAGACAGCAATGACTTATCCCGAATCATCAATGGGAAGCAACATAAAGCAGAGAGAACTCCATAGTGTGAAAAATGTATGCAAAATACATAGAAGTACTCACGTTTGGTAAAAAGTTTCATGCATGAAAAGCCGGCACAAGCGATCAGACAGTACACATCCCCGTGTCCCCTAGTACGTAGGCGTGGTGACGTCAATGCGTAGCTCCGCCCTAAAAATATAGGTAATTGCACTTACATAAAAACTGCAATCAGAAGACAGAAGACAAACGAGCCGGCCGGCTCTTGTGTACGGATCTCGTAGGCAGTGACGCCAGCGCGTCTTTCCCGACGTACGTTTCGTCACTAGTGGGACGTCGTCCTGGGGATGAAAGACGCGCCGATGACTCACTGACTTAATATACTACAAGATCCCGGACATGGGGAGGAGGCATATCGCCATTTTAGAAATGGGAAACGATTCCCAAGCTACGGGGAATTTAGCCTCTCTAGTTTAAATATCTGAATGTGCTTGACCTCTTTGAGTTCTCAGTCAATTCCTAATATACCATTGGACCTTATTGACTTCAAGGTATGACTCTAATTGGTCTAACAGAAATAATGCAAACGTGTGGTTGAAAGTCAAGTACCTAGCCTTACATATAGCCCACTATGCGTATCGGGTCACAATGTATCAACCGTGTCCCAGGTGTATCCCAGGGCTGAATGTTAAAGGTATAGGTCGTCCCTATAGTTAAAGTGCTAGTAAACCCTCCTATCATTTTCAGCCAAGGAAGCTGTCATCTTGGCCTCTGTTTAATCTACAACTGCCATGATGCTGCACATGTGATCAGCTATGACACCAGCCATTGGATGGGTTGACAGTTCGGTTTAAAGCACAACCAATGGGAGTGTTACATTTCCGGCACATGCAACTGTTTTTTAAACTGTTAAATGGATGGATTTACTACCGCTTTAAGGGTACATGATTGCTAACATATTAAAATTAGTTACTTGTATATAACTCCATATTTGGTCTGAAAATAATAATAAATGGAATATTAACATCCCAGCATCAATGAACATGTGTATTTGATTTATTCATTTTATAATTATTTAAAACCTAAAAACTAGATAGATTATTTTATGATTTTTAAATAAAAATATTGAAAGTGTAAAATATAATGACAGAATGGAATTAATTATGAGGATGCTGTAAATACCAGGGGAGGGCTGGCAGCTTTAGGCCTGGGGGGCAAGTCCAGTCAAGTGGCCCATTGAACTAATTATAATGGATATTGGTGTTATGAAGCAAGACAAATATGATACAATGTGGTAACATAATTTAATGTTAATAGCAACAAAGGAGCTTTAACAAAAATAATGCATCAATGCAGCCTCACCACCCACCAATGCAGCCTCACCACTGCCCATCAATGCAGCCTCACCAGTGCCCATCAATGCAGCCTCACCAGTGCCTACCAATGCAGCCTCACCAGTGCCTACCAATGCAGCCTCACCTGTGCCCATCAACGCAGCCTCACCAGTGCCCCCCCCCCTTTGCCTGCAGTTAGTTGGTGGCTGTGCCCCTGGCTCCTACTTCCTTCCTCCACAAGAAGAAAAAAGTGTGAGCGGCCGTCGGCCATTTTGAATGTAAGTTAGGGTGGCCTGGGGGGCAATTGCCACTCTGTTCCCTGGCCCAGCCCTCCCCTGGTAAATACATATATTAATTAGTGAGAGTTAAGACTTTGTGTCATGAAAACACCAACAAAATAAGTCAGGACCCAAAAAAAAGTGGGGGTGCCAACTAGAAGTAAGCTACGCAGAGCTCCTGTGAAAAATTGGAGAAGGCCCTCCACCTCTTAATATTAATAGAATAAACCCTAATATTATACAGTTTAACCACTTGCCGACCGCCGATCGGCATCTGACGGCGGCAAAGTGGCTCGTTCCCGCAGATCGCCGTCTTACGACGGCGGCTGCGGGAACGAGTTTAGTGAGCGCGCGCGCGCCGCTGGAGGCGCGCCCGTGCGCTCACTGTGTCCAGGGGGGGCCAGGGAGTGGGTGCGGCGGCTTCGATTGCCGCCGGCCACCCGTGATGCCCCCCCCGGAGCGAGTGAGCGGAGGTCCGTGTATGTAAACACGGGCCTCCGCTCTGTGTGAGGGGGAAGGGCTGTGATCACAGCCTTCCTTTACGTGAAGGCTGTGACCACTTCCCTTCCCCAGATAGGCAGTCCCCCTACAGTTAGAACGCCCAGGGAACATAGTTAACCCTTAGCGCGCCCCCTGCAGGTTAACCCCTTCACTGCCAATGACATTTACACAGTAATCAGTGCATTTTTATTGTGTGTGATTAAACAGCGCTTGCTTTCTTATGTGGTGCTACTGTAGCCCATGTGCAGTTTTTATTCACTGTGTTCAAAAATTGTTATTAGTGATGTTCCTTCCACATGGTTATTAGTGATGTTCCTTCCACATGAGTCAATACCCATAGATTTATGGTCAATAAATTTCTAGCCTAGATATTCCTATCGCTCTCGCTGTGCTCTGTATCCATACAATGAGTGCATTTTTATAGCACTGATCGCTGTATAAATGCCAATGGTCCCAAAAAAGTGTCAAAATGGTCCGCCATGTCCGCTGAAATATCACAGTACCGCAAAAAATCGCAGATCGCCGCCATTTTTAGTAAAAAATTTTAAAAAATGAAAAACCCCAAAAATGAATTCTCATCATCCGTAAACGCGACCACTTTTGCGCAAACCAACCAATAAACGCCGATTGCGATTTTTTTTTTATCGCAAATATGAGGAAGAATATAAATCAGCCAAAAACGGTGAAAAAAAAATGTTTTTTTATATTTTTTTTTTGTATTTGTATTTTAGGAAAAAGTAAGAAATTTGGGGTTTTTTGCAAAATTGTCGCTCTTCTTTTGTTTATAGCGGCGATCAGAAATGACGCAGCGGTGATCAAATACCACCAAAAGAAAGCTCTATTTGTGGGAAAAAAAGGACGCAAATTTTGTTTGGGTACAACGTCGCACGACCGCGCAATTGTCAGTTAAAGCGACGCAGCGCCGAATCGCAAAAAGGGCTCCGGTCCTAAAGCTGGAAATCCTTCCGGGGCTGAAGTGGTTAAATGTTTTATGTGTCCATAATGAAAAAGGTCCAGGATAGACAAAGACCCAAATAGCATAGGGTGGTCTATGTGGGTAATTAAGTAGTTGAATAAGTGCCACCTGGAGAGTAACGTGAAATGAAATGTGATAAATCATACACCTTTCCATTGTATTAATCTTTTGACCAGTCCATAAGAAATGAATAGCAGAGACTAAGACCCTCTCAGTTCATGTGAGTGGACCTAACCAGTTGATTAGTTATACTTGATGATTAAAATAAAGAGTTGCTCGAGAAAAATAGATGAGAGAAATAATGACCTCACGGCTAAAAACGCCAATTGTATGCATAACTGGCAAACTAATATTAAATAAATATATTTTAAATTGAACTCTTATCCAAGAAAGGTAATTATGTGGTAAAGACCGTTGAGCGTAGAATCTTTAATATTTGCAAACAAAATGAAGGTTTTCTATTTAGAAAAATAAGCTGTCAGGTTAGTAAAACAGCGATATCAGAACCGATTCAATCATACAGTTTGTAGTGTACATAGATTTGCAAAACAATGGGATAAATGAATATTCCTGAACTTTGTTTTATCTCATGATTACTGTGACTGCATCAATGCAGGGCATGTTATCTCAGCTTGCAGAGCTTGGATTTATTGGATGAGTTTACCAAAAATGTAAATATTGCAGAATATACGGCCTCATGCTACAGAACTAAGCTCCATTTCATGCTG
>BLSH010001317.1:139802-152486 GCA_018402905.1 Glandirana rugosa | reverse complement strand
TGCTCCAGCTTTCTATGGAATCAAAAAAGGGCCAGAATTCCCTTCAAACAATTGTCAAGACCCAAAGCAAAAGGAGGTATAGGCCTCCCAAACCTCCAATACTACTACTGGGCGAGCCACCTAGCCAGAATAATAGATTGGTCGCTACATGGACCACACAAGGAATGGGTAGCCCTAGAAAACTCCTTCTCCCCTCTCCCAATACAATCATCACCCTGGCTATTGACACCAGACATACCCTCAAACCTCAAGTCTCACCCACTCATAAACACTACGCTTCTCTGTTTCAAAACAACATGCAAAACACTTAAAATATCATCCACCCCGGGCCCGCTTACACCCCTTAAACTTAACCCCACCTTCCCTCCAGGTATGTCAGAGAATTTTTTGAAAGACATATGGCCACATAAAGAAATACGTGCCTACCACTTCTTCCAAAACAATAAGCTACTAGACAGAATTGCTCTGCCCACAAAAAAACCCTCATCAACATGCCCGCTCTGGACATACTTTCAAATAAGACATTTCCTAACATCTATAAACCGAGACCACACTGTATCTCGCCCCTTGACCCCATTCGAATCTCTGTGTATGCAGGAGCTACCGCAACAACATGTAATATCCACCATTTACAACATCTTTACCTCCAATTGCTCTATGAAATCATCCAAAATGTGTGTCAACTGGGAAAAGGAACTAGACATAGACCTAACAGAAACACAATGGGAAAATATTTCCACGCTCATACACAAATCGTCCCTCAATGTCTCAACTCAAGAAAACAGTTACAAGGTGTTATCCCGCTGGTACAGAACTCCAGTATTGCTACATAAAATTAACCCAGCTTTACCAAACAAATGCTGGAGATGTGCTGACGGGATAGGCTCCCTGACACACATCTGGTGGTCGTGCCCACTTATCCAACCGTTCTGGAACCAAGTCAGAGACCTAATAGCAGATATCTCAACGTTCACACTAAAAAATACCCCAGCACAACTTCTTCTCCACCACTCAGACATCCCCATACACCAATACCGCAAAACCCTGATCCCACCGCTACTAAACGCAGCCAAACTGTGTATTCCCCTTCACTGGGGATCAACTAACCCTCCTACTGTCAAAGAATGGCTCTTACGAGTTCAGAAAACTGCGGAGATGGAAGAGCTGATTGCGATCGCCCACGACCGCCCGAGCAAATTCTCGGCTACATGGGCGTGCTGGAACCAGTTCTACACCTCTGACAGATTCAAAACCCTTACAGACACTCCCCAACACCGCACACAATAAATCCACACACACAGCAAAATACCGAATCGCCCTCCTACAAAACACCTAAACACGCAACCAACATAATCAAGCCCCCCCCCCACAAAGGGGAAGAGAGAGGGGGGCAACTCAAAACCACTCGCTCCACACACCCCCCGCAAAAAAAGGAGGGATACTAGAAAAGACCAACCTCCATTATACCTATACAACCTCACCCCTGGACTGACCAGGCCGATGGACCCGAGTGTTGGGGGCCCTGTCCCCCTCCCTTCATCCCCCCCCCCCTACCCACAACCCCCATATCCCACCCACCACAGCCCCCCTCACCATATACACACCCACCATGATATCAGCTCTACCCGAACCAGCTCGACTAACTCCTACCCCCTTAAAGGTTCAAATTCCCTGAAACCCATAAGAAACGACACGACTAATACCCTCTCGACATTGCAAGACATGACAACAAGTATAAGAGACCACAAGACTATAACACCAAACCCTCATGTGAAACCAACGAATTGATAGCTTTTTGATGTTATAATATATAATCACTGATGTAATCTGAAGATCTATTACTGAATCCTTTATGATGGAGTTAAGTATGTTCATCTGTCAACGACACTCTGTAAACTTTAATTACCTTTCAATAAAACTCATGGAATAAAAAAAAAAAAAAAAAACCTGGCATTGTATAAAATAAATCATGTGGTATTGTGCTGCTGCATCCTCCATATTTTTTTACGCAGGAATGCTAGCAGTTATATGACCTCCATACCCAGTGACACTGATCCAGGCCTGCTAGGCCCTAGTACATCGGCTGAAGGTCGCCTGTCATTGCATGCATTGGCAGACCTCCAGACTAGCCGTGCTACCTTGGCCACCCAGAATGCAAGGGCTTTGCGGATAAAATATATGAACTATTTTGTGGGGAGAGGGGCTGTGTCCTGGCAGGACATGCTTCCTGATCATGTTTAATGTTTTGTTGCTCTTATAAATTAATCATGCAGTTTAACTACTCTTGTTTGTAATTTTTATATGTATAAGAGATGTTCTATATATGTGTTTTATTTTGTCACTTGCTCCAAGAGGGAAATCTAACCTTCATTTCTCCATGAGGTCACAATATCAGCTTCGGCTACGTATTTTGGTGTGCAGGGGGTCTGCTACACACACACACACACACACACACACACACACACACACACACACACACACACACACACACACACACACACACACACACACAATGTTTTTGTTCTTCATGTATTCCATGCATGAAGAACAAAAACATGATGCATTCCCAACTGCTTCAAAGTTTTCCTGCTGAAATTTGCATGAGTTGGCAACATATACGAGCACATTCACTCTGTAAATACATAAACTTAGGGAATTCACAGGTATACATCAAGTAAAAGAAGAAGCCACACACTGTTAGTATCAAAGCTTTATATTACTAGCACATTCCGAGGTGCTTTTTAATGTTTTTTTTTTGGCATCCACTCTTTTAATACTAAATAGATGTAACCTTTTGTTTCTTTACTTTCAAACCGCCTAGTAATTCCATGTATTTTTTACTCACAATTTCCTTTCTCTCACTGCTGGACTTTTCCATTTTAGGTGAGGGCATCTGTAACCCATCCATAGTCTCCTGGCATTGCTTCCTGAAAGAAGGGCATGGTGGGTAACCATCATGCACTCCTCGATCTTGGTCCGCCTTAAATCGTGCCATTTCCTGTAAGGAAATAATGCGATTTTACAGTACAGGGAAGCCCACTGACTCCTGAGAAATGAGTCACATCTCCCAGGAGGCCAGGTGATGCAGGAAGAGAGGAGAAGAGCCTCGGACCTAAAAGCGGCAGATTACAGAGACCACCTAGCAACAAGCGACTTAGGGTGAGTATAAAAAATGTTTTCCTTCAAAGGTAAGTCTATATAGGCAAAGGACTTGAATGATGTAAAAAAAATTTCTGGGTGGAACTCCACTTTAAAAACAGAATCAAACACACAAATGTTTTAGACTCCAAAAGACAAAGTGTGTAAACATGTGCTCTATCCCATTAGGGGTTCTCAAGTGTCATGTTTCTGGGGGGCTAGCCCCCTTCCTCCAAACTCGAGTTTCTTGGAGAAAGGGGTGTTGCATCAGCAAAACGTGTGAGTTGATCCCATCAGGGGTTCTGAGCTGACGAGTTTTCGGGGTGCCCCCCTTTATCCAAAGTCAAGTAGCTTTGATAAAGGGGGGCACCCCCGAAACGTGTTAGCTCAGAACACCTGATGGGAGAAACTCACACTTTTCGCTGATACAACACCCCTTTCTCCAAGAAACTCAAGTTTGGATGAAGGGGGTTGCCCCCCAGAAACATGACACTTGAAAACCCCTGATGGGATAGAGCACATGTTTACACACTTTTTCATTAGGCTATTTTAAAAACAGTGAACAATTCCCCCCAAACAGAGATGTTAAAAACTAAAAACGGTGTCCCCAAAAATCCAGGTCAACCGCAACAAAATTTAGAATTTCCCTAGCATGTCCCCAACATCCGTCAATTGCCTTTGTAATTCTTTCGCTGCCCTTTGTATGTCCTCTAGCTCGGCACAGCACCTCAGGATTTCCCAGCGTAATCTGCCCACCGTGCATTGGGCACCTCATGACCTGTTAAGAAGAGGAAAATGTATTAGGGCAATGATGGTCAAGTGGCTGAGGGCCAACATAGTGATTTGGGGGCATTTTGTTTTTTCAAAGTGAGATATTTTAATTGTTTGGTATTTGATGAATTTTATTGAGAGTCTTTCTAGTGAAGTTTTAGTATGAAGGTTGTGGCGATTCTCTTTACTTGGTTGATACAGCTCGAGCCGTAGTGGCTAAGCTGTGACACATGTTCAAATTTTTTCAAACTAAATTAATTTAAAGCCAACAATAAAGGCCACGGCCATACTTTACACCAGAGGAAACAAGGTGTGTTTGTCTTTATTATTAACTGCTGTCTGCTGTCCCATGTAGCAATAGACATGTGAATACACAAGAAGCAATATTAGAACAATACTTACAAGGGCAAACTACAGGCTCACCCCCAGCTTCTTCCATTTCTAAATCTGGATGTTGGGGCAGCTGTTGGGATTCTATTTCCTCTAAAAAATAAAAATACAACATTCATTAAGCATCCCAAAGTCACAACTGGTTCAACATTTTTCTAGTTGACCAACCTTGCACTTGGGCTGGGATGCCCGATTCGGGTGGACTGGTTGCCTGGGGTTGGGGGGACTCTGGAGGATTTTCTGCCAAAAAAAACAACAAAGGGACGATGATGCCATTTTTCGTGGGTCAAAGATTTGACAAGTGCCAACATTGGTAAACTCCTATAGCTGCCTCCCTCGCTACTATGAGATGTGGGCTATCTGATATCCATCATAAGCATTTGTGTGACTTCGAGCACTGGGGGCTATCCTCTCTCTATCTTTCCCTGTTGAAAAATACAAAAAGAACATAATGCAAAAACTAAAGAAATGTCTAAAAACAGTATAAAATTATATTCTTTATATATGCTTTAGTTTTAAATTGAAATTTGTAAGCCAAAGGCATACAAAAAAAAATCAAAAACTCACCAATAATTCTCTCTAGCTACTTTTAACAAGAACAGATTCAGACACCTAATTTACACATATACACATTGCTTACATAAAAATATTGCTTACTTTTTTCCAGGACTCGATGGATCCGGTACAGCTGATCTTGCTCACAGTGTTTTAGGTCCATTTTCGGAGCTGATCTTTTGACCACTGGACCCCGTGCTTTCGAGACAGCCGATTTATGACCCGCTCTAGTATAAAATCTTTATGGCTGTTAGGCCTTTCATACTTCTCCCTCAAGCAATCATAATTGTTGGCTTCCATAATGGCCACCATGTCCACCATCTCAGCCTTGGTCATGGGAGTGGCTTTCACTTTTGTGTGTGATCCAGCACCTCTGGACTGGCTGCTATTGCGAGAATCCGCCATCTTTGTTTACGATTGTTGTATGATCATTCCGTGGAGTTGGTACGGATAGGAGAGCGCGGCTCTCAAAATCCGGGAGGACCTCCTTGGACGCCCTGCCTCGTGCGCGCTCCCCGCGCTCACTCGCAGCCTGCGGCGGCGCGCTCTCGTGGCCGCCGCACGCTGCGTGGGCATGCCCGTGGGTTGGGCGGACTCAATGTCCGCCCTAGACCCGCCGATCACTTGTAGCAGCCTCAGAATGGGGAACCGCCAATGTGAACACGGTGGTTCTCTGTTCTGTGAATGGGACAAGACAGATCTACTGATCCCTGTCACTGGGATCAGTTAGATCTGTTATGTCCCGACCAGCCCATCCCCCCCCACAGTTAGAACACACCCAGGGAACACTGTTAAACCCTTCACTGCCCTCTGCAGGTTAACCCCTTCACTGCCAATGACATTTATACAGTAATCAGTGGACATTTCAATTTCTGATCGCTGTATAAATGTCATTGGTCCCAAAAATGTGTCAAAAACGTCCAACATGTCCGCCCCAATATCGCAGTCCCGATAAAAATCGCAGATCGCCGCCATTACTAGTAAAAAAAAAAAATAGTAAAAACGCCATAAATCTATTCCCATAGTTTGTAGACGCAATTGCTTTTGCGCAAACCAATCAAAATACGCTGATTGTAAAATTTTTTACCAAAAATATGTAGAAGAATATATATCAGCCAAAACTGATGAATAATTTTCTTTTTTATATTTTTTTTTTGGATATTTATTATAGCAAAAAAGTAAAAAATATTGTTCTTTTTTTCAAAATCATCGTTCTTTGTTTGTTTATAGCACAAAAAATAAAAACCGCAGAGGGGATCAAATACCACCAAAAGAAAGCTCTATTTGTGGGAAAACATGATAAAAATTTTGTTTGGGTACAATGTCGCACGACCGTGCAATTGTTATTCAAAATGCGACAGCGCTGAAAGCCTAAAATTGGTCTGGGCAGGAGGGGGGTTTAAGTGCCCAGTAAGGAAGTGGTTAAAGAATCATAGCAATGTTTCCACACTGATTATAAAATCTGAATTTTACAGTACATGGTCATCTCACTTCCGAAAGTGTCATTTGCTGTAATAATTTTATGAGCAGCATGCATAGACTGACATATTTGCTTGTTTGTGCTTCAGTGGGGGTGTATCTCTTAAAGACACACTCTTTGTGCAAGGCTATACTGCTTAGAATAAAGACATACTGCATTTCAATCATTTTCATCTGTCACATTTGTAATTTCTCCAACAGTTAAGATAAGAATAATGCAATGAGGCCTGTTATTTCAATTTGGTTAGTTTATGAATTCACATAATGTTTTCTATTTTCCAGATGAAAAGCCACTGCTGCATGGAGTTTACTTGCTGGATTTCTCCTGATTTTTCAGATTCATAAGCTAGCGCCTTCTCGTAGGCCCTGGTGAAAGGTAAATCAAATTAAATCCTGTATTTATAGAAGACTACTTTGAAGGGATTGCTTTCTTACTCTATACAGGAGTCTATCCATTAATAAGGATTCCAAACTGCTACCAAAATGTCAGTTCACTTGAGGGTTTAATTTCAACTACTTGAGCCTGTAGCACATCTTTGGTACCTAAAGGAACATGCTTTGCTTGGATCAGCTCTATTACACAAAGCATTTATTTTTTATAATTTTGCTGGTCCATTCCAAGCTTGGTATATCTAAGGGCACAGGTAAGGGAACAGCAATAAACATGGAAAAACATGGAATTATCACATTTGCTGCAATGGGGGAGATTTACTAAAACTGGTGTACACAGAATGTGGTGCTGCTGTGCATAGTAACCAATCAGCTTCCATATTTTATTGTGAAAGCATAATTGAACAGGCTTAAGTTAGAAGCTTATTGGCTACTATGCACAGTTGCACTAGATTCTGTGCGCACCAGTTTTAGTAAATCTCCCCCAGTGTAAACTGTTCACTCACTAAGAGAGATATCCACTAGCCTATTTGAACTAGTTTAACTAATCTTCAAGATCTCAACCTCATCACTAATATGTACTGAGATGATTGTTGTAAGCAGCCTTCCTTAAGTAGAACTGAACTAATCAAGCTAAGGGGGACAAAAGGGCATATTAAAAATGTAATTCAATTCAATTAAAAATTCTAAATGTTGTATTCTTTATTTCATAAATTGTTGTTATACTGAGCATATCATGGATTCCATATGACTACAGCACTGATTAGGCTCAAACGGTGTGTTCTCCTGCTTGGTGTGGTCAGCTTTTAATAGGAATGAATAGGAACTGGCAGGTACACCAGGCATTTAACACAAAGGAAGCAATACATAGAAAACAGGATACTTTTTCATGCAAGTACATGATACAGCAGGTACATATCAGGAATATGAAATGTTGGGTTTACATACTCTTTAAAATTTACCAGGATCCCACCAGAGTGACATCACTGATACAGAAGCAAGGATGCTGGAAGCCAAAGTATAAAGTATATTTTTCTTCTTTCAGTACCTTGATGACCAAAATTAATTTTAAATTGTTGCAAATAAATGCCATCTTTGTGATATTGCCATATGGCAAAACTATGTAGAGAAAGTCATGTGCCTAGTGCAAAATGTCAGAATAAAACCTGTAGCTACTAGCTATTTTAATACAGGAAGAATAATATTTGCATCACTGTGTGTGGCATTTTTGTCATTGGTACAATTGAAAACTATGTAGAGCAGTAATTATAGGGCCCTGTCCTGTGTTTGGCATGAAAAAAATACTATTCATAAAGACCAAAGGGTCATAGGGTGCTGTAGCAGAAACAAACGGGCACTCCCAACAGTTTGCTTTCTGGGACCAGGAAGCACTGGATGATCACCCTCCTCAAAGGATTAAGAAAAGACCAGACTCCCTAAGGCAGAGTGTCTAAAGGCCCATACACACGGTATGGTTGCACAACAACAGTTATACAACCAGCTTTTTGAACGATCATCCGACCGTTAGTACACACGATTACAACGGTATTACATACGATATGCAGAAGTCCATCCATTAATAAGGATTCCAAACTGCTACCAAAATGTCAGTTCACTTGAGGGTTTAATTTCAACTACTTGAGCCTGTAGCACATCTTTGGTGCCTAAAGGAACATGCTTTGCTTGGATTAGCTCTATTACACAAAACATTTTTTTTTATCATTTTGCTGGTCCATTCCAAGCTTGGTATATCTAAGGGCACAGGTAAGGGAACAGCAATAAACATGGAAAAACATGGAATTATCAAATTTGCTACAATGGGGGAGATTTACTAAAACTGGTGTACACAGAATGTAGTGCTGCTGTGCATAGTAACCAATCAGCTTCCATATTTTATTGTGAAAGCATAATTAAACAGGCTTAAGTTAGAAGCTGATTGGTTACTATGCACGGCTGCACTAGATTCTGTGCGCACCAGTTTTAGTAAATCTCCCCCAGTGTAAACTGTGCACTCACTAAGAGAGATATCCACTAGCCTATTTGAACTAGTTTAACTAATCTTCAAGAACCCAACCTCATCACTAATATGTACTGAGATAATTGTTGTAAGCAGCCATCCTTAAGTAGAACTGAACTAATCAAGCTAAGGGGGACAATAGGGCATATTAAAAATTTAATTCAATTCAATTAAAAATTCTAAATGTTGTATTCTTTATTTCATAAATTGTTGTTATACTGAGCATGTCATGGATTCCATATGACTACAGCACTGATTAGGCTCAAATGGCGTGTTCTCCTGCTTAGTGTGGTCAGCTTTTAATAGGAATGAAGAGGAACTGGCAGGTACACCAGGCATTTAACACAAAGGAAGCAATACATAGAAAACAGGATACTTTTTTCATGCAAGTACATGGTACAGCAGGCACATATCAAGAATATGAAATGTTGGGTTTACATACTCTTTAAAATTTACCAGGATCCCACCAGAATGACATCACTGATACAGAAGCAAGGATGCTGGAAGCCAAAGTATAAAGTATATTTTTCTTCTTTCAGTACCTTGATGACCAAAATTAATTTTAAATTGTTGCAAATAAACGCCATCTTTGTGATATTGCCATATGGCAAAACTATGTAGAGAAAGTCCTGTGCCTAGTGCAAAACGTCAGAATAAAACCTGTAGCTACTAGCTATTTTAATACAGGAAGAATAATATTTGTATCACTGTGTGTGGCATTTTTGTCATTGGTACAATTGAAAACTATGTAGAGCAGTAATTATAGGGCCCTGTCCTGTGTTTGGCATGAAAAAATTACTATTCATAAAGGCCAAAGGCTCATAGGGTGCTGTAGCGGAAACAAACTGGCACTCCCAACAGTTTGCTTTCTGGGACCAGGAAGCACTGGATGATCGCCCTCATCAAAGGATTAAGAAAAGACCAGACTCCCTAAGGCAGAGTGTCTAAAGGCCCGTACACACGGTATGGTTGCACAACAACAGTTATACAACCAGCTTTTTTCTACGATCATCCGACCATTAGTACACACGATTACAACAGCCATCGTACAACAGTTTTACAACTGAAGTTGGATGAGCAGACTAGAAAACTTTGGTTGTACAACAAGCGGTTGTATGACTGTTTTACCGTGTGTACAGAGAAGTTGGTCCAACAAAGTTGTACGTGCAAAACAGGCATGCTCAGAAGTCAGGAACGCCCAGAAGTTTCCGTTCTGGGAAACCTACGTTCCTAGTCCACAAATCACATGCACCTGAACTTCCTTGTTATATGCTCGTAACACCTCACTACATTAGGCTTGGTTGTACAATTGCTTAGTGCATATCAGTATGCGAAATACAACAGCCAACACCCAACTTGGTCCAAAGTTGGGCATTCAGTTGTACAACCATTGCACTCATGTGTACAAGGCTTTATCTTACAGCCCTAATTTATTGAACGAGGGTCTTAAGCCTCGTACACATGGTGCAACAGTTGTACAACCAAACGTCCAACTTTGGACCAAGTTGGATGTTGGCTGTTGTGTCTCGCGTACTGACGTGCACTAAGTGATCGTACAACCAAACCTAACGTAGTGACGTGTTATGAGCGTTTCCCAGAATGGACACTTCTGGGCGTTCCTGACTTCTGGGTATGCCTGTTTTGCACATACAACTTTGTTGGACCAACTTCTCTGTACACACGGTACAACAGTTGTACAACCGCTTGTTGTACAACCAAAGTTTTCTAGTCTGCTCATCCATCTTCTGTTGTACAACCGTTGTATGATGGCTGTTGTAATCGCGCGTACTAACAGTCAGATGATTGTACAACAAGCTGGTTGTACGACCGTTGTTGTACAACCGTTGTAATGTGTGTATGGGGCTTTAGACTGGAATTCCTGTTTGCCTCATACAAAGCAGAATGAAGTCTAAACTTGGTTATGATGTTAAGAGCAGGTAGGAGAGCGAGGCAGATTCTAAACATTGTCCCTACCATACAAGATTGCTGAAAACACGGCACTCAGACCCAGGGTCTAAACGCCAATCTAGCAAACTTTATTCCACACATACCTCCTGCTGAGTGGTCATCACTTACAGGAAAACAACCATTGTATCTGAAACAGCCACCATTTCTATCCCCTCTTGCTGGATCTGCTCTCCTGTCTGCCTGTTTCACTATATCTGCTTATAGATTTCTTGTTTATGTTTTTAAGCTGGTTCATAAGTTAAAAACGTGTCGTATGCCAATCTCTCCTGTTGTTTTTCCAAGTTACCTGGTTCAAAGGCGGTACCTGAGTCCACATCACATCCCACACCTTTGACTCAGAATAGTTAACAAGGGTAGATAGAGCATCAATCCGAAAAGGTCATATTTTTTGTTCACACATACCTCTAGGTACACCTTAATGTTCCTAATACCAATATCTCACCCAGACATCAAATGTAGACCCTCAGAGGGGAAGATAATCTGGAGGCCAGCGACATATGTGGTGGACCCCCAGGTTACAACTACCCTCAGCACCTCTGTAATCCACATAGACCAGTTCACTGCTGACCCCGGCCAACCCCCCTATCCCTAGGGTAAGTGGACTTGCTAGTTCATACCCACCCTCGGCCTGAAATATGCCGGTCCCACAGCTAAGATTCGAGTTAACAACATTCTGTCGGATGCCTTCCCCATTTGCAAAGGGATGAGACAAGGCTGTCCCCTATCCCCGATCCTTTATTTCCTTTCCTTAGAGCCAAGAACTAAAAATAGCTGCTCTCACAGGTGACATACTACTGCTCTTGTCAAAACCAATCACTACCATAACGGTACTACTTCAGGAATTTCAACACTTCCAGAGTATATCAAATTTAAAGATAAACTTTACTAAATCATTTGCACTAAATATATCCTTACTAGAGTTGATCTAACCTCTGGAAGTCTGGGTTCAGCAGGTTTGGCCGAACTTACGGACAAAGTCCGGGTTCGGGTCCGGACTTGACCCAAACTTTGACCCGGACCCCGAACCCCATTGAAATCAATGGGGACCCGAACTTTTAGGCACAAAAATGTCTGTAACAAAGTCCTGGCAAGTCCTAGAGGTCTGCAAAAGAAAGGAAAATGGGGGTAAGAGTTGGACAAGTGTCCTACAAAGAAATGGGGATATGGAAATAACTTTAAATCATTTTTAAGCTAAAATCACATAAAAAAAATCAAAAATGGAGGTGGATGTGGAGTTGGAGGTTGAGGAGACGGTGAAAGTGGCGGTGGAGGAGGAGGAGGAGGTAGCCAACACTGTTTTTTTTAATTTTGTGCAAGAAACAATAATCTGTCCCTTTAAGCAACAGTAGGAACCTCTCTCTATAGAACTTGGAGATGATTTTAGATTCTAAAATCATCTCCAAGTTATACAGGGAAAGGCTCCAGCTGTTGCTTTAAGGGAAAGATTATAGTTCTAAAACCATCTCCAAGTTCTATGGGAAAAGACTATTGCAGCCGCATAGAGCCATATTATTGTTATAAAATCATCTCCAACGTGTGTAGGAAAAGCCTATTGCAGCCGCATAGAGCCATATTATTGTTATAAAATCATCTCCAACTTGTATAGGAAAAGCCTATTGCAGCCGCATAGAGCCATATTATTGTTCTAAAATCATCTCCAACTTGTATAGGAAAAGTCTATTGCATCCGCATAGAGCCATATTATTGTTATAAAATCATCTCCAACTTGTATAGGAAAAGTCAACTGCAGCCGCATAGAGCCATATTATTGTTATGAAATCATCTCCAACTTGTATAGGAAAAGTCTATTGCAGCCACATAGAGCCATATTATTGCTCTAAAATTTAGAACAATAATATGGCTCTCTATGCGGCTGCAATAGACTTTTCCTATACAAGTTGGAGATGATTTTAGAACAATAATATGGCCGACGTTATCCGAAAAGGATATGTTCAACCTCTACTAAAATATTGTTA
>BLSH010001317.1:103911-139792 GCA_018402905.1 Glandirana rugosa | reverse complement strand
TAGAACAATAATATGGCTCTATGTGGCTGCAATAGACTTTTCCTATACAAGTTGGAGATGATTTTAGAACAATAATCTTTCCCTTAAAGCAACAGACTCTACCTAGTCCAGTCAGATTGTTCTGTGCAGCAGGATGAGGTCTGCAATCTGTCCCTCAAAGCAGCAGTACTAGTATCTCTCCCTAGTTCACAATCAGATCGTTCAGTAATGCAGGATGAGATGTTCTGCAATCTGTCCCTCACAGAGCCAGCAGCATCCTCTCCCTAAACTATCCTGAGAGCATATGACATGCAGCACGGTGACTCCAGCCCCATATAGAGGCTGGGTCACATGATGCACTGGCCAATCACAGCCATGCCATTAGTAGGCATGGCTGTGATGGCTTCTAGGGAAAACCAGTGAAACACTTGTTGATTGGCTGCCCTTGGCAGCTGTTCAACACGTGGAATAAAATACCAGAACCCCGGACCTGAACCCTGACTTTTTTTGAAAAGTCCGGGTTCGGGTCCGCGTCCCGGACACCCCAAAATTTCGGTACGGACCCGAACTTTACAGTCCGGGTTCGCTCAACTCTAATCCTTACCTAGTCACCCAATGTAAAACAAACTTCCCCATTATTTGGAAGGCAGACTCAATCAAATATCTTGGGATACAGATCCCAGCTAATCTTTCCAACCTCTACTCATACAACTACATACCAATAATAAACAAACTAACCTCGGACTTAAAGAATTGGAGTAAACCAATCTTCTCTTGGTTTGGGAGAGCTGCAATTCTGAAAATGAATGCCCTACCGAGACTACTATACACAGACAATCCCCATCCATATGCCAACAGCTTTTTTCAAGACTTACAAAACTTTGCACTAAATTTCTGTGAGCAGACGGGAGGCCTAGGATAAATTTCACACTTCTGATGTTACCCAAACCATTAGGAGGGATAGGACTCCCAGACCTGTACAATTACTACAGGGCAACTCATCTAGCCAGCATAGTGGACAGGAACAATCACAAATCACGAATCACAAATCGTACTGGATACTGAAGACTGGGTACGCCTAGAAGCGTCCTGCACATCGCTCCACCTAAAATCGACACCCTGGATCTTGGATAGATATCTCTCTCTAGAGATACAATCCCACCCCCTCATAGGACCAACCTTAAGATGTTTCTAGAACTCCTGCAAACAAACCTCCCTGTCGTCGCTTACTAGCCCTCTAACACCAATTAAACTAAATCCTGACTTCCCCCATGGAATGAGCCATCAATTTCTATCAGACTCCTGACCCACTGAACAAATTCAAGCCTACCACTTTACGAGAATGGGAAGCCCGTCTCAGCAGCTTTTCTTTCCTCAAAAATGAATAAACCCCCCCCCCCCCAGCCCTTCGTATTGATATTTCACTACCTTAAATCAATAGGCCGCTCCTCATCATGCTCCAGGAGGTCCAATAATTCTCCCACGATCAAAGAATGGCTGTAGCTGAAATGGAGGAATTGATGCACATAGCTTGAGACACACCTACGAAATTTGGATAGAAATGGGCATGCTGGACCTACTTTCAATCACCTTCAGAATTCACAACTGCTTGACATGCACAGATCTCTGGATAGACCCCCCCACTCTTGATCCTAGTGCTCTTACTCTCTAAACCACAAATCCCACCAACACACCCAGCTACGCACTCAGGGTAACCTGAAAATCGTATTCCTCAAGGGAGATCAACCACATTACAACCCTAAAGGGGAACATCATACACAATCATACAGCTTGTTGATCTTCGGTAGACTCGGCCCAAGCCCTTAGCCCAATGAGGTTCAGCAGAATTATTGATGTCCCAATTTCCTGGAGGCTATCTCCATGATAACATAGTGGGGAAGAAGCTGGTGCTCCTCCACAGCAAGTCCCCATCAGGGGTGGTGGTGCTCCCTGGTTCTTCATAACCCTCCAACACACAGGGACAGCAAACAGAAAAACTACAAAAGAGCGGCCAAGCTATTCAGATCCACAAGTCAAACCTTTGGGTCTAGGAAGTGCTCTTCTTTTAAGCTTCCCCTCTCCTACTCCCTTTCCACCCATCCCCTCTCATCCCCCTCCCATGAAAGACCATTGCTTATAGCCAGCATGTAATGTTTGGACTCCTGTGTTTTGCCTTGTTTTTCCCCTTTTTCTTTTTTTCTTATGTTTCTCTGTAAAAGATGAAGTGGAGATTGTAAAGATTGTAATTTGCTTACTCTTTGGACTATTGCAAATCTCAATAAAACTCAAAAAAAGAATTACTATTGCTGTGACAAAAGATTCAAAAAAGAAGTATTATAATAGTCACTATGCTATGTGTACAATATCCTACATGAATAACGATCCTTCCCACATGATTTATATGTTCTCCCCATAGCATTGGTAAGTGGAAGTCTCATCAGATACAAAAGTAGCTCCCAATGCAATACATTTGGCCCTATTGTGATGCCTGCCTTTACACGCACATGAACTTTAATGGCATCCCAGTCTTAATCCGTAGAATTCAGTATCGAGTTGGCCCACCCTTTGCAGCTATAACAGCTTCAACTCTTCTGGGAACGCTGTCCACAAGCTTTAGGAGTGTGTCTATGAGAATGTTTGACCATTCTTCCAGAAGCGCATTTGTGAGGTAAGGTACTGATGTGGACGAGAAGGCCTGTCTCACGGTGTCTGCTTTAATTCATCCCAAAGGTGTTCTATAGGGTTGTGCAGGCCAGTCAAGTTCCTCCACCCCAAACTCGCTCATCCATGTCTTTATGGACTTTGCTTTGTGCTCTGGTGCACAGTCATGTTGGAACAGGAATGGGCCATGCCCAAACTGTTCCCACAAAGTTGGGAACATGATATTGTCCAAAATGTCTTAGTATGCTGACACCTTAAGAGTTCCCTTCACTGCAACTAAGGGGTCAAGCCCAACCCTGGAAAACAACCCCACAGCATAATCCCCCCTCCACCAAATGATTTGGACCAGTGCACAAAGCAAGGAGATGGTCATCGGAGATGGACGCAGCCTTGCAGAGCTCCGGGAACCCACTGCACTATCCAGCAACATCCCGGGTCATGAAACCTGGTGAGCACCCAAACCCCCCTGGACAGATTCCCCACATCCCCGGGTACACCCTAGACCCATTATTGTGGCGGATCAACACCCACCCATGGAGCAATTTAGGCTGTAGTGGCTTCCGCCACCACAAGGCCGTCGTCATCTTTGCGGCCTGCATCCGCGATCATGCACGGAGGGCCGGGCATTCGCCATCTGATCTCTGGTTCTCCACCCAGCTTTGACCTTAAGGCCTCAGTGCCTAGTCTATCTTTCCACGGGCTCCTCAGCCCACAGTCCTGGTCGCAGCCTACTGTGGCCTGATACAGACTGCAACCTCGCTGAGCCTGAACTCCTATCTTGGCCTATTCCGGTCCTACACTAGACACAGGGAGTGAAGCCTAAGTTGCCAAAGACACCAGACTCCCCTGAGGGTGTGGAGAGATTGTGGGGGCTAAATCTGTTTGCTAACCCTGACCTACCAAATACTTTTGGGCCTAGGAACACCGGCCATATTGGTGCACCCAAATCACAGCTGCATATACCTACTCTGTCTAGGCTGTATATTCCATCTGCTTTGTTATAATAGTTCACTACCGGCCCTCCTGAGACTTTTACATGTGATACCCTACATGCAATGGCATATGACCACTGATTGAATCCTGGGGCCTGCCCCCCCCACTCTCCACAGCCCCCCTAAGTCACATCACTTGCTACAAATAGATACGGGGGCTACAGCAACCAATCATTGAATCAACAGATATCTCATGATGAAAATTGGGTGGCAAAAACCCAACCCTCTCCATATCATGGGTTGCAAACTATAGGCACAATGGAAAAATTCCTAACTAGGCCTTCATCCCCAGCCTCAAGTACACAGGGAGACCCAACCGATCATGCTCGAGACTTCCTAGAACAGGCCTCCCACACTACAGGACAAACTGCTGGTACACAAGCTATCCCACCTTCACCTGCCTCTGTCCTAACCCCTGAATTTCTAGACATAAATCTACAGACCCTTTTGCTGCAAATAACACACTCCATATCCCAGGCAGTGGGAAAAATATCACAAGAACTGAGAGGGGAAATTGACCAGCCGGGAGAGTGCACAGATACACTAGAGACTAAAATGGATGACCCCCCCCCCCCCCACGCCTTTACATATTCGGTTTATATTTCTGGTTTAGATTCTCTTTCGCTGGGATAAACATCCAGTTCTCCAATCTCCCTGCCTGGCATAAAATATTGTATGTAACTTCATCTTTGCTACAAATATATCTAGCCTCTAGATCAAGTATACTGCCTAGTACCTTCTACCATCTGTAAACTTGTAAGCAAGGTGTATTGGAGGTTTTTTTTTTTCCTTTTGTCATTAATCTAACTGACAGTTATCCTGGAATGCCTTAAAATTTCAATAAAATCATATTGAAAAAAAAAAAAAATGGATGACAACATCCAGTATGTTCACATGCTGGAAGATGAAAATGCAGCTTTTAAACACACTGTCTCTCAAATCCAACTGTAACAGGAAGACTTAGAAAGCAGAGAACAACATCAAAACCTAGGTATTAGAGGAGTCCCTGAAACTGTCAATGACAAAGGTCTGCGGTCCTACCTGCTATGACTCTTCAACTATCTGGCACCCGATATAGCGGATATAGACTGGAGATTGGACAGGGCTCAACGTTCTCTAGCACCCAAACCCCCTGCAGGTGCCAGACCAGGAGACATTCATTTCCACTACTATGATAGTAAACAAGCGCTTACTCTGGCCAGCAGAAACAGATCCCAACAGGAATATAAAGGAGACAAAATTCAGATCTTCAATGATCTCTCTCCTATTACACTGGCAAAGAGATGCAATCTAAAAACAATCACTACTCATCTACAAACCCACCGAGTAGCCTATTACTGGGGATTTCTGTTGCGCCTGGTGGTTACAAAAAATGGCATTCAACATGTCCTGCGAGACATCTCTGAAGGTGAAGCATTTCTTAAGAATCTAAGCCTTCCACCACTGCTGGAGGAGGAATATCCTCCCCTCCCTTTCACTCCACGTCCAGAGGAGAGTAAATCGAAGAAGTCCTCTAACAACCTCCTTGACCGACCTAGTGGTCTTTTGGAAATGTTATCCTTTATCTATCCACAAGGTTTGGCTGTTGGTTTTGCTGCATAACTAGTTCTTTTCAATGTTGTCCAGACAAGTGGACATCAGCCTATGTCTCATTAAGGCTGTGCCCCTGCTGGGGTTCATGTTCATGTTATTCCCCCAATGGGATGAACATTTTTTTACTGTGTTAGTCTTGTTTATTAGACTCTCCAATAGCTCAAATTTTTCACCATGTTAAGTATTGTTATACAACACTAGCTCACATTTTTCACCATGTTAAGTATTGTTATACTACACTAGTTTAATAAACCATCACTTCTCTTCATTGATTGACTCTTAGGTGATAAAAGATGGAGATTGGGGTGATGGACCCCATTGGCTGACTCTGATGGCCTCCATGTCCCCTTACTTAATATGAGACTATGGGCTCGGTTTCCTGAGGTACTTTGATACCTCATGCCTAAGTTACTTGTTTTTCTTCTACACGGGCCTTTTTTTTAAGTTATCGTTATGTTTAACTACAGTATTATATATTTCACCAAATAGATTCTTTTCTCAGAAACAACTGACTTGCTTCATAGCTTTGAGAGACTCTGTGATATTGTTGTCAGGAGTGACACAAATGTCTCTTTCTAATTAAAACTATCTCAAGCAATTTATTGTTCTGTCACCATAGCACTAAAGGTAATGTCTAGAGTTGAGCGGACACCTGGATGTTCGGGTTTGGCGGGCCGGCCGAACTTCACGAAAAAGTTCGGGTTCGGTACAGAACTTGACCCAAACTTGACCCCGGACCCCGAACCCCATTGAAGTCAATGGGAACCCAAACTTTTCCCTATAGGACTAGGAGATAATTTTAGAACAATCATCTGTCCCTTACAGCACCAGCAGGAACCTCTCCCTTTAGAACTAGGAGATGATTATAGAACAATATTCTGTCCCTTACAGCAACAGCAGGAACCTGACCCTATAGGAGTAGGCGATGATTTTAGAACAATAATCTGTCCCTTACAGCAACAGCAGGAACCTGACCCTATAGGAGTAGGCGATGATTTTAGAACAATGATCTGTCCCTTACTGCAACAGCAGGAACCTGACCCTATATAACTAGGAGATGATTTTAGAGCAATAAACTGTCCCTCAAAGCAGCAGACTCTACCTAGTCCAAAATCAGATCGTTCTGTAATGCAGGATGAGATCTGCAATCTGTCCCTCAAAGCAGTAGTAGTAATCTCTACCTAGTAGAGAATCAGATCCTTCTGTAATGCAGGATGAGATGTTATTATATCTGCAATCTGTCCCTCACAGCACCAGCAGCATCCTCTTCCTACACTAGCCTGAGAGCATGTGACATGCAGCACTACGTGACTCCAGCTTATACAGAGGCTGGGTCACATGATGCACTGGCCAATCACAGCCATGCCAATAGTAGGCATGGCTGTGATGGCTTCTAAGGGCAAACCAGTGAAACGCTTGTTGATTGGCTGCCCTGCAGCTATTCAACAGGCGGGATCAAATACCCGAACCCAGAACCCCAACCCAAACTTTTTTTCATATGTCCGAGTCACGGACACCCCAAAGTTCGGTACGGACCCGAACTTTACAGTTCGGGTTCGCTCAACTCTAGTAATTAGAGTTGAGCGGACACCTGGATGATCGGGTTTGCCGGGTCCGGGCGAACTTCACGAAAAAAAGTTTGGGTTCGGTACCGAACGTTACCCGAAATTGACCCCGGACCCCAAACCCCATTGGAGTCAATGGGGACCTGAACTTTTCGGCACAAAAATGGCTGTAAAAAAGTCCTGGCAAGTGCTAGAGGGCTGCAAAAGGAAGTAAAATGGGGGTAAGAGTAGGACAAGTGCCCTCAAAAAATGGGGATAGGGAAAATAAATTAAAATCAAATAATAAAAATAAAAATGGGAAGGGGGTGGATGTGGAGTAGGAGCCTAGAGATTGACTAGGCTGTGACCGTGGCAGTGTAGGTGGAAGTGGCAGTGGTGGAGGAGGAGGAGGAGGTAGCCAACACATTTTGTTGTTTGTTTGGTTTTTTTTCTAATTGGGGGTAGCCCCCAAAATATTGAGGCATATTCAAAAAAACAAGTATACCAATGGCTGTGTGAGGCCGGTCAAAATGTCTATTCTGCACAAGGTACAGACAAGTCTTGTGGGATCCATGCCTGGTTCATTTTAATAAACGTTAGCTTGTCCACGTTGGCTGTGGACAGGCGGCAACAGCAGGAACCTGACCCTATAGGAGTAGGAGATGATTTTAGAACAATTATCTGTCCATCTAAGCAGTAGACTCTACCTAGTCCAGTCAGATCATTCTGTAATGCAGGATGAGATCTGCAATAGACTCTACCTAGTCCAGTCAGATCGTTCTGTAATGCAGGATGAGATCTGCAATAGACTATACCTAGTCCAGTCAGATCGTTCTGTAATGCAGGATGAGATCTGCAATAGACTCTACTTAGTCCAGTTAGATCGTTCTGTAATGCAGGATGAGATCTGCAATATGTCCCTCAAAGCAGATCGTTCTGTAATGCAGGATGAGATCTGCAATCTGTCAATCAAAGCAGATCGTTCTGTAATGCAGGGTGAGATCTGCAATCTGTCCCTCAAAGCAGATCGTTCGGTAATGCTGGATGAGATCTGCAATCTGTCCCTCAAAGCAGTAGCAGTAGTCTCTACCTAGTCCACAATCAGATCGATTAGATGTTATATTATATATATCTGCAATCTGTCCCTCACAGAGCTGGCAGCAACCTCTTCCTACACTACCCAGAGAGCATGTGACTGCAGCACTAAGTGACTCCAGCTTATATAGAGGCTGGGTCACATGATGCACTGGCCAATCACAGCCATGCCATTAGTAGGCATGGCTGTGATGGCTTCTAGGGAAAACCAGGGAAACGCTTGTTGATTGGCTGCCCTGCAGCTATTCAACATGCGTGATAAAATACCAGAACCCAAACCGACTTTTTCTCAAAGTTCGGGTTCAGGTTCGGGACACGGACACCCGAAAGTTCGGTCCAGACCCGAACCTTACAGTTCGGGTTCGCTCAACTCTACTAATAATGTCTTTAAAAGTAATGGATAGCCTTGAAAGAGTTTAAGAACTCTAAAGCAGATGTGGTCATAGTCCAGGAGAGCCACTTTCGCTCTGGGGTAAACTTTAAATTTGCCTCAAATTTGCAAGGCAGGTGTAGCTATTCTGATCAAGCGATCATGCCCCCTTCAAGTAAAAACAACTCTTTTGGATCCTCATAGGTGTTATATGATCCTCTCCTGTGACTACATATCCACTGCAATAACACTCATGAATGTATATGCTCCGAATGTTGGCCAAATAGGTTTTCTCAATTCGGCCTTGGAAACTCTACAGGGAATGGCACAGGCATATACAATAGTTGGAGGGGATTTTAATGTATATTCTGCGACAAAGGATAGACTCACCCTGTTTGACCCTAACATCTCCAAACAAACACAGACATTAGCTACTTCTTTTCGCAAACTCCTCAGATCATACCGCCTTCTGGACTCATGGCGGATTAAGCACCCAGTAAGCAAACAATATACATTTTATTCACCTGCCCACAAACTGTATTCTAGAATAGACCACCTCTTAATCACCGCCTCCCTCCTAACTAAAGTGGTCTCCACAGAGATAGGGCAATTGACTTGGTCTGACCATGCCCCCATCTATATAGAACTAACCCTGCCAGATAGGGCTTCCAAGACTTGTCTTTGGCACTTTAACAAATATGTCCTCAACCATGAGGAAGCCAAAGAACAGCTCTCCCAAATCTTAACAGAATTTTTTCAGCTCAACCAAGTTTCAGTTTCCGAGGCGATGACACTGTGTGAAGCACACAAAACAGTTTTTAGAGGCCAGTGCATCTCCATTGGCACGCACCTGAAAAAAAATAATAATGCAAAAGCTGCTCCAGAACCCCATGGTTGCTCACCTTTGGGAGGTTACCAATCTTCAATCAACTTAAAGCCATAAATACACATAGAGTGGCCCGGGCTCTTATGTGGTCTAAACAAAAATTTTATGAATACTCTAAAAAACCCCATAGGATGTTGGTTAACAAACCTAGACCCTATCCTTTCCACTCGTTCCCAGATTTTTTAACACAACCAGACCGTACCCCCACATACTGTCCTCAGAAAATGGCATACCATTACCATAAACTATATAACTGTGTTTCTCCCGAAAACAATTATAAATTTAATCAAGAATCATTCAACGTTTTTTGTTCCACACTTGACCTCCCTAAACTCACGGCAACAGACCGCAAATCCTTAATGTTGACAGTGACCCCCGAGGAGCTTTCTCAGGTTCTTAAACAATTATCCACCCAACAAAAACTCCTGGTCTTTACTGCCTCCCATACTCTTATTACAAGACCTTTCAACACATTCTAGCACCACACATGATAGCAACATATAACTCAATTCTTAAAGGGACCCAACCGGACCCCCAATTGGCCCATTCCTTCCGTGCAATTATCCCAAAACCCAGTAAAGACCCCTCCCTCCCTGATAACTATAGACCTGCTGCCCTTCTAAATTCTGATTAAAAAATATTTACGAAAATCTTAGCCGCCAAACTAGCTCAATTACTCCCAAAAATGATTAATAAGGATCAGGTGGGTTTTGTGCAGGCAAGACAGACAGGGGACAATACCAGGTGAACCATTGATCTTATAGATATTCTGAATAGATTTAACCATCTGGCTCTAATATTAAGCCTAGACGCGCAAAAATCCTTTGATTGGCCATATATGTTTGCTGCCCTTTCACATTATGGATTTACAGGACCATTTTATAAAGGCATTGAAGGTACTATACTCCCTTCCAACATTTCAGTTTCAAATGTCGGTATCACAGTCAAAAACCTTACCTATGTTCAATGATATCAGGCAGGGATGTCCCCTATCCCCTCTCTTGTTTGTACTCTGCCTATAGCCACTAGCCAAAGTGATAAGGGTCCATACGGATATAAAAGGGGTACTGATGAGACAGGGAGAATATAAACTCTCACTTTTTGCAGATTACATTTTATTAACCTTAACTGAACCTTTAACAACTCTTCTATTGCTACACAAATTGCTATCACAATTCAGCTCCTTCTCTAGATATAAAATGAATGCTTCCAAAACTGAAGCACTCCCCATTCTCCTTCATCCAGAAGTTATAGAAAATTTGAAACAGGCTTACCCATACAGATGGTGTACTCATGCTCTCAAATATTTAGGAGTATATCTCACACCTAGCTACCAAACTCTATATAACTCTAATTACCCTCATCTTTTTAGAGAAATACGGATCATGTTGAATCAGTGGGATAAATCCCTATCTCTTGGTTGGGCAGTATAAACATATTGAAAATGTCTATTTTACCAAAACTCTTGTATGTTTTTGAGACCCTTTCAGTCCCAGTGCCCCTGCCTCAATTGAAAGCCCTCCACCAGAGGTTCTTGAAATATATATGGCACAACAAGGCCCAGAGAATAGTTAGGTCAGTAGTTTTCTCCCCTCGCACCTGGGGGGGTTTAGGAGCACCTGACATCATTAAATATTATTATGCTACTCACTTGCATACAGAAGTTTCCTGGTCCAACCAGTCTCCCCCCAATAGATGGACAGAGATAGAGACGGGTGCAATATATCCAGTGCATCCTTGTTCTCTAGTCTGGTCTACACCACTACACGAGGATAAAACCCTGAAACGCATGTGCCTAGTATCTATATATATATATAATTCTCTATGCAGATTTGGCGTACAGCAGCTAAGAGGTACTCACTCTCCTCACCATGCCCTCCCTTAACTAATGTACTTTCTAACCCCATGATTCTGGACAGTCTATCCATTAGTCAAATAACTCCCTGGGCCCGGGCGGCTCTTTTTCAACTCCGCCAATTTGTTCACCCAAAGACCCGTAGGTTTATGTCATTTGAAGACATCAGGAACAAATATCAGATCCCCACAAACCTACACTATTCCTATTTGCAAATTAAACATTTCTTTTTAACACTGTCTTCAAACTTTACATTAGAAAAATCTAATCAATTTGAGCTGACCTGCACACAGGAACCATACCAACTACATTAAATCTCTTCTATATACCAACAACTACATGAGACCCCCTCGATGACTGAAGATACACACACATATATGATGAGATGGTCACGAATACTTCAAAAACCAATCCCTCTCCAGCTCAGAAACAAATATGGCCATCTACCTTTAGCTCCTCTAGATGTGTGAAACAAAAGGAGACAATGAACAAAATACTAATGTTCTGGTATAGAAACCCAGATATACTACAAATATAATCCGGATATGTCTCCTCTATGCTAGAGGTGTGGTGCTTCAAAGGGGACACTTTATCATATTTTCTGCCAATGTTCTCTCATCCAACCTTTTTGGAAGGAAGTAATGTCTATACTCCACACTCTAAGTGAACTACCTTTGCCACTAGATCCAATACATCACCTTATTGGCCTTCCCTTTCCAGGCCTTAAAAATGCACAAAACGGTTAATGTCCTTCATATTGCTAGCTGTATGAAGATCCATCCCTATATTATGGCTCTCAAAAGACCCACCATCCTTTTCCATGCTCCTAAAAATGATCGCAGACATTCAGAGAATGGAATATCTCACAGCCACAGTATCAGATTCTATTTCCAAGTTCTACAAAATATGGGAACCTTGGGACCCCTCTGAATATGGAGAGTTCCCTGTCATATCCTAAGGTTACAGGTCTGTCTCTAAAAAACTCTAAAAAACAAAAAACAAAAAAATGTAACGATTATCAGAGGCCACGCAGCCATAAGGGATCTATAGTTTCATAACCATATACAATCTCCCAACTACAAGGATATATTACCTGCACTCACTGATTATGCTTAACTTGCTATTCAACTGCTTTAGGACTGTTTTGTTAAACCTTGTTTAGTTTAATATTCTTTCTGTCAAAATACAATTATTTGAATACAAATATGCAATGTTTCATTATGCTGAAATGGAACAAAAAATTGTATTTGCTAAAACCTTTTTTTCTGTAATTCTCTTACAATAATAAAAATATGATTATGTCCAACATCAGTGCCTGACCTCACAAATGCACTTCTTGAAGAATGGTCAAACATTCCCATAGACGCACTTCTGAACCTTGTGGACAGTCTTCCCAGAATAATTAAAGCTGTTATAGCTGCAAAGGGTGGACCAACTCAATACTGATGCAACCACTCCAGGTGAGGCTGGTTGGTATTACTTTCGTTGGGTGCACATCCAGTCCGTGAACTGCATCAATGGTGAAGGGGAAAAGAGGTTGACAGCACTCCAGGTGTGCGATAAAACATCCAGGCTTTATTTGAATAGATGTATAAACAATCCATAAATATTCCTACATGTCCAAAGATGAGCAGACAGAGTGCAGGCAGGCAAAAGATTGATGCATTTCGCAAAATCAAATTCGCTTAAGCATAATCTTATGATTAAGCGAATTTAATTTCACGAAACGTGTCAATCTTTTGCCTGCCTGCACTCTGCTCATCTTTGGACATGTAAGAATATTTATGGATTGTTTGTACATTTATTCAAATAAATACTGGATGTTTTATTGCACACTTGGAGTGCTGTCAACCTCTTTTCCCCTTCACCAACTCAATACTGATCTCTACGGACTAAGACTGTGATGCCATTAAAGTTCAAGTGCGTGTAAAGGCATGTGTCCCAATACTTTGGACAATATAGTGTATCTGAATTTGACCTGACATTTGGAGTTCAGTACTGAACAGCAGAGCTCAAGAAGAAGATGAAGCACAATGATCCAATCAATTGTGGTGCAGTGGGATAAAAGGTAGGTAGAATAGGCAAAAAGGAGAGATCAAAGCGACAGAGAGATTAACTCATCAGTCTGATGATTCTCTTAGGCTAACCAGTCACAGGTTGTCAAAAAAAAAACAGTATCACCAGTAAAGAGGATTTAAAAAAAAGAAAATGTCAGCAGCTATAAAATACTGTAGCTTCTGACTTTTAAGAAACAGACACTTATAAGCCCATGGAGTCCAGTGCTGTCTTCATTGGAGCCAATTCTTCACTGGGCTTCCGATTCCCTGTTGCCAACATCTTGGATGCGGAAGCCGGCTGTGAATTGCTGTTTCCCAGTTGGCTGCCCATTGTGCATGTGTGAGATTGCATGGCACTGTAAGACTGGCCTTGCTACTTCCTCCAGCAATGCATGATGTGTACCAGGAGGTTGCAGGTGGGGTGGTGGGTCAAGCTGATCTAATTCTCGTCTAGGTGAGAGATGTGAAAGTGAGATTGGTACCTGTCAGAAAAAGGTACCTGCTCCCAGAAAAAAAGAAAAAATCAATTATGTTAGAGGAGGGTGGGGGGATATTGATGAGCAGTATTTTCACATTTAAGTGAAGGACCGCTTTAACTGTTTAAAATGTAGCATAGAAAAACCAGGTCTCCTGCCCAGATATGCATGATTGTCCTGTGTGGTAGAGCTGTGTATATCTCAGAACTGTATGGAAAGAAATACAAATATTTTGACAGGTAAAACAGCTGCCCTATATGTATTTTATCTGTGTGTTTAATTATCTGCCCGGAGTTCAGCTTTAATTGTACTGTATGTTCACTGGATATTAACCCAAAAATATTCCTACTGTACATTAAAAATCTCTAGTTGGGGCGTGGCTACCGTGTGGCTGCATGGATGTCTGAGAATCCAGCTCCGCTCCAGCACGAGGAATCTGAGCTTAGCAAGGCGCCTCAGACAGCTTGTATAAGCCGCACCTGTGCCCAGAGTCATCACACACCACTCCAGGATGACCCGCAAGAGAAAAGAATCCTCACAGCTGAAAAAGCTGCAGCACTTCTTCCACCCGGCGGCCCGAAGCCCGATCCAAGATAGCGCCTGCATCGCTTCTCCGGCCTCATCCAGCAGCTCAGTCTCTGCTGTGCCAAGCCCAGGATCGCAAGGGGGCTCTGTCCATTGTTCCCCTGATGCCTCCACACCATTGTCCCCTGCAAAGTTAAAGCTTCGTATGGCATCTAACTGCCCTAATGACTAGGTGAGTCAGGAAAGCATGGAGGACACCATGGAGCTGGGAGCGACCATTAACTCCTTCCCCACCCCAAACCAATCCATATTAGACACTACCCTCAAGGAGATGTTAGTATCCCTCTGCAGCTCCCTTCATGCTGATATGATGGACTGCATGAGAAATTTTAAAACAGAAATAGGTGAGCTGGGAGGTAGGGTAGATCACATGGAGAAAATAAATGGGGGCATATAACTCCTCATATAACTCCTTAGTCGATGCCCACAATGAGCAATCAGACAAGGTGGCATGGCTTAGAGCCAAAGTTGCCGACCTCGAAGACAGGTCGCACATAAACATAAAAATCTGCGAGGTCCCTGAAGCCATCCAACCTATGCAATTGCACCAATATCCACGTGACCTAATGAAAACCTTTCTTCCTTCAGTGCCCAATTCGGACAGAATCCACCGCCTCCCTAAACCATCTCATCTGCCAGATAATATCCCATGGGATGTCCTGATGTGAGTCCATTTTTTTCACGTTAAAGAGCAGTTCATGGCGGCATTCCGGAAAAAGTCACAGCCACCTGAAAAGTACTCGTTCATTCAATTATTTGCGGATCTCTCGCAGTATGCCATGCAAAAGCGCAAATGTCTTTTACCGGTGACAAAAGCCCTAAGAAATCACAACATCATTTACCGTTGGGGCTACCCATCAAAGCTGACTATCACTCACGGTGGGAATACCTCAGTGGTCACCAACCTTGAGGAAGGGCTTAAATTACTCTGCGCCTGGGACATCCTCCCAGACCAAAATACTGAAGGCTCCTCATCTGCAACCAAAATGGATACCGAGAACGACTGTGAAGTGGTATCGCACAAAAAGAAAAACAACACCTAAAGCCTCGGAAACCAACTCTACAACAGTCTACTAGATTCCTGAGTACTGTGGAGCTCACAGTATACGAACTACCCCCCTTGAGAAATGTGCAGATATTCTGCCATCAGATTCATGTTAGAATCTCACTTTTTACCCAGCTGGTTGAACACTCAATGTTTGACTCTCTCTTTTTGTATTTTTTCTTTATTCTTATTTCCTTTCTTACTGCCTGACTTCATGGGAGATGGACTACACTTGGTCATGAAAAGATGCACCTCATCTTCGGACCTTAAGGAACTGGAACTCCTGCTCCTCAAAGGTATTGTTAATCTGCTCTTATATAAACAACCATTGAACTAAAGATAGTTTGTTTTAATGTACATTGGCTCAATCTTCCAATGAAAAGAGCTTTGCTCTGGGAAGAAGCTCTGAAACTGAACTCTGATATAGTGTGCATTCAGGAGATGCACTTCCTGGCCTCAAATCCACCTGCCTTCCATCATAAAAGCTTCCCTTATATTTACAGGGCTTCAACCCATAATAAGCAAAAATGAGTGCTAATAGCGTTCAAAAACTCTGTTGCCTTTACCCCTAAAGAAGTACAAATGGATTCAGAAGGAAGATATCTGATCTGGTAAGAGATCTCAACAACCAACTTTACACAATATTAAATTTATACGCTCCCAACTCCCATCAACTCCACTTTATGAGAAAAATCTTCAAAAAAATCTCTGCATGCAGAAAAGGAGAGATCATCTGCAGAGATTACAATATACTAGTTCTAAACGCCCTCTTCCTACACTGCAGCCTCTATTTTATGCAGAGGATGTGTATGATGTTTGGAGGTGTCAGCACTCAAACAAGCATGACTACACCATCACTCCTCCTGACATAATACCTATTCACGTATTGATATGATTGTGGTTGACCGTACACTGCTCCTGGCGATATCCTCCTCCACCATCCATGACATCTCGTGGTCCGACCACGCACCTGTTTCTATAATGATTGTGGAAGAATGCTTCCAGCCCTGCATATGTATGGCGATGCCTTCTTATGTGATATCCATTTCTGATCATTTGAAAGCTTTTTTTGAACTTAATACCAAATCGGTATCAAACCCTACGACTGTATGGTGTGCCCACCAGGCCTTCATTAGAGTGATTATTCTTCAACTTAGCTCACAGATGAAGAGGCAGAGGACACAAAAAATGGACCACCTGCTAGGAGAGATTAAAAATATTGAGACTCAAAACAAAGATCTTGCAAACATTGAATTAGCAAACAAGATTACTAATCTGCACTCAGATCTCTGGCTAATGCTTATTGAACTCCCTCAAACTAACACATTACTCAGCAGGCAATCAGGCTGGTACGTTTTTGGCCTGAAGACTGAGGGAACATAAACTACAATCTAAACTCTCGTTTTTAATCTGAACAAAGGATAATAGCAGATGAGGCTATACAGTCTTTCCTATCAGATATTAAGCTCCTCTCTTTGTCACAACCACAACTATTATCTCTAAATGCCCCCATAGCAGAGACTGAGATCCTCAGAGCGATTAACACTCTCCCAACACTCTCCCAAATGTCAAGTCACCAGGGCCAGATAGGCTGCCAAATGATTATTACAAAACTTTTCAACATATTTTATCTCCATCCTTCAGTTGGTTTACTCACATGCTGTGTCCTTGGCCTCTTTTCTCTCGGAAATGTTTAAGGCATATGTGGTCACCATAACTAAACCAGGTAAGGACCCACCACTCCATCCAACTTCAGGCCCATATCACTGTTAAGTACAGATGTTAAACTCTACGCAAAATTATTGGCACATAGACTTCTTCCAATACTGCCTAAACTGATCAACCCAGACCAGACAGAGTTCACCTCTGGTAGGCAGGCCTCAGATGCCACACACAGTTATCAACATAATTCACTATTCTAGATCCTGTCGAACTCCTTCTCTGCTCCTATCTTTGGATGCAGAGAAGGCGTTGGACAGGATGCACTGAGGCTACATGTCTCACACTCTCAGGAAATTTGGCTTCACAATCCCCATCCTCTCTGCTACTTTAGCCCTCTATTTGTCTCCCTGTGCACAAGTTTACACATCAAATACCCTCTCCCAATCTTTTTCCACATTGAATGGAACGAGACAAAGTGTCCTTTAATCCCCTTCAATCTTTAAAGTTCTCAGAGCCCCTAGCTGAAAAAATTAGAACACAATCAAATATTTCAGGCTTCCCCCTTCAAAACAAGTCCCACAATATCAATTTGTTAGCTGATGATATTATCCTTTTATAACCTCCCCATCTACATCCCTCTTATATGCTCATGAAACGCTCAAAAATTTTAGCGAGATCTCTTATTACAAAGTGAATTTTACTAAATCGCTTATACTGGGACTAGGAATACCTCCTCCTCTTCAACAGCAACTTAGCTCCTCCTTCCCTTATACTTGGAGCAATTCCAGTATCTCCTACCTAGGTCTACAAATCACAGTGGATCCTTCAAAACTAATGGACGCTAATTTCATCCTTTTAATAGACAAGATAACTAAAGAAATTAAAAGTCTAGACAGGGTTGAACTATCCTGGACAGGTTGCTTAGCCTTGTTCAAAATGCTCTTGCTTCCTCAAATCCTCTACATATTTTGAACACTCCCCATCCCTCTCAAAATTACACATCTCAACACAATAAACTCTGTCATCAAACAATACATCTGGAAGTCCAAACGACCCAGATGCTCCAAATCTCTCTTAATTAAACACAGATCTGCTGGGGGCATGGGTTTTACTGACCTCTATGACTATTATTGAGCCTCCATGCTCACATACATTAAATCATGGTTCTCACTCTCCACAGATGCACCACGGTGCAGCATTGAACAAGCTCTTAGCCCAACCTTGGATTTACAGTCTCTCTTAGTCCTCGAGCTTTGGAGACCTTTCACTGTACACCAACTCCCACCTACCACACAAGCCTCTCTTATGGCCTGGAGGGATCTAACTAAAACTACAACTCCCTCTTCCAACATTATAGACATTCCCATTCACATCAATATCCTACCCAATGCAATTCCCAACCTAACCCTTCAAGACTGGTTAAATAGCGGTATCACCCATGTTTCCAACCTATATAAGAACAACCAATCGTAAACCATTCTTACACTCCAATTAGAATATAACCCTAAAGCCACAGATCAGTACAAATATCTCCAAATAACCCACTTCTTGAGCTCCTTGAAATCACACCACATTTACCTCTATAACAAAATATGGCTATTATATATCTCCTCCTTTACGGCCTGCAAAGGTATATCAATTTTCTACAACATACTACAAAACAAGCTAATTTTCATTCAAGTCCCCTCCATATCAGAAATGGGAGGCAGATTTAAATAAAACATACACACCCTCACAGTGGCAATCTGCAATCAAAGCAACTTTTAAAGCCTCAATGTGTAAACCTCTGGGAATTAACACCCAAAAATTGCTCTTAGATGGTATCTAACTTCTTATAGGATGTCCGAATTTTCTCACTCCAACTCCCCACTGTGTGAGAGAGTGTGGAGCAGTGGGCAATATTATACACATATTCTGGTGCTGCAAAAACGTATATTTAAACAAATCTCAAATATATCAGGTATCTGTACCACTCCAGATCCAGGACTGGCCTTACTAAACCTGGGTATTGAGATTTTCCCTCCAAATATTCACACTGTGGTCACACATATTTTCTTAGCAGCAAGATCACTAATAACGAGAAACTGGAAATCAAACACAGTGCCCAATCTATCTGCTACCCTGGAACTTGTACAAACTCATTATGTATATGAATCCCTATTAGTCAATAGCTCTAGTGCAAGAAAAAAGTTTGATGGGCAGTGGCAAATTTGGGGGGAATGGATCTAAGTAGCCCAAAAATTAATATATATCTCATAAGGTGCTTTTCCCCTTATTCCTACTGATAAACCAAAAATGTCCACCTCTATATTATTGTATAATACTTTTTTTTGACTATCTCCTAATATCTCACAACAGCTCTAATATTACTTCTGTTTTTTTGTTTTTTTTTTACTTTTATCTCTTCTCTTCTTTATCTGTATCTTTTATACTCTGTTTGATGTATTACAAATTCTTTGAATAAAAACAATTAAAAAAAAATCTCTAGTTCACACATTTGCCAGAGCTATATAAATACATTTTATATATTAAAATTCATTATAATATCTATTTATCTAGCCAAAACATGGTAATACATTTTCATTTTTATATTTGTGATGGCAGGTAAGTGGCTGCCTGATTTCCTGTCTAGTTCTGTTTTTTTTCTTTTAAATCCTTATTTTAAAATATCTCTTTCTATTGTTTTAGCAACAATGTCATCACGGTTGTTATATAGTTTAGATGATATCTTGTAGTTCTCTGCAGAAGAGCTGATTAGAAGGTTTGACACAATGCCCCCCAGGTTTGACAATGCCATAAAACAATATAGATAGGCTGTTTTATGTAGTTGTTTAAAATCCCTGTTCAGTATTGTATTGCTATATGCAGGTATTTTTAAAACCTCTAGAACATACCCTTATACATAAAGAGATTATGACTGGTTGCAACACATATCAGTTATTTATAAAAAATGCTGTGCCTCATTTTATATATACAGTATCTCACAAAAGTGAGTACACCCCTCACATTTTTGTAATTTTTTTATTATATCTTTTTATGTGACAACACTGAAGAAATAGAACAACATATTACAGCACACACGTACAAAAAGGACATTTAAATCCTGCAAGGCTATTTAAAAGCACCTGAACATATTAAGCAAAAATATGGGGATTTGGTCACACTATATGGCCATACAGTGCTTAAGCCCACTACTTTGTCAAAGTACCCCATTTTCAGTGGGTCCTACACTATTCATAGAATAAAAGATTCTGCTTCTCAACCATGGGAGAAATACACTCCTCTTTATGGGAGAACTAAAAGGACTCCTCCTATAACTCAGGTGGACACTGATTAGAGGTAATGGTTGGGGATGTAACAGTGTAAATTTGATGTGCCCTTAAAATAACTTAACACACAGCCATTAATGTCCAAACCGCTAGCAACAAAAGTGAGTACACACCTAAGTGAAAATGTCCAAAGTGTCAGTATTTTGTGCGGCCACCATTATTTTCCAGCACTACCTTAACCCTCTTGGGCATGGAGTTCATCAGAGCTTCACAGGTTGCCACTATAGTCCTCTTCCACTCCTCCATGATGACATCACGGAGCTGATGTATGTTAGAGACGTTTCGCTCCTCCGCCTTCCATTTGATGATGCCCCACAGATGCTCAATAGGGTTTAGGTCTGGAGACATGCTTGGCCAGTCCATAACCTTTACCCTCAGCTTCTTTAGCAAAGCAATGTTTGTCTTGGAAGTGTGTTTTGGGTCGTTATCATTTTGGAATACTGCCCTGCGGCCCAGTCTCTGAAAGGAGGGGATCATGCCCTGCTTCAGTATGTCACAGTACTTGTTGGCATTCATGGTTCCCTCAATGAACTGTATCTTCCCAGTGCCAGCAGCACTCATACAGCCCCAGAGCATGACACTCCCACCATCACGCTTGACTGTAGGCAAGACACACTTGTCTTTGTACTCCTCACCTGTTTGTCGCCACACACGATTGGCACCATCTGAACCAAATACATTTATCTTGGTCTCTTCAGACCAGAGGACATGGTTCCAGTAATCCATATCCTTAGTCTGCTTGTCTTCAGCAAACTGTTTGCAGGCTTTCTTGTGCATCATCTTTAGAAGAGGCTTCCTTCTGGGACGACAGCCATGCAGACCAATTTGATACAGTGTGCGGTGTATGGTCTGAGCACTGGCAGGCTGACCCCCCCACCCCTTCAACCTCTGCAGCAATGCTGGCAGCACTCATACATCTATTTCCCAAAGACAACCTCTGGATATGACGCTGAGCACGTGCACTCAACTTCTTTGATCGACCATGGCAAGGCCTGTTCTGAGTGGAACCTGTCCTGGTAAACCACTGTATGGTTTTGGCCACCATGCTGCAGCTCAGTTTCAGGGTCTTGACAATCTTCTTATAGCCTAGGCCATCTTTATGTGGAGCAACAATTTTTTTTTTAGATTCTAAGATAGTTCTTGCGATAGCCATGAGGTGCCATGTTGAACTTCCAGTGACCAGTATGAGAGAGTGAGAGTTATAACACCAAATGTAATACACCTGCTACCCATTCACACCTGAGACCTTGTAACACTAACAAGTCACACCGGGGAGGGAAAATGGCTAATTGGGCCTAATTTTCACTTAGGGGTGTACTCACTTTTGTTGCCAGTGGTTTAGACATTAATGGCTGTATGTTGAGTTATTTTGAGGGAACAGCAAATGTACGCTGTTATACAAGCTGTACACTCACTACTTCCCATTGTAGCAAAGTGTAATTTCTTCAGTGTTGTCACATGAAAAAGATATAATAAAATATTTACAAAAATGTGAGGGGTGTACTCACTTTTGTGAGATATTGCATATGTCACAATAGAAAATAGAAAACATATGACATGTTTAAACATGAGAAAATGTACAATTTCAAGAAAAAATAAGATAATTCTGAAATTGGAAAATTAAACGTGTCTCAAAAAAGTTGGGACAGGGCCATGTTTACCACGGTGTAGCATCCCCTCTTCTTTTAACAACACTCTGTAAACATCTGGGAACTGAGGACATCAGTAGCTGGAGTTTTGATGTTGTCCCATTCTTGCCTCATATAGCATTCTAACTGCTCAACAGTTTTGTGTCTTCTTTGTCATATTTTTTGTTTTTGTTTCAAGATGTGCCAAATATTTTCAATTTGTGAAAGGTCTGCACTGCAGGCAGGCTAGTTAAGCATCTAGACTCTTCTACTACAAAGTTATGCTGTTTTCATAGATGCGGTTGAGCCTTGTCCTGCTGAAATATGCAAGGCCTTCCCTGAAAAATACGATGGGCGCATATGCTGCTTTAAAACCTGGATACCGTATATACTCGTGTATAAGTTGACCCATTCCACAGGCACTAATACACCCTCATACTATCAGGGGATGTATGCTTTTGAACTGAGCAGTGATAACATTTCAGAAGCCCCTCTCGTCTTTAGTCTGGAGGGCACAGCACTCATGGTTGCTAAAAAGAATGTAAAATTGTGATTTGTCTGGCCACAGAACAGTTTTCCACTTTGCAACAGACCATTTTAACCACTTAAGGACCGGGCCTATTTTTTACACTTAGTGCTTACAAGTTAAAATCATTTTTTTTTGCTATAAAATTAGTTAAAACCCCCAAACATTATATATTTTTCATTGCAATACTTTATGTCACACCGTATTTGTGCAGCAGTCTTACAAGCGCGATTTTTTTGGTAAAAAAATTCACTTTTTTGTATTAAAAAATAAGACAGCAGTAAAATTAGCCTGATTTTTTCCATATTGTGAAGGATAATGTTATGCTGAGTAAATTGATACCCAACATGTCATGCTTCAAAATTGCGCTCGCTCGAGGAATGGCGACAAACTTTGGCAATTAAAAATCTCCATTGGCGACATTTAAACATTTCTACAGGTTACCAGTTTCGAGTTACAGAGGAGGTCTAGTGCTAGAATTATTGCTCTTGCTCTACATCGCGGTGATACCTCACATGTGTGGTTTGAACACCGTTTTCATATGCGGGCGCGACATACGTATCAGTTCGCTTCTGCGCGTGAGCTCAGCAGGACGGGGCACTTGAAATTTTTTTTTTCTTATTTATTTTATTTTTTATTGTTACACTGTCCTTAAAAAAAAACAAAAAAACATTTGATCACTTTTATTCGTATTACAAGTAATGTAGACATTCCTAGTAATAGAAAAAAGCATGTCAGTACCTCTTAAATATGAGATTTGGGGTAAAAAAGACCTCAGATCTCATATTTACACTTAAATGTAATTTAAAAAAAAATGAAATGTCATTTGAAAAAGAAAATCCTCTCCGTTAAGAGCGGAAGTGATGTTTGATGTCGCTTCCGCCAGTCAATGCTATGGAGCCGAGTGGGCGGCATCTTCCGCTCACTTGGCAGTGCAGGAGAGGAGCAGACCAGATCTCCTCCACTGCTACCGGCGGGTCCGGTAAGCAGCGGGGTGGACAGAATAACAGCAGGGTGCACCTCTCCCGCCGTCAATAAAAGTGATCTTGGGCGAATCTGCCACAGAGACCACTTTTATCTGAAACAGAAATGGCCGCTGAAAAAAATTATACTGGGGTTATGGTAGCTATCTGCAACCATAACAATGGTATTCCACTTCAAAGGACTGCCGTATAATGACGGCGGGCAGTCTGGAAGTGGTTAAATGAGCTTTGCTCCAGAGAAGATGGGGATTATGTTCAGATATGGCTTCTTCTTTGCATGATAGAGCTGCATTTTTGGATGACATGGCAAACTGTGTTCACAGACAGTGATTTTAGGAAGTATTCCTGAGCCCATGCAGTGGCGTGCATCACAGAATCATACCTGTTTTTAAAGCAGTGCCCGATGGCCTTAAGATCATGGGCATCCAATATTGCATTTTGGCTATGTCCCTTGCGCACAGAGATTTCTCTAGATTTTCAGAATCTTTTGATGATATTATGTACTGTAGATGATGATATTGAACGTCTTTGCAATTTTATGTTGAGGAAGATTCTGAAATTGTTCAACAATTTTTAGACATAGCTTTTCACAGATTGGTGAACCGCTACCCATCTTTAATTCTGAGAAACTCTGACCCTTTAACCACTTAACAACCGCCCTATAGACAAAAGACGTCTACAGGGCGGTTGCTCAATTCTGGGAGGACGTCTATTGACGTCCTCCAGGAATCGCGCTTCCCGCGCGCCCCCTGGGGCGCGCACATGGGAACATCCATGACCGTTGGGTCCGGGGGACCCGACTAATCACTGATCGCGGTGAATGGCCGCTGTGAGCGGCCTTTTACCACGTGATCGTGCCGTCAAATGACGGCGTGATCACATGTAAACAAGCCGGCGGAAGCGCCGGCTTTTCTCTCTCCGCACCGGTCGGTGCATTGGGAGAGGAGAGAGGGGGGAGAGAGGAGGTGCAGCAGCACTGTGGGCTATGTGTAATGCCCACAGCGCTGCTTAGTGACAGTTAGCAACCCCACCATCCATTTACCACCCACCCAACCATCATCACCCAGCCATCCACCACCCACCCAGCCATCTTCACCCATCCTCACCCAATCCATCCTCACCCACCCATCCATGCTCACCCATCCACCCATCCATCCATGCTCACCCATCCATCCATGCTCACCCATCCAGCCATGCATGCTCATCCATGCTCACCCACCCAGCTGTGCTCACCCATCCATCCATCCATGCTCACCTACCCAGCCCATCCATACTCACCCATCCATCCATGCTCACCCATCCATCCATCCATGCTCACCCAGCCATCCATCCATGATCACCCAGCCATCCATCCGTGCTCACCCACCCAGCCATGCTCACCCATCCATCCATCCATGCTCACCCACCCAGCCATGCGCACTCACCCATCCATGCTCACCCACCCAACCGTGCTCACCCAGCCATCCATCCATGCTCACCCATCCATCCATCCATGCTCACCCATCCATCCATGCTCACCCACCCAGTCGTGCTCACCCAGCCATCCATCCATGCTCACCCACCCAGCCGTGCTCACCCAGCCATCCATCCATGCTCACCCAGCCATCCATCCATGCTCACCCAGACATCCATCCATGCTCACCCATCCATCCATCCATGCTCACCCATCCATGCTCACCCAGCCATCCATCCGTGCTCACCCACCCATCCGTGGCTCATCCATCCCCATCCATGGCTCATTTGTGCCTCATTCATGCTCATCCATACCACATCAGTTCTCATCCGTGACACATCCATGCCACTACAGTGCCCATCCGTACCACTACAGTGCCCATCCATGCCACTACCGTGCGCAACCGTGCCACTACACTGCCCATCTGTGCCATTACACTGCCCATCCATGCCACTACAGTGCCCACCTGTGCCACTACAGTGCCCATCCGTGAAACTCTACTGCTCATCTGTCCCAATACCCTGCCCATCTGTGCCAATACCCTGCCCATCTGTGCCACTACAGTGCCTATCCATGCCACCACAGTGCCTCACAATAGTGTAAAAGATGGTCAAATTAGATTCTAAATGTATGCCGCTAGAATACCTGACGGTGCTCCCTGCATGTTAGGCCTCTGTATGTGGTCAGGCTGTGTAAAAGCGTCACACATGTGGTATCGCCATACTCGGGAGGAGTAGCAGAATATATTTTGGGGTGTCATTTTTGCTATATACATGCTATGTGTTAGAAATATTGTATAAATGGACAACTTTGTGTAAAAAAAAATGCGTTTTCATTTTCTTTCCACATTTTCCAAAAACTTATGGAAAAAATGACATGTTCAAAAGACTCACTATGCCTCCTAGAATATACATTGGGGTGTTTACTTTCCAAAATGGGGTCATTTTTTGGGTGTTTCTATTGGCCTGGTGCTCCAGGACCTTCAAAAGTGCAAGAGGTAGTCAAGAAATTATGTGTGTAATTTATGCTCCTAGAAAGCCTGATGGCACTCCCTGCATGTTGGGTCTCTGTATGTGGCCAGGCTGTGTAAAAGACTCACACATATGGTATTGCCATACTCGGAAGGAGTAGTAGAATGTATTTTGGGATGTAATTTGTGGTATGCATATGCTGGGTGTGAGAAATAACCTGTTAACATATGACAATTTTGATGAAAAAAAAATAAAAATTCATTTTGCAAAGAATTGTGGGAAAAAATTACAACTTCAAAAAATGACCCTTACTAAATGCCTTGGAATGTCTACTTTCCAAGAAGGGGTCATTTGGGGGGTATTTGTACATTCCTGGCTTGTTAGGGTCTCAGGAAATGAGATAGGCCGTCAGTACATCAGGTGTGATCAATATTCAGTGATTGGCACCATAGATTGTAGACTCTATAACTTTCACAAAGACCAAATAATATCCACTATTTTTTTTTTTTTACCAAAGATAGGTAGCATTATACATTTTGGCCAAAATTTATGAAGAAAAATTACTAATTTGCAAAATTTTATAACAGAAACGAAGAAAAAGTAATTTTTTACAAAATTTTCGGTCTTTTTTTAATTATAGCGCAAAAAACAAAATACCGAGCGATGATTAAATACCACCAAAAGAAAGCTTTATTTGTGTGAAAAAAAGGACGCAAATTTCATATGGGTACAATGTTGCATGACTGAGTAATTGTCATTCAAAGTGTGAGAGCGCTGAAAGCTGAAAATTGGTCTGGTTGTTAAGGGGGTTTAAGTGCCCAGTGGTCAAGTGGTTAAGATGCATTTTATAACTAATCATATTACTGATCTGTTGCCAGCTAACCTAATTAGTTGCAAAATGTTCGTCCAGCTCTTCCTTGCTAGTATCACTTACTTACTGTCAGCTTTTTGTTGCCCTGTCCCAACTTTTTTCAGACGCTTTGCTGCCATCAATTTAAGAAATTACCTTATTTTTTTCTTATAACGGTACATTTTCTCAATTTTAACAATTGATCTGTTTTCTAATTCTGTTTTATGTAGGTTTTGCACAGCATCCCAACTTCTTTGGAACTGGGGTTTTGTATAGATAGATAGATACTGGTAACGTATTTGAAAGGAAGTGAAATGGAGAAAGTGACATGGTTCAGTAAAGCCTCTCTTAATAATTTCCTCCCATTTTATTTAATTTTCTAATAATGTATTTCCTGGCTTGAACTGGCAATCGGGCAACTTAGGCAAAGTAAAATAAAGTCCCTAAAATAATTAGAGAGTATAAGTGCGGTCTGTTCAGCCTTACTTTTAATATTTTGCTCACAGCTATGCCAGCACAGGAAAATTATTACGTCACAAACCTTAGACAGTATCCTAGTTTCCTATTAAAAATGTCGGTCCTATACTAAAGAAACTACAAAAAAGGAAAAAGAAACCTAGTCGGGGGCCAAGATTAGTTACCAGTATTTCTTGTAGGCTCATTGTAGCTATTTTTATTCCCAGGTCCAACTTACCATGCTGCATTCCCCACTGGGTAGAGTAGTAAGGTTTTGCTTTCTAGTGTCAGACCTACTCCCCAAGGCCAATGATGATCTAATGAACTTTTGACTACTGGGGGGATCAATTGGTAGCAGCAGAGGTGGAGGAGGCACAGGTCAACAGATAACAACAGCACAGAATGTGAAGGCTTCAATAGCCCGCAGGAGAGATGGAGGAGTCACAGGTCCACTGAATAAATAAAATACGAGCAAGGAGATAAATGCACTGTGAGTACTCAGGTACAGATTCTTCTCCAGCAGACCCTCAGAGGAACAGAAAGTTTGCCATTGCCTGCTGTCACTGCATTACTCTGGAAAAAAAACTCCAAACCATTTGAGCATAGCAGTAATCAGAAGCTGGAATGGGTGGAATGGATCTCACCTTGCATACACCATAGAGTCTAGGCAATATCACATATGAGAAAGTGCACTGCCTTCTCATGAGGAGTTCAAGGGTAGATTAGTCAGTGCAGTACCTTACGAAATATTGCCTAAACACAGACAATTTTCACTTTTTTTAATAAAGCTTCACTTTAAAATCATTACATGATTTATTATTTAAACTTCAGGGATATAAATTATGTTGACCTATCTATTTTATTTCTAAATGTTTAAGGAAGTCTCATGATAATAAAGAGAAAGAGAAAAATTACAAATCAATAAAAAAATCGAATGTGATTTTAGGACCATAAATATTAAAGATATAGAGAATAAAAGTGTTATCAAATACCCTTAAGGAGGTAAATCTACATAATGAAGTTCAACATTACTATAATGACACTTTTAATGCTCTTCCACAAGGAAAACTATTTTTAATGTGCAGTTTTTTTAACAGATTCTAAAGCCAAATACATTAATAGAATGTTTTATATGGCACAAAACAAGTTAATCTGCATATTTTCACATGTAAATAAACATTGAAAACATTTATGTTTCTAAGACATAGAGAACTAATTAAAGCATAGTTGCTACAGGTGTAGGTCATTTACTAAACTACTGACTAAAAACTACCAGAGATGGCATCATCCCATCTTGACTTGTTGCTAGAATGTTGCTAAGCCACTCCCACTCATTACAGCTCACCCTCATTACAAGAGGGAGCTCTTAACTTTGGTCAGAGTTACACAGTTTGTTTAGCTACAAACACCCCTTACCTGCATATGCAGTTTTTTTTTTTCTAAAAGTGAACTAACCCTTTAAGTGTTCTGTTGCGGTTCACAAATGCACACGTGTTAACATGAAATGTTGCATGAGCTAATATGCATTGCATTAAGGCAGCCCATTCATTATTAATGCGCTTCCAACAAACTACAAAGGATGAAAAAATATCTGAACATATTTTGGAAATGCAGCCCGCTACAATGCACATTATGTGAATTGTGATATATTTCAGTGCAGTGTGTTCTATTGTACAATATGTTGGGGTGCCATTCAAAATAAATAGCTCCCTAATGCATCGCACATAGCACAGGTGTATTGCCACATGTTGAAGAAATGCGTCTTAACACAGGCCTTAACTAGTTTAGGACGCTAGGACACTGGGTTTGCGACACATGCCCAAAAAAGCTTTTTCAAAAAGCACAGAATATGTGTAGTATGTCCAGACCATCTGCCCTGCTGCTGCATCCCTCCACAATTACTGGCAATTCCTAACTTCTAAAATGAAACCAGGTGCTGCAGAAAAAAAAACCTGTCTGACTCAGGGCTGGTTCACATCATGAATCATACAGGCATTCCTGTGCAATTCAATTGCACCAGTCAGGTGCAGTGTGATTTCATTGAGGTTCCTCCTATTTGCCAAGTCAGGGTGTGGGGTTCTCGAGGGAAAGGGGGGGGGGTGATGTTCCCACTATATAAATGTTTACTTTCTATTTGTATTTTAAGCTGTGATCAAGGCAGTCATCCGCCGAAACGCGTAAGCTTTGTACCTGTACCTTATGCACAGCATATCAATAAAGCATCACTGCAAGGACTTTGGAAGTGCTGCCTATTGAATACATTGCACGTGCAGTGCATTTAGAATGTGGTGTGAGATACATGCACAGAACGTAGGTTTCCTGCTCTGCATTCTGATAGGAACTGGACCTCAGTGTTTATCAACACCTTGCAGACCTGAAATAGAAGGATACAAAGCAATATTGTTACTTTTTTATCTATTCTGTGTCATTCATCTGCAGATCAAATAGATTTTATCCCCTTATTAATATATTCTATTCAAGTGTGCAAACTCCAAATTTCCAAATTCTTTTTTTTTTTTTTTGCTGCTGTGATCCAACTTCCTGTTAGACGGTGGCTTTTTTGTTCTCCTTAGTCCCGCTGTACAAAGGAGCATAGCCACCCTCTCTTTCTCACTCCTAACGAATCCCAGCACAGACAAGCAGGTGTGTGCATGCCACCTACCTGGAAGAGTCATGTATATTAGGGGTGTTGAAAATAATCGGCGCATCGATGCATCGCGATTCAGCATTGCTCGATTCTGCATCAATGTAAAGATCAGCTGAATCGCGATGTGCGCTGACGTCATCGCGGCTCCTCCCCCTTGTCACATTCATCTTAATGGCAGCTTAGCAGACATTTAAACCTGGCTACCTATGTGTTGACGCCTTCCACCAATCCTGTTCCCTCTCCCCTCACTGTCCCGCCCCCTCACCAACCAATAGCAAGTAAATCCAGGGGTTATGGTGGCGGAATGAGGTGATAAGAAGCCATGCAGTGTGCACATTGGTGGGGACATGGAGGACCGGAGCTGGCTTGGCCTGTCTGTGCTGTGCTGGCATTGCTGCTACTGAGATTGGCAGCGGCGGCGCATAGAGCTCCGGGCAGGAGAGCGGAGCCATCAGGTCCCAGAAGGGTTCGGACGGCCACGGCATTCTCAGCCAGAGGTGTGAAGGTGTGACGGTGGAGGTTGACAGCCTGAGCTGGGGACAGCAGGGAGGACACGGAGGGGACTGGACATGGTAAGGGAGGTGCCAGACTGTCCTGTTCAACCCGACCAATACCCCCCCACCACCAACCTGTCACCATATCATACTGTTCCAGATGCCTCCCCGGTTATTACCATACCGCTCACCTGCCAATGTGTCATCACGGACTGCTTCCCATCCTTCTCGATTGGCATCCACACAGTGCACTGTTCCCCTCCCTCCTCCGCTCTGCTCCCCCCCACTGCACCTCTACACAGAGAGCAATGCATGCAGATATGACAATAAAAAAAAAATGGTGTGCAGCGCTTTGTGGTGATAAATGTACAAAGAGTCTTATTAAGTAGCGAACAAATATAATCCTGAAATATCTGTGATATGATTGAAAGAAATATTCTGTATATTTACAGTAATTCCAGTGCTGAGTGTGCTGTGTTCAATCATTTCTGATTTCTGGTGAATGGTTTGAACACAGCACACTCAGCATTGGAATTACTGTGAATATACAGAATATTTCTTTCAATCATATCACAGATATTTCAGGACTATATTTGTTCGCTACTTAATAAGACTCTTTGTACATTTATCACCACAAAGCGCTGCACACCATTTTTTTGTTTTATTGTCTATTAAAGGCAGTATATTTACTGTGTGCTAGCTGCTAACTAATTATACTGCGCCCACTTTATTTTGTTTTTAATGCAGATATGATAGCATGTTCCCCAGCTGGCTGTCAAACTGCCTAATGTCCTCCACAGCCCATTCCTCCCGCTGCAGGTCCCACTGTCTCACTCAACCCTCCCTTTTATACGTCTTAAACTGCTCCCAGTCACTAATCCCAGATCCCAGATCACCCAAACTGCACATCAGACGGACATGGCTCCAAGCCCATTCCTCTTCCACCTCCCCATTTAAACCAATGGCCACTGCAGAGCCACTACCCTCACCCATCACACCTCCATTCACAGTTTTCAACCCACACCCCATGCAACTTTGAACAATCTGAGGTCCCACCCATTCTTCTCTCTGGAGCCCTCCATCCTTCAGTTCCTATCAATGCCCCCCACCCCCCGCAGACTCCTCCATCAAATAATATTCCTGGTCTCTTCAAGCCTTCCATTCCTATCCTTACATTCTTCCATCCTTTCATTCTTATTCATGGATTCCTCCTTTCCTATCCCCAGACTCGTCCATTCTATATCCATGGATTTCACCATCTTTCAATTCTTATGCCTTGACCCCTCCATCCTCCAGTTCTATCCCTGGACTCTTGCCACCCTTTAGTTCCTATCTCCAGACTTCTCCATCCTTCCTTTCCTATTCATGGATTCCTCCTTCCCTATCCTCAGACTTCTCAATCCTTCCTTTCCTATTCATGGATTCCTCCTTCCCTATCCTCAAACTCCTCCATCCTTTATTTGATTCTTCCATCCTTCAGTTCTTCTGACTGCTTGAATTTGTTGATGTAAACCATTGGCAGTAATCATGATGCATCGTGATGCATCGCAGAATCGAATCGTTGACATGATAATCGTAATTGAATCGAATTGTGAGACCACTGAAGATGCGCACCCCTAATGTATATATATGTGATTCTACGCAGCCAGCCTGCACTGTCACAGTAAATGTACAGTACGCAGTCAGCAAATGGCTATGTAACATGATAAAAGCTGCTTGGAATAGCTGAAGACCACTGACAGACATACAGACAGACTGAAAGATAGATAGATAGATAGATCAATAGATAGATAGATTTCCTTTACAGCCAAAGCTACCATCTTGGGCTTTGTTTGATCTGCAGTTTCCATGGTTCTGTATAAATGATCAACTATGACATCAGCCATTTGGTTGCTGTACAGTTAGGTTCAAGGCTAACATAAGCATACTGGCAACTGTGACAATGATCTGTTTTGGGAAATGGTTAAATTTATAAGTTTAGCTCTGCTTGAAAGGGTTAGTTGACCTTTTCAAAAAAACTGCCTATCAGATAAGGGACATCTGTAGATAAACACAGGCTGTGCAGCTTTGAGCAAAGTTAAATAATGCCTTTGCTATAGGTGTAGGACATTTATGTACCTTATGAAGCCTGATTGGAAATCTTTTAGGACATTGCTGAGAGAAGCCTTGTATTACTGCTCATCTTCACCATCCCAGGAGTGAGCTCTCAAATGCTTATGGGGAAGGAAAGCGCATGCGACCCCCTCACAATCAGAGAAGGAGTTTACTCCTGTGATAGACTTCTCTTAGCAACATCCTTAGTAAAGTTCAGAAAATTTTCCAGTCAGGCTTCATAAGGTAGGTAAATGGCCTACACCTATAGCACTTACTGACTCCGGTGCTAGTGCTCTGCAGCCATGATATTTCAAAGTCAGCATACAGGGGGAAGGCAGAACCAGGCAGGATCAGAAAGGTATTACAGGTGATACAGGGAGCCAAATGACACAGCACAAGCACTATGCTGTATAACATGCTTTAAGGGAACAGGATCTGCTTTTTCAAACATGGATTGAAATTCGGCTGGTTCAGCAGGGCCATGTATACGAATTGACTTCAGTTTAAAACCCCCGTCTGTATTTTTCTGCTCACCTATGGGCAGCCTAAGCAAGTATTGAAGCAAGTTATTAGTATGACAGCCAGGAAACTAGCATTCTTAAAAGAAAATGTCAGCAACTGCAACCTTCATATTCTCTCACTAAAGGTTTCCTTTAAAGTTAGTAAATATTTAAGGCATTCTTAAAACTAACATTTTATTAGCAATTCTAGCAGCTGACCTGTGTTTTTACGTTGTTTGCTGCTTTGTCTTCTTTAAAAGCTTTGCTTTCTTCTTTGTTCACATGGGTGTACTACATCATACACCTATGCAAGGGTTGTGTTTACCTGCATAGGGATGCACAGGGGTTTGTCCATCCCTATGCAGGCAGTACCACCCATGTCAATTAGGATGCAGCAGCTGCACGGACACATCTGTGTAGGTGCAGATGCATGACTCCAAACTAAGACAGTGTGTGTTCAGTGCCATGCACTCACATAGATGTCAAATATGGAGCAGCAGCTGTATTTGTGCAGCCAATTGACATGAATGGGATTACCTGCATGGGGATGCATGGAACACCTGTGCATCCCTGTGCAGGTAAACATGGCCCTCACATGCGATAGTATGCTCTTGTGAACAAGGCCTTATTTAGCAGGTCTGAAGATTATTGCCCCAGGTTTCCTCTTCTCGAGTGGCTCCACTCTCTTGTGGGTTCCTATGGAGCCACCCTTAATTTCACGCCCCCCCAAGAGTGAACAAAAGCCTATGTTAGCAGGCTGTCTGCAATGACATGTACAGGCAGCCAGAGAGGACTAGATGAACTATGCATGTATAGTGGTGCTTAGAATTATAGGACAGGTACACGAGGTAGTCCCAGTGAGGGCAATTAGGGCACTTTCTGTGGAGCGTTGACTGCACTCTCCCCAACCAGGATGTTCAGGGAAGTGGTGCACAGAAGGCTACAGGCTACAGTAAGAAACCAATGTGGTTGTAAGTATTTCTTGCCTTTTCCAAAAGAAAACTTTTAGTGTTCTCTGCTAAGGTACAGGACAGGAGGACACATTCTGATACGGTGAAGTTATTATCCAGCTCCCTCCCCTAGGATTATCAGTGATATGAATCAGCTCATTCAGAATGAGACAGTTGGGGTAGCTTGAGTTTCATATCCATACAACTGACAATTAGACTTTCACAGCTCAGCCTCCAGCCAACTACATAATTTTTTTTTAAATCAACAACCAAGTTTATTAAAAAAAAGGCTGCAGGTTATACAAAAGAATGATTACAACCAACATTGACGGTACAGTGTTGAACAATGCATGGTGAAACATTCAGTATAGCAATGTGCTAAGTCCCACATGTCATGATGTTCTCATCAACTGTTAACGCTCATAAAATATACTCCAACGGGTTCGCCAGGACCCGAGCAATGCATCTAGTGGGGTCCTCACAATGCAATTTTTTATTATAATACAGACATTCCAATACGGGTTGGATAGCCATATTCTTATTCTAGTGATAGTATTTCAAGCTTTGAACCTTCCCCCTCTTACAGATCATTCGCTAGGGCAGGTGTCTGAGCTGGACAGCCATCTATCCCACACCCTGGAATTCTTAAGGGGGAACCCCCTGTGTTCATATATATGTTTTTTGTATGGGAGGACAGCATTGATCTCCCTTAGCCAGTCTCTTATCGTGGGAAAAGCCGGCTGCATGCATACCTTGGCTACAGTTTTCCTGGTAATAAAAAGAGTTTCCCGGAGAAACGTTGCAGTGAATTTATGAGTATCTAATTTGGGTAGCAGACCCAGCAGGTATAATTTGGGGTCCAGGGTGGCTGGGGATCCCATTTCATCATGTAAGAAGTGAGTGATTTGAATCCAAAAGGTTTGAACACGGGGGCACGTCCAGATCATATGATAGAATGTGCCTATTTCAGTGTCACAATGGGAGCATTTTGGGCTTCTGTCAGGTTGGTACCTATCAAGCCTCTGTGGGGTGAGGTAGGACCTGTGTAGTATGTAAAGCTGCGTTAGGCAGTCAGGGAGCTTTGGAGACACCAGGGTAACCCCGTCCATAATTTCTTCCCAGTCCTCATCTTCTATCTGCCCCAGGTCTGTCTCCCATTTTGCCTTCGTTCCATATGCCAGTGCGGTAGCATTTGGGGTGCACACAGCCACATAGAGATTGGAAATCAGTTTGGTGGGATCTTCCCCTGTTAGAATGTTGATCACATCCGGGGTGTTTAGCTGTGGGTATTGATCGGGGAATTGGGAGACAATGGCATGCCTGAAGAAAAGACTGTTAGGCAGTGCAAATTCCGATTTTAGATCCTGAAAGGTTTTGGGGCCAGATGGGGTCAAGACCTGGTGCAGATATAGAATTTCCTGATCGATACAAATCCTAGGGTCTGGGACAGTGAGCAGCTCAAGTAAGTCCCTATTGAACCAGAGGGGCATATGGGTATGGTATAGTGGGCATTTCGTAAGCTTGGCGATGCAGCCCCATACGTATTGGTGGTGGGATACCATGTCTGCCCTGGGGCCCGTCCGTAAGGGACGAACTACATGTCTAAGCAATTCTTCAGCCAACTACATCTTTACTTGATTTTCCATAAAACTTTGCAGCCTAATTGGATAGATCGTATCAATCTGCACTAAAGGTTAAAATGGAATTTCAGGCTAGATCTAAGCTTAACCACTTGCCGACCGTGTAGCGTAGATACACGTCGGCAAGTGGCACCCATTGTTGTGGGAGGACGTTATATAACGTCCTCCCACAATCGCGCTCCCGCGCGCCCCCTGGGGCGCGCACCTGGGAGCATCCGTGACCGCCGGGTCTATGAGACCCGGCGCATCACGGATCACGGTAAATGGCCGCTTGGAGCGGCCGTTTACCATGTGATCGCTCCGTCAAATGACGGAGCATCACATGAAAACAAGCCGGTGGAAGTGCCGGCTTGTCTCCCCCCTCTCCGCACCGATCGGTGCAGTGTGACAGGGGAGGGGGGAGAGGGGGGAGAGAGGAGATGCAGCGGTGCTGTGGGTGTGCCAGCCGTTCACCAATTCGAATCTAGATCGGACTTTAAGGTAAAATTGGAAATCACGTCTAACTATGCTAGATAGGTTAATCCGACGTTTCAAAATACCTTTTAGTTCATTTCTACATC
>BLSH010001317.1:76741-101076 GCA_018402905.1 Glandirana rugosa | reverse complement strand
GTATTTGTACTTTCCTGTCTTGTTAGGGCCTCAAGAAATGAGATAGGCCGTCAGTGCATCAGGTGTGATAAATTTTCAGTGATTGGCACCATAGATTGTAGACTCTATAACTTTCACAAAGACCAAATAATATACACTAATTTGGGTTATTTTTACCAAAGACATATAGCAGTATAAATGTTGGCCAAAATTTACGAAGAAAAATTACTAATTTGCAAAATGTTATAACAGAAATAAAGAAAAATGCATTTTTTTACAAAATTTTCGGTATTTTTCCATTTATTGCTCAAAAAATAAACACCCCAGTGGTGATTAAATACCACCAAAAGAAAGCTCTATTTGTGTGAAAAAAAGGACGAAAATTTCATTTGAGTACAGTGTAGTATGACTGAGTAATTGTCATTCAAAATGTGAGAGCACTGAAAGCTGAAAATTGGTCTGGTTAGGAAGGGGGTTTAAGTGCCCAGTTGTCAAGTGGTTAAAACTGCTACCACACACCCCTTCTAACACTAATACTAACTTCCCTGTAGAAGAAAGATGCATGTACTTACCTATTCTCAAGGTGCTCTGGTACAGTCTTGTGATCTCCCCCCGGGGATGGCTTAAGTAGAAAGGACAGATCACTGAAAACAGATGGAATACTTAGGCACTGGTACCACTATAGGCTTACTATGGGACATCCATGCTGTCCCTCATCTCCCCTGAACTGCTGGGAGCCGATCATGTGACTGGACTGGTGAGCCCCAAGATTAGGTAAGTATATGCATCTTCCTTCTACAAGGTAAATTGTATAGGTGTAAGAAGGGGGTGGGAGTAGTTTTAAAGCGGAGTTCCACCCATTTAATAGTCAGCAGCTACAAAAATTGTAGCTGCTGACTTTTAATAAATGACTACTCACCTGTCCCATGGTCCACTGATGTGGCCGCCCGATGCATCGCTCCTCTCCCCCTCCCCTCCTCGGCGCCGGCATAGCAAGTGTGGAACCCTTCCGGTTCCGCGGTGACAGGAGAGGAAGTGGGAGCTGGTCCCCGCCCCCCCTAAAAAAAATGACATGCCAATTGTGGCATGTCAGGGGGTCACCTACACTTAAAGCGGAAGTTCTACTTTTGGGTGCAACCCTACTTTCAGCTTAGTTAATTCTAGTCTGGAATTCCACTTTAAATCGTATGTATAGCTAAAACTTTATTTTTTTGTATTGTTTTGGATAAAATAGGAAAGGGTTGAAACTCCTGTCAAGTTATTTTTTTGCGGTCTGTGTTCTGTTGGGGAGATTTGCCTTCACTTATCATCCTAAAGATGCAATAGGAAGTAGGAGCAACTCTCTACAAGTAATACAAATAACCTTTTATATGAAGCTATCACTATAACAAGTTTACCTACTGGAAGATTTTATTTTACCTCTTGTTCTGGTGACAACTGAACTTTAGGACAAACTAAGAGATGTTTTCTAATTAGCAGGGACTTCTACAGCACTGAAACATACAATTAGTCCAAACTATACAAAACTAGAAAGAAAAGTTTTGGCTGTGCAGGTTTCCCTGTGAACCATCAGTGATATGACAATCTACTGTACAATAGCTGCAATCCAATAGGCATTTTTCAATATAAGTATATACTGTATATATATATATATATATATATTATTTAAAGTAAGCCATTACGAATAGCTGGTTGGTCCTATTACCATTTAAACATTCCTTATACCATTAAAGACATCAACTATCTATGAACATCCATCTGTCTTCCTTGTGTGCTATTAAAATACATATCCTGCATAACCTGCATTAATATATCTAATTTCTCAGAAAAAAAATAAGTGCACTTTACTGCCTATGTTTACACAGGCTGATCCCAGGCTTATTGCTGAATGAGTTCAGATTGTAGGTTGTGAAGAGTAGGCATGCCTTAATTTGAAATTCCACAAAATATAAACGCATTAAATACCCCATTTGTGTAGGTTGTATTCAAAGCTTGACAAATGTGCTGTCTAGATTAGAACAAAGTATGTACTACAACCTCAACACCTTACATTCCCATTTAAAGAGTGCTATATTAAAAAAAAAAAAAAAAAAACACAACAGTGTTAATGAAGCAAGTTCTTGTTCAGGTTGAAGAAAAAAGAACACATTTCAGAAGCATTACAGCAGCATTTCCTAGTACATGGCTGATTAGCCAAGACTTTTCATTATCTGTCCTGTATGGCAGGAGATAATTGTGATCAAAACCCTGGTGCACAGACATAACAACATCACCACTGGATAGCCACTGGAAATGGTGTTATAATTTCCGTAATAGAGCATTTCAACATGGCAGCTTGGTGCTCTTCTCTACAACACGAAGATGTGACCCAACAGCCTACTTCGTCAGCGTAGGCTATTTTGAAATTAAAGGAATGTGCATGGCAACGTTAATTAACACATTAAGAGGAAGGAGATTAAAAAAAAAAAGGCAGCATGCCAGATCAGCATATTAATGACCAGGCAACATAATGCAGCCACACATCCTGCCTACCTAAGTAATAGTGTTCACTGCTTCAGCAGGATTCATAGCCACTGCAGCTAGCCAGAGGAAAAGGGTGTGTGTGTATATATAATATATATATATATATATAGGACAGATTTAAAGGAATAAACAGCAAAGCCCTTTATAGCTCTCCGTCTAATCAAACATCTGTTAAACAAGCAAAATGAAGCATTTCCATTGTGTTTAATGAGCTGCTGGACCAACACATTTCCCCCTTATCTAGCTAAGGTAAGCACCAGGAGCTGTCCATTGTGATGAGGAGCTGTCCATTGTGCTGACACGTTCCTCTGCTTTGTGTCATAGACCAGGGACACTCATCATCACTCCCCCCATCATCATCTCTGCCTGGAATCAAAGTGCACATTTTACAATAAAATCTCTCTGCACAGCCATGTTGTACAAAAAAAAAAAAAAAAAACTAAATAAATAAAAAAGCACCCAGGACCAAATCATGGCATCAAGATCTTTCCATTTGCAGATGTGCGTACGTGTGCCTTACCTTTAATCATTTATTTATATGGTAAACGTCCATTAAAGGTGCCTTACCATGACACAAGAGATTCATCATTCGATCTTGGACGAGTAATTAATATATAAATATATATATATATATATATATATATATGTATATATATTACACATAGCTGTGCAGATATCCCTGATCAGATCTAGCATGCAAACAGTAATTAAAGATAACAGATCGCTCTTACCATTGGATGACAGATTGCAGCAGGAATATCCACACGATCATTTTGTGATGAAAAAAGCTTAGCCCGAAGATCGCATTGTTTGGAACATTTGGCTTCTTTGGTGAACACATCTCTGCCATTCCCCCCTCAATCTCGTCTCTTTGTTGCGAATGGAATAGTCCCGTTGTGCCCCCCACCCCCTACCAGGTACATTGACTGCAATGATACATTCCGCCAGGCTGGGAGAATTAATATTTCAGAAATGAGATCCGCTTTAGCCCGTCTTGTGTCAGCAGATTTCCCCCCCGGCCCCCCAGCAGCGCTCCGCAGCTCATGCACCCGCACCACTTGTGTAGAGAAGAGGAGGGGGGGGGGGAGAGGAGCCAAAGGGGAGAGAGAGGAGCCGCGCACACACACATACATACACAGCAAAGCTGTCAGGGAGAGAGTGTCACAGACTGAATGCAGATTAACTACGAGGTCAAAGTGGAATTTCTGCACGCTGTTGCAGCGCTACAAGATTAACACATGCGTGATGGCTTCTCACATGATTCTTAACCTTTCTGTATACGTGCATCTCAGGACTGGGAGCAGCACATTTATCTCTCCAGCTACATTCCTAAATGTGTGATTGGTAATGTATATATATATGCTGGCTCCTCCTCACATATCCAAACATGTGTAAACCACAATAGTGTAGTGCTAGGATTTACTCCAAGTGCCACTGTAGAATGATGAAGGCAAATAGGTGCTACACTTCTCTAAAGTAGACTGGGGCTTTTATACATTATTTCCTCCTGGCAGCAGAAATGAAGCTTCGAGAATGCATTTTTGGAAATGCCTTTAGCTGCATCAAGCGCTTGGGCATTTATTTATTTCCTTGGAATGAAAAATCGCTCAAAGTGCTAACATTTATGCTCAAAATACTCTCCTGAACACGATGTTGGAGAGTGCAAAACTTGGTGCAGCTCTGCCCAGAAACCAATCATCTTCCAGATTTTTTGTCAAACCTTAATTGAACAAGCTGAAAGGACATGTTCCACCTGTTTTTTTTCCCAATGCTGCAGCTGTTGTCCAATGCTGCAGCTGCTGAAGTCCATGGACGTCCTCCCATGCTCGCGCTGCCCGCGCACCCCCTGCGGCGTGCGGGCAGCATGCCCTGTATTCGCCAAGTCCTTGGGACTCAGCTGATCACAGATCGGGGTAAAGGGCCAATCACAGTGGCCCTTTACCACATGATCAGCTGTCAACCAATGACAGCTGATCACGGAAGTAAATAGAAGCTGGTTATCGGCTTTTTTTCCCTTACGCCAACAGCGCAAGGAAAAAAGAACAAAGCCGTTAACTGGCTTCTGTTACAGGGATATTGGTCCCCTCAGTGCCCACCACTGCTGCTAATCTGTGTCCGTCAGTGCTGCTAATCAGTGCCCACCAGTGCCATCTATCAGTGCCCATCAGTACTGCTAATCAGTGCCCAACAGTTCCACCTATCAGTGCCCATCAGTGCTGCCTATCAGTGCCACCCATCAGTACCCATCAGTGCTGCCTATCAGTGCCCATTAGTGCCACCTATCAGTGCCACCTATCAGTGCCCATTAGTGTCACCCATAATTGCAGTCTCATCAGTGCCTCCTGATCAGTGCTTACCAGTGCTGCCTCATCGGACGACCTATCAGTGCCCCTTCATCAGTGCCCCTTCATCAGGGCCTATCTGTACAGCCTATCAGCACCCATCAGTGAAGCTTCATTAGCGCACATCAACTGAAAGAGGAAAATTACCTGTTGGAAAAATTTTAAAACAAACTATAAAAAAAAGTTTTGGATATATTTTTCAAAATTTTGAGTTGGTTTAGCAAAAAAAACAAAAAACCCAGTGGTGATTAAATACCAACAAAAGAAAGCTCTATTTGTGTGAAAAATCTGAAAATTGGCCTGGTCAGGCCAGGGGGTATAAGTGCCCGGTAAGCTAGTGGTTAAAGTCCATATGGCCACATCATTCCTTCACACAGCTCTGTGTGTGTGAATGAACTACAAGCTCCGACATCCTTTGTGGTTGTTGGCTTGCAGTTCTCAATGAACTACCCACGGCGCTGTGAAGAACCATGGTAGTTCATTGATTTCTTACTGTCAGTGTATCTGCCTGCCCATACAGGATGTACGGCACACAGATATACAAACAGATCTGAAGGAGACCTGCATGGTACCAGCGATCTGCTGATCGCTGGTGCAATGCTTTTCAGGCTCCAAAGGAAAAAAAAATAATAAATGCAAATTTTGTACCTGCAAAAAAATGTGCATTTATTATTTTTTTCTAAAAGGTGAACTTATCCTGGAAGTTAGAAGCTGTTTGGCTACCTTGCACAGCTACACCAGATTTAGTATTCTACAGTGTTGGTAAGTAAACCCCATAGGCTAGCATAGAGGGGCTTTTAGAGGCAGAGAAAAAAAAAAAAAAACGCCCTTAAAAGCAGCATTTTGAGCTCAAGTGGGCCTAAAAATAATAATAGCTAAGCTTCTTAAATTAAATCTAGGTCCACACTTGTGCAGGGCTTTTGCACCCTCCATGTCAAGGGTACAGCAGCCCAATCATGTGATCGGGCTGCTATACCCCCAAGAAATATGTGGAAAGAAGTCCCAATTCTTTTTTTAAATCGTGCCATGTTATCTCATGTGGTTTCACGCTTGTGAAAACATGAACGTTTTTCAGATGCATGGGGGTGCTATTATGAACTAATGGTACTCCTGCACATCTGCTAAAGAGCAGAGCGTTTTGCCTGTGGGTCAGGAACATATGTAATTTTTCAAGCTTTCCCGACCAGCACAAGTGTGAACTAAAGCTGAATTCCAGGTATGTTACATAATTTATGACAGTGGCGGTCAACTTTCTTGATATGGGGGCCTTAAGTGCAGCCCTAACATCATCAATGGGCTGCACATAAAGTGAAGTAAATGTTCATTATCAGAGACAGCAAATAGTCAACAAGATATAGTCAAAGATTATAGGCATGATAGGAAAGATGGTCATAGACTGTGAATATAATACAGGAGATGGTCAGAGATTGCAGACAGATACAAGAGATGGCCAGAGACTGCAACATAATTCAAAGCAAAACAAAAAATAGCTTGTGAACCTTATTATATGGGCAAACCCTAGTGCCCAGGGGTACTCATCCACTCACTTTGACCTATATAAAGTGGGGCTGAGTGATTGACCCGCCTTGGGTATGGGTGGCTGCAACAAGCTTACGATCAGGTGCTGGAAGTGCTCACAGGTTCACTAGTATAGCCGTGTTCTGTAGTCTAAGCTGCGATGGAGATAAAGTACTGCATGGACAATTGCAATGAAGTACGGTGAACTGCCAGCCAGATATTATACATATTCACGGTCTCACTGATATTGCCATGCCATATAGTCCCGGCTGCGATGGAGACAGCGGGAATACACAGAACAGTGTCAGACACACAGGGACATGAGGTCAATGTATTTCGCTGGGAGTCCCCAGCTTAGTCAGGACATGGCGCCTCCTAGCTGAGGCGTGTATTAATACACCTTCTAGCCCTGCCTCTTTTTTTCTTTTCTTTTTAATGGGGAGCCAATGCCCCATGTGCAGATAAGTGCCAATTAAGTGTGTAAAGGAGAATGTATGTCTAATCTATGTAAGTTATTCAATCACCAGACCCTCAATGTGTTTTTAAAAGCGTGATGCACACACAGCAAACCACACAAAAACCACAAAGAAACACAAAAAAAACAAATTAAAAAAAAAACTCAAGAAACGTATTGAAAAAAATATTAAATCAAATCTAAACTCAACAGGAACAAGGGGGGCAATAAAGAGCAAATAGCCAGATGTACTTGATCATCGAACATCGTGTTTACATTATGATCAAGGGCCCAGCAGGCCACTCCATCATAAATCACAGGATATATAAAAATAAAGGGATTCGATTCCACTTTAGTCCAGAAATACTTGTAGATTTAAAGCGGAGTTCCACTCTATTTTAAGTTGAGTAAAAGTCAGCAGCTGCAAAAAGTGTAGCTGCTGACTTTTTTTTTTTCAATAAATTTTTATTGAGAGAAATGTACATATTACAGAGTAAAGACAGTACAACGGCTTGATAAAGCCATTGTGGTATTGTACTTTTTCTATTTAGGAATGAACAATAAAGAAATGACAAAAGACCAACATAACCAATGGGGTCATTGATCAAATAGATTTTTACCATCATAGTATAACCTAACTGGGGAAGGCTGGGTGGTTGTCTAGTACTTGAGAAGTTTGTTGATACTGAGTCCCTTGTATCCAGCGGGTGGGGAGGGTAAGAGGTGGAGATGAGAGTAAATAGGAAGGTATATGACAAGTATGAACATTGGTGATAGTAGAACTTGGTGAGAATACATCGAGTCCCGTTGTGCATCGCAGGGGGTTTGGACTTCTCTAGACCTAAGTGCTTACTTAGATTAGCAGTCATGATCATAGAAAGATCTTAGGTCATCGTAGCAGTAATGTAGTTGACCTTGAAAGAGATCCTGTTCCTCTTTCGAAAGAGATTGGTTCATAAATGCTTGCCACTTATTAAAAAATTTATGACTGTTCTTTAAGTTTGAAAAATCTGTAGTAAGTTTCTCTCTATATACAGTGAGTCAGAGGTCCTTTTTTAGCTGAGAGATCGTTGGGGGGGACGCAAGAGTCCAGTTTTTCAAGATCACTTTCCGGGCAGCCATTAACGTTATTTGAATCCAGGGATAAGGGTTCTTTTCGCTTGTGGAGGACCAAGTAAGCAGTTGTTTGTCCCAGTAGCCAAAAATGAGAAGGAGGGGGTCTTTAGGGAGTTTGGTCATTGTGATACCAAAAATGAAGGATATGGTTTGTTCCCAGAAGGCTTCAATTAGTGGGCAAGACCAGAAGCGATGTGCTAATGTGGGTTTCGGGTGTTGGCATAGAGGGCACGCCATAGAACTTGGGATAGTTGGAGACCTTTTGAAGGGGATGTATGCTCGGTGCATCAGTTTGAGCTGGGTTTCTCTCCAGGCTTCGTTGGGGGTGAGTTTTAGGATTGAGTTGTATCCCGTTAGAATTTTGTGGAGAATGTCCGGATCAGGAAAGTCAGAGTTCCATTTGGATGCAGCCTGTGTGGCCGATAGAGGGGCAGAAGCGAACATAAGAGGTTTGTATAGTGTCGATATGGAGTAAGTTCCTTTGTCAAGGGATTTTTCTAATATGGAGGGTTTGAAGCGAGTCTTCCTCTCTTTGTCTGAGGCCTTGAGATAACTTATACACTGCAGATAATAGAAGGAGTGAGAGGGTGGAAGAGAAAATCGTTTCTCTAGGTCTTGGAATGGCAAAGGAGCTCCTGTGGACGGGTTGCAGAGAGAGGCGAATTTGGTGAGGCCTCGATCTGACCATTCAATCTAGGCTTTATGGGCCATCCCTGAGGGAAAATCAGGGTTCCCTTTTATTGGTGTACTTTTGGATATGGATATGGGTAGTTTTAAGCATTTTCTGGTTTCTCTCCAGGCGATGATCGTGTCTCTTAGTAGGAGGCTGTGTTTTAGTTCCTTAATAAGAAGATTGGGTTTAAAGCGGAGTAGAGCTTCGAGTGATAACGGCAGGACCATTGCGGATTCCAACTCATAAGACGTGTATTTAGAGGATTTGGCTATCCAATCTAGACCTATACAATTTAGACAAGCCAGGTTGTACATTCTAGTGTTTGGTAGGTTTATCCCCCCCGCGCTCCTAGGCAGATAAAGTTTACTAAGGGCAATACGGACCCTTTTCTTTTGCCAGATAAATTTGGATAGTGCCTTGTGTAGTAACTGAACATCTTTATGTTTGAGGAGCAGCGGGATAGTTTGAACAGGGTATAAAAGTTTGGCAAAACTGACCATTTTATAGAGGTGACATCTCCCCAGGAGCGAGAGGGGGAGATCCATCCAGCCTTCCATTTCTCGTGCTATCTTAGAGATTAGAGGGGGAAAGTTGAGAGTGTATATAGAGGAGGGGCTTTTGCCAATTTTCACGCCTAGATAAGTAATGTAGGATTTGGCCATGGAGAAGGGAGAGGAGGCAGCCCAGCCTGGGGTTCAATGTTTTCCAAGGCAGAGGACTTTGCTTTTACTTAGATTGATACATAGTCCTGAGTATAGTCTAAATTCTTCAAATATATTTTTAATACTAGGGATATCTGAGGTGGGGTTTGAGGTGAAAATGAGCACATCATCCGCAAATAAGGCCGACCGAATTTCTAGGTTTGCAAAAGGGATGCCATAAAGGCGTGCTTTGAAAGTTATGAATCTGGACAATGGTTCCATTGCCAGGTTGAACAGCAGGGGTGATAGAGGGCACCCCTGCCTTGTACCCTTGAATAGCCTCAGTTCATTAGTCAGATGCCCAGCTACTACTAATTTTGCCGTAGGGGATGAGTACATTTCATTTATCAAATGCATAAAGGGACCCACAAATCCCATTTTGCGTAGTACTAAGTGTAACCAGTCAAAATTGACATTGTCAAAGGCTTTTTCCGCATCTAAGGCAATGATGGCCAGATCAGCTTCGTTGTGAGAGTTTGCGTAATCTAAGGCCATCATTACCTTTCGGATATTTAAGGTAGCAGTTCTGCCTTTGACAAAGCCCGATTGGGCTGGATGTATCAATGATGGGAGGATATTTGCCAGACGGGTGGCCACTATCTTGGACAGAATTTTGACATCTAAGTTGAGAAGAGAGATGGGTCGGTAAGAGCCTGGTTCTAAATTATCTTTTCCCTTCTTCTCCAATAATTTGATGATGACTTGATGGCCGGTGGGAAGGTAGGGTCCTCCTTTCCAAATTTGGTTATATGCTGCTAATAGTGTTGGACAAAGTAAGTCGGTTGCGGATTTGTAAAATTCACCTGTGAAGCCATCAGGACCCGGGGCTTTTGCTGGGGCTAGGTTTTTGATTGTGGTGGCTAGTTCTTGGGGTGATATAGGGGCATTTAATTGGTCAAGTTGGGAGGAGGTAATATGAGGTAACTCCAGTTTCTTTAAGAAGTCCCCTGCCTTGGAGATATTTATGGGATCTAGTGCGTAAAGAGAGGTGTAGAAGTCATGCATAATTTTTGTTACTTCTTGTGGTTGGGTTCTGATATTTCCTTGAGAGTCGCGTAATGAGTGAATATGTGTGGGTGTATAGGGCCCTCTGCACAGTCTTGATAGAAGTTTCCCGGGTTTATTGCCAGATTTGAAGAAAGTGGCGTCTGAGCGAGCTTTCCTGGATAACTCCATGGTATCTGCCCAGTGATGGAATTCTTGCTTGGCCGCCTTCCAAGATGCCACGTTCGCATCTGAGTTGAGATCTGAAAGGGCCCTTTGGGCCAATTTAAGTCTCTGGCTGGCCTCCTTGTATTTAGACATATGGTGTTTTTTGAGAGAAGAGGCGTACGAGATTATTCATGTAAAAGAGTAGTGTTGGAGTTGGCGCTGTCTCAGTGATATAGGTGTGACTTAAGTAAACATATAGATATGAAAAGTGCAAGGTGCTTGAGAATTAGTGATATTTTGCTTGTGTCCGTAAAAAGTCCATAAAAGTCGGTAAGTAGAAGTTAATATAAATAAGATTTAGAATTTATAAGTAATAGAGAATCAGTGTAAAACCAAAATGTGGATTGTGATCCGTAAAAATCTGTAAAAATGTCCGTGAAAAATCCGTAATTAAATAAAGTTATGAATATCCAGAAAACGTTCGTAAATATCAATCACAGTTCTGCTGAACAGGTTCAATCTTAGATTCCACACAAATGAATATATGTATAGATGATTTGTTTCAGGGTTTGTAAAGTGACTTCCGTGCTTGATCCTGCTTCAGTTAAGGTGACTTGTGCTCCCCTCCTGTGCCCTCACTTACCAGAGTCTCCTTACCCCTGCAGGGGTAGCCCGCATGTGGTAAATGGGGTCTTATTCCTTCGAGCTCCTGGTGTGCTTCGGTCCTTCCTCCTAACCGGTTGTTCCTGTCCAAAATCCTTTAGGGCGCCATCCCGTTTTCCATCGGTTAAAATTGGAGAAAAGAAGGAAAAAACAGAGCGTCTGATAGTGTAGTAGGTTTTAAATCAAAGTCCAGTTTTATTCGAGAAAAAGTATGTTTAAAAAACAGCAATTTAAAAAATAGCAATAAAAAAACGGTGACTATTGACAAGGGGATGCAGGCTCTGCCTGCTTGAGAAAGATATAGTCCTGCTTCCTGTATTCCCCTGTGCGTTCCTCCTCGTGGAACCAGCTCACCGAGGAAGTGATGCAATTGCGTTTAGTGGTCACGCTTACGCGTTTCGTCATACCTGACGTCATCTGAGGCTGTGACCATGAAGAAAATAACCTACTTTAAATACTAGTAAAAATGGGCGGAACGTTCGTTGTTACCCAATCATAAACGGCTCAGGAGGAGTGTTTAGATGAACGGAATCATAGAGGTGTAGAAATTATATATGGGTTTGCTTGGACTAAACATTCGTTGCTCGGGCATATGTTAATTGTCAAATAGCGATTACAGGAAGGAATTATACCTTCCTCTTTACATCATAATACACATATATAGATAAATATATAATAGCACAATATTCTAAATCGAGACCATCCAAATAGAATTCCCTCAGCCAATCATAAGAATCGGCAAAAACGGCATGATGTGGACGAGAAGGCTAAGTATTTTTATATCCCAAAAAAATTTTTTAATTGTGTTAAAATCCCATGAGGCAAGTATTGAAAAGATGCGTGTGCCCAACAATTTCCACCATTCATAGGATTCGGGAAAAATAGCATGATGTGGACGAGAAGGTCCACTAATATTATATCCGAAAAAAAGGGAAGATCATGCATAAGTCCCATTCAACAAGTTTTGAGAAGATATGTGTACAACATTGTATGGGTAAAGATTATATAAAATGTGTATTTAGTAAAGATGAGGTAAAGAAATAAAATATTAAAAAATAAGTAAAAAATAGGAGGATGCGGATGAGAAGGCTGTATAATTTAAATCATTTAAAAATATATTTTCATATAATTTAAGGAGAAACGAGAGTATTGGTCATTCATGTACATATAGTAAAAACGTTTCCGTAAAAGAACCGCATCATAAAATCATGAACAAAAGAGCTGCTAGACTGATATATGGAATTAATTAATTAAGGGAGATCTAATGAATACATAGCATGAAAAGATGTGGATGAGAAGGTTATTAAACGAAATATAAGTAAAATCTTATGAAAATTTTTTTTATATAAAAAAGGGGGCAAATATAAGAAATTCCTTTCCGGAGAGGATGTGGACGAGAAGGCTGTCCCATTTGAAAAGTAAAAAATATATATATATATATATATATATACAGAAAGGGGGATTCATGAAACTGAAAACATTATAACATATTAAAACAGGCATGGGAGGGCTACTCCCGTTTATGTGCAAGATTGATATAAAACATATATGCAAATTATTTAAAAGGATATGGACGGGAAGGCTGTTGATATATCAATAATTATAAGATTATATTTTATAGACAGATAAGAGGATAAAAAGATAAAGAGATAAGAACAATCTTGTTTTAAAAGGATGATGTGGACGAGAAGGTGTCACATGTAGATGCCTCATTTATCATTTTTGGGGGAGGTGTATTTTTATTATGTGCAACTTAGAGGATGTGGGCGAGAAAGCTGCTTGATTCTTATCTCTACAAGTATATATTTAGTGTAGCCCAAATCCAACATATTCGCTAAAAAAGGGGGTGATTACCTTTCGGATATTTAAGGTAGCAGTTCTGCCTTTGACAAAGCCCGATTGGGCTGGATGTATCAATGATGGGAGGATATTTGCCAGACGGGTGGCCACTATCTTGGACAGAATTTTGACATCTAAGTTGAGAAGAGAGATGGGTCGGTAAGAGCCTGGTTCTAAATTATCTTTTCCCTTCTTCTCCAATAATTTGATGATGACTTGATGGCCGGTGGGAAGGTAGGGTCCTCCTTTCCAAATATGGTTATATGGTGCTAATAGTGTTGGACAAAGTAAGTCGGTTGCGGATTTGTAAAATTCACCTGTGAAGCCATCAGGACCCGGGGCTTTTGCTGGGGCTAGGTTTTTGATTGTGGTGGCTAGTTCTTGGGGTGATATAGGGGCATTTAATTGGTCGAGTTGGGAGGAGGTAGTATGAGGTAACTCCAGTTTCTTTAAGAAGTCCCCTGCCTTGGAGATATTTATGGGATCTAGTGCGTAAAGAGAGGTGTAGAAGTCATGCATAATTTTTGTTACTTCTTGTGGTTGGGTTCTGATATTTCCTTGAGAGTCGCGTAATGAGTGAATATGTGTGGGTGTATAGGGCCCTCTGCACAGTCTTGATAGAAGTTTCCTGGGTTTATTGCCAAATTTGAAGAAAGTGGCGTCTGAGCGAGCTTTCCTGGATAACTCCATGGTATCTGCCCAGTGATGGAATTCTTGCTTGGCCGCCTTCCAAGATGCCACGTTCGCATCTGAGTTGAGATCTGAAAGGGCCCTTTGGGCCAATTTAAGTCTCTGGCTGGCCTCCTTGTATTTAGACATATGGTGTTTTTTGAGAGAAGAGGCGTACGAGATTATTCGCCCTCTCAGAAAAGCTTTGCCTGCCTCTCAAAATAAATTAGGGGAATCCACATGCTGTGCATTTGTTTGAGAGTATTCCTCCCAAACTTTTGTAATAAAAGACTTGTAATCATCTGTTTTGGCTAGATGTGCTGGGAAGCGCCAGAGACAGGGGGGAGTGTTCGAGTTATGTTCCAAGAGGGAGAGAGATATTGGGGCATGGTCAGAGATAACGGTTTCCTCAATTTTGGAATGTTCCATAAGGGGGGTACATTGTTCGGTGCCAAATATGTGGTCTATTCTCATAAAGACTTTATGGGGGGTAGAATAAAAAGTGAATTCCCTATCGGTAGGGTGTTGAAGTCTCCAGAGGTCTTGTAGACCCAGGGATTCTACCTGTTATTGCCAGGTTGGTAGGTTCAGATAGTTTATGGGGTTCAAGTGATTATTTGGGTAGGGATCTATCGTCCTGAGCATGCATGATACTGTTGAAGTCGCCCCCCACAATGTGAGGGAGATGGGGATATTTTAGAAGAGAAGCCGACATACTCGCGAAAAATTGATTGGTAGGGTTGGTGGGAGCATAAATGTTAGAAATTAGTATCGTCCTGTCATTCCAGCTAAGTTGTATTGTTATCATGTGACCTTGGGAGTCTGAGTCAGTCGATAAAACTTTCCCTAGAAAGTTTTTCTTGAGTAGAATAAGAACCCCTGCCTTCCTCCCAATGGCCTCCGAGCCCAAGACTGTCCCAACCCAGAACTTCCTCATGCGATGAAATTCAGATTGGGGGAGATGTGATTCCTGAATGAGGGCAATATCTGTATGTAGTCATTTTAGAATTTTTGCTCATTTGATCGGTGACCTAAGTCCTTTTACGTTCCAGGATATGATTTTCATAAAAGAGAGAGTAGCTGGGGTATAATGCTGGTATATTTGTTATTAAGTGGACTAGTGAGGATTGGTGTATGATTTGTGGTGTAGTGTACCATCCGGAGAGATGAGAGGAAGGAAATAAGGGTAGATATAGAAGAATTATTATGAAAACCCTGAGTGCACAACGATAACTCATGTAAAAACTGAATAATAGGAACTAAATCAAACAATAAGCAATACAAAGACCATGGTAGGGACTTCCCTTTTTTCCACATTTACTCACTGCATTAAGTCAGTTCCCTTTAGCAATGTGGCCCTGAGAACATGGATTTGCTGTCCTCCTGGAGGTTGAGGTGATAACTGTAGAAAGATCCCAGAGGTTGAGGGTTATGAAGACACAGCTCGTGTGGTATGGAGAGCGGGTATGAAGGATGAGCTTCCATAGCAGTGGTGTGTGAATGAGAGTGAAGTGTGATAGAGTCAGAAACTGATTAGTATTGTGGAGGTCCAAAATGGGAGAAAATCTGGATCCATGGGCGTTGTTGTCTCCGACCGAGACTGTCGAATTAGGTTGAGATTCCATTCCTGCTCAGTTGTTGATTAGGCGGTGGGATGAGTGGAATACTAGAATTAAGCTTGGTGTTGGTCTGTTGTTCCTCCTCCTGTTGCTTTGAAGTGCTTAGGTGGATCTTTACGAGGGCTCCGATGATCTGTGGGGCGAGGGGAGGAAGGGTCTCTCGCTGCGACGTTGGCATAGGAGTCCAGCCGAAGTGATCACAGATAGTGGTCAGCATCCGATGGGTCGTCGTAGGAGAGCTGATCTCCGTTTGGTGCTTTGAGGTGTAGAATGGCGGGGAATGCCAGGGTGAACTTAATGTTCCGTTTGAAGAGCTCTGCACATATCGGTTGGAATGCTTTTTGTCTCTTGGCTACTTCAGCAGAGTAGTCGGCAAAGATGAGGATGGATACCCCGTCTATTCGCAGAGATTTCGTCTGGCGATATTTTTGCAGTATCTCATGTTTGTCTGCATAGTTTAGGTATTTTGCAATTATAGGCCTCGGGGTGTTGCGGTCGGTTTTAGGCGCTCCCAGCCGATGTGCTCGTTCCACTATACACGGGCCAGGGAATCCTAAGGCTTCTGGAATTTTTGATCCCCAAAAATTTATGAGAGCTGTGGGTTGGAGGGATTCAGGGACCCCTATGAAGCGAAGGTTACACCTTCTGGATCTATTTTCTAGATCTTCTAATTTTTTCGGTGATCCATTTAATCTGTTTGTCTTGAGCCTGATAAGATTTATGAGTTTGGTAGACCTCATCTTCCAAATTGGAGATTCGTTGTTCCACTTCAGTAATTCTCTAATCATGTGCCCTCAGTTCCTTTTGGAAGTTGTGCATGCCCGTCTGAACAGCTTGTTCAACTGAGGCTGAGATGATGGGTGCTAGCAGGGCAGCTACTGCTTGTGCAATGCGTTCTGTGTCACCTGCGCTCAGGACAGAGGGCTGAGATGGGGCAGAGCTCACCTCCATTGATGTGGGCTTCGTGGGATCTGAAGTGACATGCCTCGTGATCGGATCCGAAGGTTCGCGCCTCGCGGTCGGGTCCGAACGTGCGGACGTGTCCGAACGAACAGAGACTTCCAGGCCTCGATGCTCCGTGGCGTGGCGGGCAGCGTTTTTTTCCACGAAGCAATCCATCCGGGATCGCGCGGTCCTCTTAGTAGCCCGGTGCTTCGTAGGTGAGACCCTAAAAAAGTTTACGGAGGGGGTTTTGCAGGCTGATTGCCGGGATTGCTGCGGGAGCTGAGAGGAAAGGCAGCTACTCCATGTGGCGCCGGAACCAGAAGTACGCTGCTGACTTTTAATAAACAGACACTTACCTGTCTCCCAGTCCAGCAATGCAGCCGGTATGAGCCTCGGATCTCTCCCCCTCCCCTCCGCGGCGCTGTCATTGGTACTGTGGGCACCCGACCGTGACAGGAAGTGGCTTCACGGCCGGGCGTGCACTGTGCATGTGCAAGTGGCGCTGCACATGTGATTGGTCCCGAAGTCTTCTAGGACCTGTTCTGTGTCCCAGAAGACTTTGATTATTCTTTATTTGATATAGCCTTCTAGGAAAGGTGCATCCTATTTTCGATTTAGGTATGTTATCAAACGTTTCTTATGGATTTTAAAGTGTCTTTTTATCTCTTCTTCTTTAGTTTCTGCCTCTACTTGATCACCCCTTAAGGCTGCCTTAATTTCAACATCTACCTCATCTCCTAAAACATACGCCATACCAAGCCAAATGTCTCAGATAGATCTCTAAATCAATATTCAGAAATTGCACAAAAAAGAAATGAGCAGAAAACCAAAACAAAGAAAAGAAAACATGGAATGCTGTGTGTGCAAACGCAGATAAGGGTACTGGTCTTAAAATATTTAATTCAAACAAACACCCATCAACACACCACACACTCAAATTGGAATTTAAATGTCAAGATGATGGGAGGATAGGAGGAAACAATGACATATTAAAGTAGGGAAGGTTCCCAAAGAAAGGGTCACTAGTACCCTATAAAGGCATATCTCAAACCAAAACAAATAATAGCTTGGGAACCTTATTATATGGGCAAACCCTAGTGCCCAGGGGTACTCATCCACTCACTTAAACCAATATAAAGTTGGACTCAGTGGCAAAAAAACAGCATATATAACAATGGAACTAGACTAGAAAAGGGAATAGTTCAAAGTACCACTAGATAGAACCTCAGGGATATGGTACCAAAGTAATTGCACAGATGAACATATCTATAATTGAATACAAAAAGTTTATTGTAGCAAATACAAAATAAATATAAACCTCCATCTCCCACCATCTAAAACAGACAATGTTGTCTAACCAAAATAAATGTCATGACACCATTCATGCATCCACATCACTGTATAACTATGGAGATAATAATAATAGTAATGAGGAGAGAAACTGCATACACCATGCATTCATGGCCACATGGTCTTGCAATAGAGATACCCTCTGGTAGCAAAATGCAATCAAGTAACCTAAGGAACGTAGACCACCTAAACTATGAAAATGCAGGGATAGATGCAATCTCTATAATAAAGCCCCATGTAAACCTTAATGCTCATTGGGGTGAAAGGGCCACCATCACAGCAGTGGAGGAAATAAATAACAAAATTGCAGGCATATGGCAGCAGACAAAGTCTATCCAATAAATAACTAAGGTTAAACCTCCATTCTTCTAACCTCAAATTATGGCCACAGTATATTTACTGCAGCAGTGTGGAGCTGTCTAGCGAATCATCGTAAATAGAAGGCGAATTACGGACAGGCAGCTAGGGGGCGCAAGCACGCCACCAGTGACTCTGGAGGAGTGTGCCCGCGGCTCGGGCGGACCCGATGTCCGCTGGCGAGCCATGATGAGCTGCCAGAGGCAAAGAAGTAAACACAGCAGTTCCCCGCTCTGTCAGTGGGGACATAAGAGATCTACTGATCCCTGTCACTGGGATCAGTTAGATCTCTTATGCCCCTGACAGCCCAGCCCCCACACAGCTAGAACATGCCTAGGGAACACAGTTAACCCCCAGAATGCCCCCTGCAGGTTAACCCGTTCACTGCCAATTACATTTATACCATAATCAGTAAATATTTAAATTTCTGATCGCTGTATAAATGTCATTGGCCCCAAAAAAGTGTCAAAAATGTCCGGCATGCCCGCCCCAATATCGCAGTCCTAATAAATATCGCAGATCGCCGCCATTACTAAAAAAAAAATGTAAAAATGCCAGAAATTAATTCTCATGGTTTGTAAACGTGGCAACGTTTGCGCAAACCAATCAATAAATGCCGATTGCGATTTTTTTTACCAAAAATATGAGGAAGAATATAAATTGGCCAAAACCGATGAATACATTTGTTTTTTCATATTTTTTTTTGGATTTGTATTATAGCAAAAAGTAAGAAATATTGTTTTTTTTGCAAAATTGGCGCTCTTTTTTGTTTATAGCGGTGATCAGAAATGAAGCAGAGGTGACCAAATACCACCAAAAGAAATCTCTATTTGTGGGGAAAAAAAGACGCAAATCTTGTTTGGGTACAACGTCGCACGACCGCGCAATTGTCAGCTAAAACAACGCAATGCCGAATCACAAAAAGTGCTCTGGTCCTACAGTGGGAAATCCTTCCGGGGCTGAAGTGGTTAAGCAGTTTACTACAGTTAATGAAGTCACCTTTCATATGTTTGTGCATCATAATCGTATCCTCTGTGCCTTTTCTTCAGAGTGAATAACTGTCATCTATGTAATTAATCCTCATAGTTGAGGTCCTCCACCCCCTTATTAATTTTGTTTGGCAGCTCTATGTTATGCGTTCTTACATTTTCATTTATTAAAGCTTTATACAGAGTACAAAAAAGTCCCAAAACACAGACGGTTGAAGCATTGCAGCTTGAAAGGGTTTTAGTCATAAACACATCACACAGATTTCCACCTCTCCCAATAAGAGAATACCTTGTATTCATGGTGCCAAGTTAGTGATTCCCTGTGTTCACTATGTAGTAGTGTAAACTACAGAGATTCTCTGCAAGGTTCGCACAGGTATAAAATATGCATATTTCCACTGGTCCAAGCTGGATTCCATTGGTGTAACAGCAACATAAAAATAGTCACATAAATCACCTATATAAAGAAAGGAGCAATGTGATTAGCACACATGCCCATGAGAATAGCCAATTCTGTTTAGCCACTCCCAAGGCAGCAAACTAGGTTTTACCTATAAGCTGAAACTCTCAGATTCCCTGCTACTGCGTTGACTGCCCAAAACATTTTTTTAGCCTAGGTATAGCTAGATGAATAATTCTGCCCTCTCAGGCTAGCTGTCTTCTACCACCATTCTCCTAGTGCTGTCCACTAGTTAGCCTTAGTAACACACTAACAAGATCAGATGTCAAAGCCACTCAAGGATTGGCGATGCTGGGCTGAAACAGTTTGTCCACTGTGCATCAAGACTTCTAAAACCAATATCTAAAAGAGTAAGGAAAACTGTCACCAAGTTATACTAGTGGTTTAATTTCAGATGTACAAAGCCGGAGTGATTAGTGATACGTTTGCAGTTTACATTGTTGCAGGCTTCTGTGCTATTTTATACATGTACAGTAATACTGTGAATATGCTTGATAAGCAGGATGGCAGTATGAAACCTTTTATTATGCATGGTGCTAACTGACAGCCATGATATGCAAGTGACTGTGCACATGCCCCAGCAGTCCAAACATCTTAGGCTACATGCACATATTGCCCATGCTGAAATGTGGCTCTGTGCCTAAGGATTGGAGTGCGGTTGTTGCTATGAGAGGTTATAGATTATTTAATTTTTTTTTTTTAAACATTTTAACCACTTGCTTACTGGGCACTTAAACCCCCTCCTGCCCGGACCAATTTTCAGTTTTCAGCACTGTCACTCTTTGAATGACAATTGCGCATTCGTGCAACGTTGAACCCAAACAAATTTGACGTCCTTTTTTTCCCCACAAATAGAGCTTTCTTTTGGTGGGATTTGATCCCCTCTGTGGTTTTTATTTTTTGCGCTATAAACAAAAAAAGAGCGACAATTTTGAAAAAAGAACATTTTTTTTTACTTTTTGCTATAATACATATCCAAAAATAAACAAAAAAAAAACAAATTTATTTATCAGTTTAGGTAAAAAAAATTGCAAAAAGCGTATAGTGATTGGGTTGCGTAAAAGTTATAGCATTTACAAACTATGGGAATTGGTTTATGGCGTTTTTATTATTATTATTTTTTTTACTGGTAATGGCGGCGCTCAGCGATTTTTATTGGGACTGGGACATGTTGGACATTTTTGACACTTTTTTTGAGACCAATGACATTTATACAGCGATCAGATCTAAAAATAGCCACTAATTACTGTGTAAATGTCATTGGCAAGGAAGGGGTTAACACTAAGGGGGCAATCAAGGGGTTAAATGTGTTCCCTGTATGTGTTCTAACTGTGTGGGGGTGGGGCTGACAGGGACATAACAGATCTAACTGATCCCGATCACAGGGCGGGGAACTGCCGTGTTTACGTCGGCGGTTCCCCCGTTCTGGCTCTCTATCAAGGGATCGCGGGTCTCTGGTGGACATTGAGTCCGCCCGACCCACGGGCATGCTCACGCAGCGTGCACGAGCTTGCGACGCTGGTGCCTGTGAGGGCGTGCCTGGAGCGCGCAAAGGGGCGGACGTCAATTGATCCCCACAGATCTGAAGTGGTTAATGAAATTGTCTTCGTACAATTTATCAATCAACATTGTTATATGAGGTATTCAGTGTACAGTATAAACAGAGGGCTTAAGGTTACAAATGGATTTCATAACAGATATAATGGAGTCAATAACAAATAATAGGTAACCAAACATTAAATATGTGGTGCTTTCTTAAATAAATGAACATTAGAGGGAGGCAGATAACTTGATGGAAAGTGTTGTAGAACGAGGTAGAGGGAGAAATCAGGGGAAGGTAGAGCATCAAGGTTCTCACTCCTGGAAAAGGGGTAATGCATACTGAGAGGTAGGGGAGAGCATATTAGAAATTTCACGTGAGAAAGGAATAACAACTATGGCCAATGTAATTTTCCTTAAAGTAGAAATATGGTCAAAATGAAGAAATCAATATGTTATGCACCTATGCAGTCTGTTAAACATGTAATTGATTGTTTTGCAAAAAGCAGTAGGGATGGTGAGATATCTACCTTGTCTCCAGCTCTCATGTGCACTTCCTTTAGTGAAGTGACAACTTTATTTCCTGGTTTTTGAATTGCCCGTGTTGAACAGCACACATGTTGTCCCCATTTGCATCTATATCTCTCTACAGAAACGTCCTGACATCACTGGGGGAGGGGCTCCTATGACCATGGAAATCTCAGCCATTCATTCTACATACAAGTTCTGATTAGGCTCTGCTCACAATCGACCCATGAAGCGCCTCCCCCTCCCACTTATGCCCCACCTTTGCCCACCCACAGCTCTGTCTCTATACAGTCAGCTCCTCGGTTTGAGTTTGTTCTGCCAATTTACAAATTAGCAGAGGAGAGCAGGCAGGGAGAAGCACACAGATTAATAGACTGATCTGTGTGCAAATGAACCTGTAATGACTTATACTGTCTTCCATAACACACACCCAGCTATTGATTGGCAGATGGGTGTGTGTTATTTAAAATAGACTTAGCACCATAGAAACCTGGAGGACTGGGGGAGAGACAAACCACTTCACTGAAAGGAAATGCCATCTGGTTTCTGCTCTGCTCTGCTCTACTCCTCCCACCATCTCTAGCAGTGTATTGCAAAGAAGAAAAGAATGGGAGATTACAGATCACACTTGTAGCTACATGGTAGGAAAATAATCATTTCTGTTATTATGTTTATTACCCTGTGTAACTTTCAGGTCTTTATATGAGGATTTACCAAAATATGTACAATATGTTGCCTTTAGTTGTACTTTAATAAATAGATATTCCAGGAGGAAATAGTGTCTTGTCTAAATATGGGAGGTGGGGAGAGAGGGAAAAAAGGGGGGGGGGAGAAGAGGGATTGGTAAAGGAGGATAAAAAATATAGCAGGAACAGGGGGGAGGGGGGACTCACCAGGAGGTAACTAGTTGTTTTTGTCAATCTGGCCATGTCAATCTGTTTAAGAAGGTCAGGGGGCAGAGGAGATATGTCTTGGAGGAATCTAATATACGATGGAAGGCTCAGTGGTCCAAAAGTATATCCAGCAAGCCCATGTGGAAGAGAATATGGATGGGCAGTTATTTGCAATGCAGACAACTTCTTCCATTTCCACAATTTTAGTTATGTGGGTGAACCAGACAAAAAGGAAGTGCAGGTTGAACCCCAGTGAACTGGAATGCATAGTTTAGCTGCATTTACCATGTGCATCGCTAGGGATTAAAGTAAAATTTGTGGGGAATAGTGGTGTGATGCAAAATAAATTGTGCCGGGGTGAAGTCCAATGCGTAAGTCGTTACCGGGGATATCATAGAGTTAACTTCTGACCAAAATGTTTGGTTCAGTAGGCACTCCCATCAAATGTGAAAGAGCGAGCCAACAGCATTTTGACACCACAAACAGAAGTTCAAAAGGGATGGGTTAAATGTATGGAGCAAGGCCGGTGTTCAATACCATCTTGATAAGATTTTGTAGTATTTTCTTGTGTCGTAACGTGTCGTTGACAGAGACCTTGTGAGTTTTGCCATAGATATGTTCCAATTGTTCGGGAGAGAGGACGAGTTGCAGATCCCATTCCCATGTTTTACAGGCTTTCCCTCTGTTGGAAGGTGTGTTATGAAATAACAAATTGTGAGTCATGGAGATAATGTGCTGTTGTGGTGAAGTTTTAGGACAAAGGTGCTCAAACAGGGTTAGTCATCAGGAAACCACAGATGTGTGGTCCAGGGAGTGAAGAAAGTGACACAATTGCAGGTAGGACCAAAAGGCCAGAGAGGCACTGGATATTTGGGATGTTAATTTGTCTTGCATGAGCTCTGTGCCTGAGAAGGAGTCATTGGATATCCCGGGTGGGAATCCTGGGTTTAACTGTACAGGTTTGTGTTAGGTCCACTTTGTAGAGTGTGGATGGAGTGTACAGTAGTGGTGTTCAATACACTTTGTAGAGTGTGGATGGAGTGTACAGTAGTGGTGTTCAATACCATCTTGATAAGATTTTGTAGTATTTTCTTGTGTCGTAACGTGTCGTTGACAGAGACCTTGTGAGTTTTGCCATAGATATGTTCCAATTGTTCGGGAGAAAGGGCGAGTTGCAGATCCCATTCCCATGTTTTACAGGCTTTCCCTCTGTTGGAAGGTGTGTTATGAAATAACAAATTGTAGGAGGGGGCGGAGCCGGCATCCGGAGCGGATGGTAGTGTAAGGAGCGAGCTCCGGCTGTTCGGCGGCTATAGCGGCTATTGAGCGACAACACGAGCACCCGTTCGGCTCCACAGCAACACACCATCACTGCTGATCAAGATGCTGTCCTCCGGGAAGCGTAAGGACAGAGAGGGACCTAAAAAAATCGAAGATTTCTTCGTTCCTACAGCGGGCCGGAGATCCCAAAATGGCGCCGACGCGGCACCAAGACCTTCAGACGGAGCGGGAGGGAGACCCGCCGCCGCAGCACAGCCAGCAAGGTGAGCTATCCGGAGATGTCTTCCCGCTGCCAGCCTCACCATCTGACAGCCCGCTCAAACAAAAGAGTGGAACGACCGACACGACGCCGCCGCCCAGAGGGAGGGCGAGGCAGACTTCCAGAACCACGGCGCAGCCGCGGTAAAACCCTAGAGGCCGGGCGACATCCTTGCTTCTTTAGAAGCTAAAAAAATCCAGGGAGAGACAGGAATGCGAAGGGCCTCCTGTCGTAGAACTAGTCGTCACTACCACACAACGACACCTCGGCTTGCCCACGAGCACAACAGCGAGTTATCGGCGATATCGGCGGCTTGTCGGCCTCGAGCGAGGAATGTGATGGTAGGCGAGGCCTACGGCCGAGGCGGGGGAGGATGTTAAACAATAAAGTATTGTGTGGAAGGTTGTCTCCCTTTCGGACATTTTGTACCCTTACCCTAGACGTTGAGCGGGAAAGAGGGCTTGTTAACCTTGTATAGATACCGTT
>BLSH010001317.1:58350-71891 GCA_018402905.1 Glandirana rugosa | reverse complement strand
TCCCCTCCCCCCCCCCCTACAATAAAGCATTAAGCAATAATTGTAACTCTACCTGTGGTTATATGTATGTAAACCATTTCTGCAGATGTTATACTTCCTTTATTTCTTCAATAAAAAACACAGTTAAAAAAAAAAAAAAAAGAAATAACAAATTGTAAGTCATGGAGATAATGTGTTGTTTTGGTGAAGTTTTAGGACAAAGGTGCTCAAACAGGGTTAGTCGTCGGGAAACCACAGATGTGTGGTCCAGGGAGTGAAGAAAGTGACGCAATTGCAGGTAGGACCAAAAGGGCAGAGAGGCACTGGATAGTTGGGATGTTAATTTGTCTTGCATGAGCAGTGTACAATTTCGGAAAAATGTGTGGGCATAGGTAGCAGTAGAGAGCTCTGTGCCTGAGAAGGAGTCATTGGATATCCCGGGTGGGAATCCTGGGTTTAACTGTACAGGTTTGTGTTAGGTTCACTTTGTAGAGGGTGGATGAAGTGTACAGTAGTGGTTGCTTTCTTATCTTGCAAAGCTTCGGCCAGGAGCTTACCGCTCTCGTTGCCTTGTTCATAGAAAAGCTTTTGGGAGAGTTGAAATTTACGTTTAATTTTTTGACCAGAAGCTCCGAGAGCATTGTTCGGGCTTGTAGGAATTCTTGATGGGTTTGTCAAGCTTGAGATCATTATGACTCATATATAATATCAAGGTGCAGCGCTGTATAAATGTTCTTAATGAAAGCACCCAATGTGCCGTAGTGCGATAGCCTTCAAAAATAGTGCTGTAGTGTCACTCCACCTCCACCGTAAACACTAGCCTCTCACCTCACCAGGTGGGCTCTTATTACAGGAGCCAATATCAGCCTTGTTTAAACTTAGAAGAGGGAAGTTGCTTGCTCCGAATATCAGATAGATATCCCCGATGATCCTCAAGAGCAGGATCCTCCAATAAGCATTCATCAGCACACCACCACAGAAGGGATATGAAAGACAAAGGACCACATCTGATAAGCAAAAATCCAGTATGGAAGAGTCTGTAATAGACAGAACTAATCCGGCTGTACAGGTCTTCAGCTCTCTGTAGTTACAATGGTTGTTCTGAAGAGTTGTTTTCTCTGCAGCCTCAAATGAATCAACTGCCACGGCTCCAGAACAGTTAACAGGACCCCTCTTCCCACCCGGATCAGCTCACGTGACATGACCCGGAAGAGCAGCGGGACGTGATATCGGGGCGAGATACAGCGCGATGGGATGAGAGGACGCCGCAGAGCCGACCCTTCATGTCACGTGAGCTGATCCGGGTGGGAAGAGGGGTCCTGTTAACTGTTCTGGAGCCGTGGCAGTTGATTCATTTGAGGCTGCAGAGAAAACAACTCTTCAGAACAACCATTGTAACTACAGAGAGCTGAAGACCTGTACAGCCGGATTAGTTCTGTCTATTACAAACTCTTCCATACTGGATTTTTGCTTATCAGATGTGGTCCTTTGTCTTTCATATCCCTTCTGTGGTGGTGTGCTGATGAATGCTTATTGGAGGATCCTGCTCTTGAGGATCATCGGGGATATCTATCTGATATTCGGAGCAAGCAACTTCCCTCTTCTAAGTTTAAACAAGGCTGATATTGGCTCCTGTAATAAGAGCCCACCTGGTGAGGTGAGAGGCTAGTGTTTACGGTGGAGGTGGAGTGACACTACAGCACTATTTTTGAAGGCTATCGCACTACGGCACATTGGGTGCTTTCATTAAGAACATTTATACAGCGCTGCACCTTGATATTATATATGGAACTTTTCAAGGATTTGATAAATTGCCTATTGTGTTCAGCTGCTTATTTCTCAGATTACTGCGCTGACTTTATATACCATTTAATATCATTATGACTCAGTTCCAGAATTTTGACCTTACTTAAAGGGTAGTTAGCTGGGCTTGAGCATTTTTTTTACCTAGTCACTGCCAAGCACCAGGAGAGTCCCTCTAATTAAACACTTGTGGGCATCCCACTGCAGGAGTAGTGTCACATCTGGGGTATTGTTTTCTGTAAAGAAGTTTTGAACACAGGTGTGGATTTGAGTATTGTTAAGCGGATCTGTCAAGAGGGATGAGTCAAGTCACCAGGTTTTAGTGAGGATGAGTTTGTATGGCAATGTTAAGGTCAGTGTGACAGGGTGATGGTCAGAAAGGAACTTAGCTTCTATAGCTGTATCTGCAAGGAGTGGGAAATCCTTCTACATGAGGAAAAGGTAGTTGAATTGGACATATCTATTGTCTAGCTGGGAGAAAAAGGTGAAGTATCTCTCTCCCGGGTAAAGGGTTTTCCAGGTATCATATAGGAGGAGTTCTTGCAGTTGTAGCTAAATCTGCTTAAAGTGGTTGTAAAGGCAGAATGATTTTTATCTTAATCTCCCTGGTGGTATGATTATGTCAGATTTTTGCATCTAAAAGCAGTACTTTTTTTGCATAGAAATTTGGCGTTTTATATTGTAGACCTGTAATTATTAGGAATAACTCACTTAAATCTGTCCAAACAAGAGTCTAGGTATGATAAAGTTTGAAACACAAAATCATAAATTATAATATAATAAATAACTATAAATAATTATCAAAAATAATAACATAATCAAATCAAAAACACTGAAATTTGCTAATTTGCAGAATTGTCGCTGTCGTCACTTTCAGTGTCTGATGATAAATTTCCCCAAAAAGCAGTATCACTCAATTCTGCAAATGATTCTTATTTATCATCAGTGTTTTCTAGCTGATCAAAAACCACTTTTGATGTAAAGGAACACTTTTTGGTTGCCATGGACATTCTCAAGGTTTCAGGCAGAAAGAATGACATATACTGTATAATATAAAAGTGCATGTAGGGCACTGGGCAAACCACTAAAACACAAAGGGGATGTGAAATGATTTCATACAGTAATGTAATCTTACAGATTACAATGTACTATATGTTTACTGTGTGTTTCACTATTTGAATTTCCCGCCAGACTCTGCCCCCGTGCGGCGGGAACCTGATTATGTAGTAATGACTGTTGGGATGAGGTTGCAGCCACAACTTATCCTGTAGACTGCATGGTATACCACTTGGTACAGAAAGTTCACCCCGAGCCACACTCGGGAATATCGCCAGGGGGGTTAATGCATTTTAGGCATTAAGATAAAAAAACCTTCTGTGTGTAGCAGCCCCCTTAGCCTCCCTAATACTTACCTGAGCCTCATCTTTATCCAGCGATGTACACAAGTGTCTCGGCCATCAGGGACTCTCCCTCCTGATTGGCTGAGACACTGCAGTGGCACCATTGGCACCCACTGCTATCAATCAAAGTCAGTTAGCCAATGAGAAGAGGGAGGGAGAGGGGCCGAACTATGGCTCCATGTCTGAATGGACACACAGAGCTGCGGCTCGGGGGGGCACTCAACAGGAGGGAGGGGCCAGGAGTACCAAAGAGGGACCCGACAAGAGGAGGATAAGGACTGCTATGTGCAAAACCACTGCACATGGTAGGTAAGTATAACATGTTTGTTATTTTTAAAAAAGAAAAAAATTAGACTTTAGTATCACTTTAAGTGCTTGGAAGGGCATGGAAGAGGTTCCAGATGAGGTGTCTTCTACAGGATTTAACTCTGCGCTGAAATCACCACCCAGGATGAGTAACCCAGAGTGAAAGTCAGAAAGTGTATGTTATACCCGAAGGGTTCCACATGTCATGTTCACACTGTCATTTTAAGACTGGTTCCACCCAGGAGTAATGATAAGGATCAAGGGACATGGAAGTCATCTTAGAGGACAGTGAGGACCCGCATGTTGAAGCAACATAATGTAAGGGAAGTACACTAAGTGATACCTGTCCTGAGATGCATGTTGGAGTGTACAGCGATTACTGAAATAAACATTATTAATATTCCAGACCAGAGTCTTGTGTCTCTCACAACTCAGAGAATATAACTGGCAACGAGGATGGGATTTACAAAGTTGTTATCAGTCTGAGAGAGAGTGATAAGGGCAATGTGGATTGCCACTTGGATAAAAGCACTCACAGAGCCCAGCAGAAAAATGTCATTGATCGGGACATTAAGTGAATTTGATGGAGAAAAGACATGCTGGAGTTCCTAGGCTGAGAGATGGGAACAGTATTTCAGTGCAAATGCCATCCCAGACAACAGGCAAGTAGCAGTATTTCTTACAGTGGTTTGTGCTAAGACATATGACACTCTTAGGGATATCCTTTACCCTGTAAAACCAGCAATGAAGACATTAGCAGAGCTCTTGACACTGTTAGAGGATCACTTCCAGTCTAAACCACTAGAGATTCCAGAAAGATTTTGGTTCTATCAGCGACACCAGCAGCTAGGTGAAGAAATTAAGGCTTATGTGCTCGCCCTTCGCAGACTAGCCTCTACCTGTTCTTTTGGGGAGTACTTACCTACTGCACTGAGAGATGTTTGTCTTGGGACTGAACTGAAGAGAATGTTAACAGAGAAAGACTTTACCCTTACAAAGGCAATTGAGATAGCTTCAGTGATGGAAATGGATGTGAAAGATACAGAGGAATTGAACCCCCAGGGCAGAAGGGAAGAGGTGAAAGAGGAAGTTTTCAGAACAGCAGTCAAGCCAACTGCTGTGAACTGGAAATACAGACCACCAAGCCATGAGCCAGCTTGCTACCATTGTGGAAATACAGACCATGACCACAAAGTCTGACGGTTTAAGGATCAGACCTGTCATAATTGCGGTAAGAAGGGCCATCTTAAACAAGTGTGCAATATCAAGAAGGTGCGAGGTAAAAAACCTCTGAACTCCAAGACAAAGACATATATGGTGTGAAGATATATGAGGAAGTGCTCCACACATTAGACATACATCATATGCATTCATCACCCTATGCAATGACTGTAGAGGCAAACGTTGAGGGAAAGAAACTCAAGATGGATGTAGACACAGGAGTGGCAGTTTCAATTATCACCCAAAAACAATGTAGACAACTTCAGACCCGACACCATCCAACACCAATCAAACTGCAGACATACTCAAAGCAGATACTCCACCCACTGGGTTACGCTAAAGTACAGGTAACCTACAAGGGTCAAACAAAGAGACTGCCATTATATATCCTAGAACATGGGGGGGGGCACTCTTTGGGAGGGACTGGATTGCTCACTTTGGTATGCCAGACATCGCCATAAGCCCCTGTAACACCATTACAATACCATTAGGTGATGGTGTCCCTGAAGCAGCGGTTCCCAAAGATCTTTGATAACTAGTTGGGAAAAATAAAGCGTGATTGTGTGAGACTCAAGCTGAAACCCAACACTAAGCCTAAGTGGAGTGGAAGCTGAACTAAGTTGGCTGGAGGAACAAGGTGTCATCTTGAAGGTAGAGCACAGCAAGTCGGTTATACCGGTTGTACCAGTAGAGAAAGCGAATGGGGACATTTGTGATTATTTCCGCATGGCACTGAACTCCCAACTGGAGATAGACCAGTATCCCCTACCAAGAGTAGATGGCATTTTTTCCTCTCTTGCAGGGGGTCAAAAGTTAACCAAGCTTGATCTCAGACCAGCATATTTACAGTTTGAAGTCCGTACTTCGTCCCGCAGGTTTCTAACAATCAACAACCACAAGGGACTGCATGAATACAATCGCATGGTGTTTGGTGTAGCCTCTGCCCTAGCCATTTGGCAACGAAAAAGGACAAGATTTTGGCATAAATTCCTTTCACACAGTGCCTGCTAGATGATATGCTCATCACTGGACTGATGGACCAGGAACACAAGTGGAACATGGAGCTTGTGTTGGCGAGATTCCAAGAGCAGGGTCTAAAAGTAAACTTAGCGAAACGCCAATTCATGGTGTCTAAATTGGAGTTTTGTGGCCACCTTGTGGATGTGGAGGGTATACACACCACGGAAGCAAAGGTTGATTCTTTAGTCAAAGCTCCAGCCCCAACCAACATCCAGCAGCTGCAATCATGCCTTGGTTTGCTGAACTATTACCACAAATTCCTGCCAGAACTGGCATACACCTTGTTTCTGTTGAACAAGCTTTTGGAGAAACATTCCAGATGGGACTGGTCTGCTGCATGCCAATGTGCTTTCGTAGTTTCCAAGCGGAAGCTGTTGGTGTCAAGCATTCTCGGGCACTATGACCTCCAGAAGCCTCTCACCTTGGCTTGTGATGCCTCACCCTATGGTCTGGGGGCAGTACTATCGCACATCTTAACAGATGGGTCAGAAAAACCAGTGGCATTCACCTCCAGGTCCTTGACAAAAGCAGAAAGCAATTACTCACACATTGACAAAGAGACTCTTGCGCTGATATGGGCAATTAGGAAGTTTCATCTTTACCTGTATGGTAGGGAATTCACCATACTGACGGACCATGAACTACTCCTTCAAATCTTTAGTCCTGACAAAGGCACCTCTCAGACGACTGCGGCCCGCCTCCAGCGCTATGCCCTATTCTTGGGAGCATACAGCTATAAAATCCAGTATCGCGGTCATGATGTCAATGCTAATGCGGACGCAATGTCCCGACTGACAGGAATGTCTATGGACTCTTCTCCACCGGTCAAGAGCTGTCGTTACACCAGCCTGTTCTTCTTGTCTTGTGGGGAGATTACAGCCAAGGACTCCTTCCTAAAAACAATACTCTCCTGGGTATGGTCCGGTTGGCCTGAAGCCATCACACAGGATTATGAACCTTATTTCCGTAGGCGTATGGAATTAACTGTGGCTGGCAACTGTGTTTTATGGGGAGACAGAGTGATCATTCCACAGACCCTCTGGAGACACATTCTGGACTTGCTACATACATACATCCCAAAGGCACCAGTGTGAAAAAAAAAGGCCCAAGGCTATGTGTGGTGGCCGAACCTAGACACAGACATAGTTACATAGTTAGTCAAGTTCAAAAAAGACACAAGTCCATCTAGTTCAAACAAAAAAAAAAATAGAAAAATGACCATTAGAGTTGAGCGTACCCGAACTGTAAAGTTCGGGTTCGTACCGGACATTAGGGTGTCCGTGTCCCGAACCCGGACATTTGAGAAAAAGTCCAGGTTCGGGGTTCGGGTATTTTTTCGTGCCTTTTGAATAGCTGCAGGGCAGCCAATCAACAAGCGTTTCACTTGTTTGCCCGTAGAAGCCATCACAGCCATGCCTACTAATGGCATGGCTGTGATTGGCCAGTGCATCATGTGACCCAGCCTCGATATAAGCTGGGGTCAGGTAGCGATGCATGTCACATCATCTCATACTAGCATAGGGAGAGGATGTTGCCGCTGCTGTGAGGGACAGATTAGCGTTATAAAATCGTCTCCTACTAGTGTAGGGAGAGGTTCCTGCTGCTGGTGTGAGGGATAGATCAGTGTTATAAAATCATCTCATACTAGTATAGGGAGAGGTTCCTGCTGCTGGTGTGAGGGACAGATTAGCGTTACAAAATCGTCTCATACTAGTTTAGGGAGAGGTTCCTGCTGCTGGTGTGAGGGACAGATTAGCGTTATAAAATCGTCTCATACTGGTGTAGGGAGAGGTTCCTGCTGCTGGTGTGAGGGACAGATTAGCGTTATAAAATTGTCTCCTACTAGTGTACGGAGAGGTTCCTGCTGCTGGTGTGAGGAACAGGTTAGCGCTATAAAATCGTCTCATACTGGTGTAGGGAGAGGTTCCTGCTGCTGGTGTGAGGGACAGATTAGCGTTATAAAATTGTGTCATACTGGTGTAGGGAGAAGTTCCTGCTGCTGATGTGAGGGACAGATTAGCGTTATAAAATCGTCTCGTACTGGTGTAGGGAGAGGTTCCTGCTGCTGGTGTGAGGGACAGATTAGCGTTATAAAATCGTCTCATACTGGATTAGGGACATGTTCCTGGCGATGCTGTGAGGGACAGATTAGCGTTATAAAATTATCTCATACTGGTGTAGGGAGAGGTTCCTGCTGCTGGTGTGAGGGACAGATTAGCGTTATAAAATCTTCTCATACTGGTGTAGGGAGAGGTTCCTTCTGCTGGTGTGAGGGACAGATTAGCGTTATAAAATTGTCTCCTACTAGTGTACGGAGAGGTTCCTGCTGCTGGTGTGAGGGACAGATTAGCGTTATAAAATCGTCTCATACTGGTGTAGGGAGAGGTTCCTGCTGCTGGTGTGAGGGACAGATTAGCGTTATAAAATTGTCTCATACTGGTGTAGGGAGAGGTTCCTGCTGCTGGTGTGAGGGACAGATTAGCATTATAAAATTGTCTCATACTGGTGTAGGGAGAGGTTCCTGCTGCTTGTGTGAGGGACAGATTAGCGTTATAAAATCGTCTCATACTGGTGTAGGAAGAGGTTCCTGCTGCTGGTGTGGGGGACAGATTAGCGTTATAAAATCGTCTCATACTGGTGTAGAGAGAGGTTCCTGCTGCTGGTGTGAGGGGCAGATTAGCGTTATAAAATCGTCTCATACTGGTGTAGGGAGAGGTTCCTGCTGCTGGTGTGAGGGACAGATTAGCGTTATAAAATTATCTCATACTGGTGTAGGGAGAGGTTCCTGCTGCTGTGTGAGGGACAGATTAGCGTTATAAAATCAACTCATACTGGTGTAGGGAGAGGTTCCTGCTGCTGGTGTGAGGGACAGATTAGCGTTATAAAAATAATATAAATTTCTGCTAAATAGTACATTTGCGTCCAGAATGAGGAGAGCGTCAAATAAGGGACGTGGTCGTGGTGCTGCTGGTGCTGCTGGTTTTGGTGATGTTGGTGAAGCTCCTGTTGCAAGGAGAGAACGTGGTCGATCTCTGCCAGCTACACGCACAAGTGAAACACCTACCTCAGGTGCGAGTAGCCAACAGAACCTTCAACGTTATATGGTAAGCCTGAATGCCGCTCAACGAATGTTGAGGCCAGAACAAGTACAGGCGATAGTAAATTGGGTGGCAGACAATGCCTCCAGTTCCTTCACATTGTCTCCCACCCGGTCCCTTGCTGAAAGGTCAGAGTTGGCTCCTGAACCCCATGGCCATCTGTCTTTCACCTCAGCCCCTTGTAAATCAGCCAAGCAGTCTGAGCCCCAAGTCATGCAGCAGTCTCTTATGCTTTTTGATGACTGCTGCGGCTTTCTACAGTGTGAAGACTGACAAGGAGGGCAGTGGTGAAAAGCGGGTGGAAGATGATGTGGAGGATGATGAGGTCCTAGACCCCACATGGAATGAAGGTCATGCGAGTGACGTGTGCAGTTTGGAGGAAGAGGTGGTGGTCGCACAGAGGCACCAGCACAGAAAAAGAGGAAGCAGGTTGCAAAAGCAGAGCGACCGTCCCCTAGACAGTACGCCTGCTACTACCCACCGCACTCAGGGACCTAGCACACCAAAGGCAGCTCAAAGGGTTCCCTGTCATGGCAGTTCTTCAGACAATGTGCTGACGACAAGGCACGAGTGGTTTGCATGCTGTGGAATCAGAGCCTGAAGCGAGGCATAAATGTTCTAAACCTGAGCACAACCTGCATGACCAGGCATCTACATGCAAATCACAAGCTGCAGTGGAATAAGCACCTCAAAATCCAAGAAAGGTCTTGGCCTCCTCCTGCTTCCTCTTCTGCTGCTGCCTCGGCCTCTTCCTCCACCTCTACAGTGCCAGTGTCACCTGCCACCCAACAAACAGACGATGTGACAGCAACGCCACCATGTCCGCCACCGTCCCCAAGCATTTCCACATGGTCCCATGGATGCTTACAGCTGTCCATCTCCCAAACACTGGAGAGAAAGAGGAAGTACCCCCCTACCCACTCGTGATCCCTAGCCCTTAATGCCAGCATTTCAAAATTCCTGGCCTTTGAAATGCTGTCATTCTGTCTGGTGGACACGGACAGTTTTAAAAACTCATTGGTGGTGGCTGTCCCACAGTACCTGGTTCCCAGCCGCCACTACTTTACCAGGCTAGCCATCCCTTCCCTGCACAAACAAGTCATGGACAAGATCAAGTGTGCACTATGCAACGCCATCTGTGGCAAGGTCCACATAACCACTGATACATGGACCAGTAAGCATGGGCAGGGACACTATATCTCGCTAACTGCACACTGGGCAAATGTAGTGGCGGGTGGGCCTGAGGCGGATAGCAGTTTGGCGCATGTCCTTCCGCCACTGAGGATTGCAGGGCATTTCTCTTTGCCTCCTGTTGCCTCCTCCTCCTACTGCGCTTCCTCCTCCTCTACCACCTCCTCATCCGGTCAGCGTAACACCTTCACCATCAACTTCAGCACATCCAGGGGGAAACGACAGCAGGCTGTTTTAAAACTGATATTTGGGGGATAAACTCCACACTGCACAGGAGCTGTGGACAGGCATTGAACAACAGACCGCTGAGTGGTTGCTGCCACTGAGCCTCAAGCCTGGCCTGGTGGTGTGCGATAATGGGCAAAATCTCGTAGCAGCTCTGGGCCTAGCCGGTTTGACACACATCCCTTGCCTGGCACATGTGCTGAATTTGGTGATGCAGAAATTTATGAAACACTACTGTCAGAGCTTCTGCAGAAAGTGCGGGCCGTCTGTGCGCACTTTCTGAGTTCTCACCCTGCTGCTGCTCGCCTGTCTGCGCTGCAGTGGAACTTCGGCCTTCCCGCTCACCGCCTCCTATGTGACATGCCCACAAGGTGAAACTCCACCTTGCACATGCTGGAGAGACTGTGCGAGCAACAGCAGGCAATAGTGGAGTTTCAGCTGCAGCACGCACGGGTCAGTCGCTCTGAGGAACAGCACCACTTCACCACCAACGAGTGGACCTCCATGTTTGACCTGTGTACCATATTGCGGTGTTTCGAGTACTCCACCAACATGGCCAGTGCCGATGACGCTGTTCTCAGCGTTACTATCCCACTTTCATGTCTCCTTGTAAAAGCACTACGGGCGATGATGGAAGAGGATGTGGCACAGGAGGAAGAGGAGGAGGAAGAGGGGTCATTTCCACGGTTATCAGGCCAGTCATTTACAAGTGGCTCGGAGGGTGGGTTCCTGCACCAGCATAGGCCAGGTAAAAAAATTTCAAGCCAGGGCACAGTTCTGGAGGATGAGGAGGATGAGGATGATGAGGAGGAGGAGGAGGAGGAGGAACCGTGTTCACAGCAGGGTGGCACCCAACACAGCTTGTGGGCATCACTGGAGCATGGCTGGGGGGATACGGAAGACACAGATGATACACCTCCCACAGAAGACAGCTTGTCTTTGCCTCTGGGCAGCATGGCACACACGAGCCACATGAGCATACATGCTGCAGTGCCTGAGCAACGACAGCCGAGTTGCCCACATTGTAACTTGTGCTGATTACCCTGCTGGATCCCAGTTACAAGGACAACGTGCCGTCCTTAATTCCCTTACTGGAGCGTGATCGGAAGATGCGCGACTACAAGCGCATGCTACTAGATGCGCTGCTGAGGGCATTCCCAAATGAAAACGGGGGCTCAGTGGCAGCACAAGGCGAAGGCAGAGGAGGAGGAAGAGGTCGCCAATGCAGCTGTGGCTCTGCCAGCACCTCAGAAGGCAGGGTTGGTATGGCCGAAATGTGGAAAAGCTTTGTCAGCAGCACGCCACAACAAACAGCACCACCAGATGCTAGGCAATGTCTTAGCAGGAGGCAGCATTTCAGCAACATGGTGGAACAGTATGTGTGCACACGCCTACACGTACTGACTGATGGGTCTGCCCCATTCAACTTCTGGGTCTCACAATTGGGCACATGGCCTGAGCTCGCACTTTATGCCTTGGAGGTGCTGGCCTGCCCTGCAGCCAGTGTATTGTCTGAACGTGTGTTTAGCATGACAGGGGGCGTTATCACAGACAAACGCAGCTGCCTGTTCACAGCCAACGTGGACAAGCTAACCTTTATTAAAATGTACCAGGTATGGATCCCACAAGACTTGTCTGTACCTTGTGCAGAATAGCCATTTATACTGGCCTCACACAGCCATTGGTATACCTAAGTGAAGGTATCCTTTTTTTTTTAATATGTCTCAATATTTTGGGGGCTACCCCAATTAGAAAAAAAAATCAAACAAACAAAAAACAGTGTTGGCTACCTCCTCCTCCTCCACCGCCACATACACCACCACGGTCACTACCTCCTCAACCTCCCACTCCACATCCACCTCCTCCTCCATTTTTATTTTTTTGTGATTTTAAGTTATTTCCCTATCCACATTTGTTTGCAGGGCACTTGTCCTACTCTTCCTGCTCTTACCCCCATGTTACTTCCTTTTGCAGCCCTCTAGCCCTTTCCAGGACTTTTTTAGAGCCATTTTAGTGCCCAAAAGTTTGGGTCACCATTGACTTCAATGGGGTTCGGGGTTTGGGTCCAAGTTTGGGTCAAGTTCGGGGCCGAACTCAAACTTTTTCACGAAGTTCAGCCTAACCCGCCAAACCCGAACATCCAGGTGTCTACTCAACTGTAATAGCCATACAATCCCATATACAATCCTTCACCTACAGTTGATCCAGAGGAAGGCAAAAAACCCAACAAAGCATGATCCAATTTGCTATAGCGGGGGAAAAAATTATTTCCTGATCCTCCGAGAGGCAATTGGATTCACCCTGGATCAACTTTACCTAAAAATGTTAGTACCCAGTTATATTATTTACATTAAGAAAATAATCCAGGCCCTTTTTAAGGGAATCTACCGTGCTGGCCAAAACCACCTTTGGAGGGAGTCTATTCCACATTTTCACAGCTCTAACTGCTCTTTCCTTATTTGGAAATTAAATCTTTTTTCCTCTAGGCATAAAGAGTCCCCCCTTGTCCTTTGTGATGACCTTAAAGTAAATAACTCAACACCAAGTTCACTATATGAACCACTTATGTATTTATACATGTTGATCATACCCCCCCTAATCTCCTCTTCTTGAGAGAGAATAAAGTCAGTTCCTCTAATCTTTCCTCATAGCTGAGCTCCTCCATGCCCCTTATTAGTTTGGTTGCCCTTCTCTGCACTGTCTCCAGTTCTCCGATATCCTTTCTGAGAACTGGTGCCCAAAACTGAACTGTATATTCCACATGAGGTCTTAATAATGATTTGTACAGGGACAAAATGATGTCTCTATCCCTGGAGTCCCTACCTCTGTTAATACAAGAAAGGATTTTGCTTGCTTTGGAAACCACAGCTTGGTATTGCATGCCATTATTAAGCTTATGATCTACCAAAACCCCCAGATCCTTCTGCATTATGAATTCCTCCAGTTGTACTCCCCCTAGTATGTATGATACATGCGTATTCTTAGCCCCCAAATGCATAACTTTACATTTATCAACATTAAAACTCATTTGCCACATAGTCGCCCAATTAGACAGTGTATTGAGGTCTGCTTGTAAGTTGGAGACATCCTGTAAGGACGTTATTCCACTGCACCTCATGTTGACCTCCTTAAGTATTACGTCTTCCTAGACCCCCAAAACCATCTAGTATTCGAATTATTACCGTACGTTATGGTTCGACACCAAAGGTTTCGTTCGTTTTAGGAAAGAACATAATTGTCTCCATCCCTGAGGTCCCTATCTCTGTAGTAAAACAGGGACATGTTTAGTAATAATTCT
>BLSH010001317.1:39528-50263 GCA_018402905.1 Glandirana rugosa | reverse complement strand
CTCTAATTTCTGCTATCTGTCCTCAGAGCAACAGCACAGACAGCAGTAGTAAAGTAATCTATCTCAGGATGCAGGATCAGGTCTTAAAATGTCTCAAATCTGTCCCTCACGCAGTCAGCTACCTTTCCCTACACTAACCCAAGGAGCATGTGACTGCAGCACTGTGACTCCAGCTTATAAAGAGGCTGGGTCACATGATGCACTGGCCAATCACAGCCATGCCATTAGTAGGCATGGCTGTGATGGCTTCTAAGGGCAAACCAGTGAAACACTTGTTGATTGGCTGCCCTGCAGCTTCTCAACACGTGGAGTAAAATAGCAGAACCCCGGACCGAACCCGAACGATTTTTGAAATGTCCGGGTCCGGGTCCGTGCCACGGACACCCGAAAGTTCGGTATGGACCCGAACGTTACAGTCCGGGTTCGCTCAACACTAGTCTTGAGGCTTATCAAATACATTCACATAATAAGGTGTACATCAGTTGTAGTTCGTAAGCATATAACAGGGCCTCCCGTCCCTAAGCCCAGGCACCCCACTGGGAACAAACTGTGCTCTGGGGTAGGGACTGGGGCTCTATGAGAGATAGTTTGTCAGCAGAGGAAGCATTAATGGGGATTATGATGCTGCAGGTGATGCTACTGAAAGATTATGTCGAGATATAGAAGAAAGGATAGGAAAGAAGGATAGGAAACATGGGAAGTGGGGGGGGGGGGTTTCGGGGAGGAACTAGGTTACGGATGATTGATTGTCTTATACCACGCCACCCATGGGTGCCATTTGCGGGCTAGTGTGAGATATTCCTTCTTATCAGCCGCCAATGTCATTTCGTAGATATAATGTGTCTGTGTTTGTTGAATGACCTCTGATAGGGAGGGGGGGTGGACTTTTCCACCTCCTGGTTATATTTAATCTGGCTGCTAGGAGTATGTGGGTGAGAGTCTTGTGGAGTATGGGTGGGATCTCATCAATAGTGAGGCTTAGGAGGCCTAGAGCGGGTGATTTGCTGAGTGAGATTCCAGTGACGTCTCGTATCAATTGGAATGTTTCTGACCAAAAAGTAAGAATACAGGGGCATTCCCACAGGATATGGAGTATCGTCTCCCCTTGTCCACAGCCCCTCCAACACAAGGGGGAGAGGGAGGGAACAAAGGAGGCCATTCTATTGGGTGTAAGATAGCGACGTTGTGTAATGCTCTGAGTAAGTTCCCATAGGGAGGCACAGGTGGTGTTCTTATAAGTAGAGTGCAGGGCTGTTTCCCATTGTGAGGCATTAAAGTGGGATTTAAGGTCTTCTTCCCATCTCTGTATTGCGTTTGTGTGGGTAAAAACTGACTTCTCTCCAATTAAGTTGTAAAAAACGAAAATGCCCTTCGTGTGAGGGTTATGGGTTTGGAGGGTATTTAAGGCTTTGATGGGGATGGGAGTACGAAGATGGGGTTGCTTCTAATGCAGTACTGTAGTTGAAGATATTGATAGAAGTATCTGTTGGGTATACCTAGTTCCCTCTGCATTTGTTGGAAAGTTTTAACCCCATCTGTCTCTAGGGCTTCGTTAAGGAGGTTGGAAGGATCGTTGGTCCAAGGTGGGAGGGAGAAGTTGGGTATGAGCCTTTGGATGGTGGCGATAGGAATATTTGGTATAGAGGTGAGGGAAGCTGTCCAATTGCTGGAGATACATTTTCCCATATTTTAACTGTGGCTGTAATTGTGGGTGAGATGGACTTGAGGGTTTGGGTTTGAGGTTTTAAGCTAAGTAGCCAGGCCTTTAAGTTGAACCCCGGGATTTGTTGGCTTTCCAATTGGCCCCAGAGTGAGGTGTCTTCAGGATCAAACCAGACTCTTAGTTGGGCGAGTATACTCGCATGATAATAATCTGTTACATTTGTAAGGCCTGACCCCCCTGCTGATCTATGCTTGTAAAGCCAGGTTCTGTTGACTCTTGATTTTTTGTTCTGCCAAATGCACCTCCCCAGTAATTTCTGAAGAGAGTTCAGAAACGACTGGGGGATAGGAATGGGGAGGCATCTAAGCATGTATAGCATTTGGGGCAGCACTAGCATCTTGAATGAGGCTAGTCTGCCCGTCCATGAAAGTTCTTGTTTAGCAATGTGGTCGAGTGATGATATAAATTTTTGTCTGATAGACAGGAAGTTTTCTTTGAATAATTTATCAGGGTTGCTAGTGAGGGAGATTCCGAGGTATTTGATGGAGTGATCTGTCCACTGGTACGGAAATTTGGTTGAGAGGATGGCTTTAGTGACACTGTCGATTCCTATGTTCAAAATTTGGGATTTAGTCATGTTTATTTTATAATAGGAAATCATACTAAAGTGGAGTAAAAGATCATGGATAGCCGGCAGCGAGGAGAGAGGATTGGTCAGCATAAGGATTACATCATCAGCGAATAGGCTGATTTTATGTGTGTCCTTCCCCACTGCCAGTCCAGTGATTTGTCTGGACTTCCTGACGTGAGCTGCTAGGGGCTCTATCGCCAGATCAAATATGATCGGGGAGAGGGGGCATCCCTGGCGGGTCCCATTAGTGATGTGGAATGTTGATGAAATTGCATCTGCTGCTAGCACATTAGCTGAGGGAGTGGAATATAGTGCCATGATCGCTTGCAATATATTACCTTCAAGACCAAACCTGGCAAGGGTCTCCCGGAGGTATCCCCAGTGGACTCTATTGAACGCCTTTTCTGCGTCCAAAGAGAGGAGCAGAGAAGGCGTTCCTGTAGATTTGGCCAGGTGGATAACATTAATTAGTCTTCTGGTTGCGTCTGTCGTTTGGTGGCCTTTGACAAAGCCTGCTTGGTCTCGGTGTACCAGCTGGGGGATGTATTCCATTAATCTGGAGGCGAGAATTTTTGCATATACTTTCACATCAGCATTAAGTAAAGAGATGGATCGAAAGTTTTGTGGGGATGAGGGTTCCTTGCCAGGCTTGGGTATAGTTACTATTGACGCTTTCAGCATCTCTTGCGGGAAGCTGGCGGAGTAGGCAGCGTTGTTGAATAGGTCGCATAGGTGAGGGCCTAAGATATCTTTAAACTGTTTAAGATACTCACTTGGAAGGCCATCTGGGCCAGGGGCCTTGTTGTTGGGTAGGGAGTCTATATGTCGTATTACTTCCTGTAGTGTAAATGGGGAGCAGAGCTTCTGGAGTTGGTCAGGGCTCAGCTTGGGGAGTTGGATTTGCGAGAGGAAGTTTTGTATGTCTACCAGGGAGGGTTGGGGGGTTTGTAGGTCTGTTTTAAGGTTGTAGAGCGATTCATAGTACACTCCAAAGGCGTTGGCGATTTCCTGAGGGTCAACTACCTTAGCTTTAGTGTGAGGGTGGTATATAAAGGGTATTTTGGCCTTTACTCGGGTAGCTTTGAGGCGTTCTGCCAAGCGTTTCCCCACCTTATTGTTAGTGGAGTAGGACAAGGCCCTGAACTTTCTGTACGCTTTCTCGTAGTTGTCTAGGAGAAGCGTGCGGAGCTCTTGCCTGAGGTTGATTAATTTTGTTCTAAGGGATTCGTTGTTTTTTTTTTTTTATTTTGGTCTTCTGCAATTTTAATTTGTTCAGTGACCTCATCTAAACGCTGCGTCCTCCTACGCTTAGCTATTGTGCTCATCTTTATAAGTACACCCCTAACATAGGCTTTGTGTGCCTGCCATAATGTTGAGGCCTTGCCCACAGAGCCCACATTCAATTAAAAAAATTCTGTAAGTTCTTTCTGAAGGTCTTCCGCATATGGTGAGGATTTCAGCAACTTGACATTGGCCCGCCAGATAATAGGGCCTGCTGGGCGTTGCGCAGGGCAGAGGGAGAGAGTTATGGGAACATGGTCGTACCACGTTATCTGTTCTATAGTAGAGCCTGCGGCGCTCTGAAGTGACTGTTTGTCAGTTACAAAAAGGTCTATCCTTGTATAGGTGTTTTGGGCCAGGGAATGGAAGGTATAATCCGTTTCTTCGGGGTGGTGGCACCTCCATGTGTCATATAGGTCGTTTGTTCTAAGAAAGGATTGCAGTGAGGTGCGCGGTCTGGTGTGCTTGTTGGAGGAGTCAGTTAAAGGGTCCGGTACCAGGTTAAAGTCCCCACAGAGGACCATCATTCCTTGTTGGGTTTTGCAAATTTTCCTTAATAGTTTTTTGAGGAAGGTAAGCTGGCGGGAGTTCGGTGCATAAAGGCAAGTAAGCGTGACTAAGGTAGAGTTGACTTTGCATATGAGGGTCAGGAATCTGCCAGCCGGGTCAGCGTGTTTTTGAATTAGCTCGAAATCAATGGTGTTCTTGATGGCTATGGCCACTCCTCTTTTCTTTTCAGGACTGTTGGCGAGAAAAATATGGGGGAATAGTTTGTGTGAAAATTTCGGTGCTTCCGTCTCCTTGAAATGCATCTCCTGGACGCAGATAATATCTCCGCCCAGGATTAGGGATGTTTGCCAGAGCGAGGCTCTTTTAGCCGGGTGATTGAGACCCTTAGCATTGATTGATATGATCTTAATGGTCATAGTGGTGAAGTAGAATGATCAGTGTGTTGAGTTGCCGTTCTTTGCCAGACTGGAGTTGTGCCTTCTTCCAGTATTCCTAGTGACGGGCTGTCCAGGGAAGAGTGGGTCCTTCTTGGTTCCTTGTCCGAGCGATGGAGTAGGAGAAGGGAGGTGGTAGGATGGGGAGAAAGAGAGAAAGACAAAATCAATAGAACAATGAACATAACTGCGCAGCTGGGGAGGAAGGTTGGTACCGCTGCCTTAAGGTTAGTGGGGGGAATGTCCAAAAGGTTCAACACAGCAGTGACGGCCTTTTTGAGGGGGGAAGATAGGAGGGGAATATGTGGATGTTAAGTTGTTTGAGTGGACCTTGTCATAATTTAGGTGGCGGCTTGCGGTTCACTTTGTGCCATCCCGGGGGGCCTGGGGGTCAGACCTCCTTCATTCTGGTTGGCGGGGGAGGTTCGGGCACAATGCCCCACTCCCTGAGGAGAGAGATCCCTGAGTCAAGGGAAGAGATAGTGAAGGATTTCCCATTCCTGTCAATTGAAAGTTTTGCTGGATGACTCCATTTGTACCCAATAACGTGATTGCGGAGGGCCTTCGTTATGGTGTTTAACCACTTCCTTACTGGGCACTTAAACCCCCCTCCTGCCCAGACTAATTTTCAGGTTTCAGCGCTGTTGCATTTTGAATGTCAATTGCGCGGTCGTGCGACGTTGTACCCAAATAAAATTGATGTCCTTTTTTTCCCACAAATAGAGCTTTCTTTTGGTGGTATTTGATCACCTCTGCGGTTTTTATTTTTTGCGCCATAAACAAACAAAGAGCAACGATTTTGAAAAAAGAACAATATTTTTTACTTTTTGCTCTAATAAATATCCAAAAATAAAAAATAAAACAAACAATTATTCATCGGTTTTGGCCGATTTATATTCTTCTACATATTTTTGGTAAAAAAAATCGCACTCTGCGTTTATTGATTGGTTTGCGCAAAAGTTATCGCATCTACAAACTATGGGAATTGATTTATGGCGTTTTTATTATTTTTTTTTTTACTAGTAATGGCGGCGATCTGCGATTTTTATTGGGACTGCGATATTGGGGGGGACATGTCGGACATTTTTGACACTTTTTTGGGACCAATGACATTTATACAGCGATCAGAAATTTAAATGTCCACTGATTACTGTGTAAATGTCATTGGCAGTGAAGGAGTTAACCTGAAGGGGGCAGTGAAGGGGTTAAATATGTTCCCTGGGTGTGTTCTAACTGTGGGGGGCGGGGCTGGCCGGGACATAACAGATCTAACTGATCCCAGTGACAGGGATCAGTAGATCTGCTTGTCTCCCTCTCACAGCACGGGGAACCGCCCTGTTTTTTCATCGGCGGTTCCCCGTTCTACAGCTCTGTAAGGCGATCGCGGGTCAGGAGCGGACATCGAGTCCGCCCGACCCGCGGGCACGCCCACGCAGCGTGCGGCGGTGGCGCGTGCGCGCCGCCGCCGCTCGTGAGAGCGCGCAGGGGGCGTGTTAAGGGGCGGACGTCTATAGACGTCCTCCCGGAGATTCAGATCCGCGCTGTAGACGTCTTTCGTCTATAGCGCGGATCTCTACTGGTTAATTGGCGTCTCAGATTCATAGTAAATTTGGATAGGTCAGGGTATATTTGTATGGCCTCATATGGCTCCTGGAGTTTGCCTAGGACCCTTGCTTTCCTCAGGATAGAGTCTTTGGTCGTGTAAAAGTGTACTCGTAGCAGTACATCCCTAGGGATTGTTTCAGGGAGCAATGGCAGCTTCGGGATCCTATGGATCCGGTCAATTATCAGTTCGAGAGGTTGTGAGTCAGGGAGAAGAACCTTAAACAGGTCTGTGGCATACTTGTTGAGGTCTTGGGGTAATACTGTTTCAGGGATCCCCCTTAACTTAACGTTATTTCTTCTGCTGCGATCTTCTAAATCAGCGAATTTGGCGCGCAGCCATTGCCTTTCTTCTGCTCCCTCTTCCTTTGCATCTACTAGATCATTGACAGTGTATCACTTATAGCATTTTCAGCAGTGTGAAACCTTTCTCCTAAGGAGGATATTTCCATAGAGAGCTTGCGTGTGAGGGCAGTGAATTCAGCATGTAATGATTGCTGGAGCGATATTAGCATCTCTTTGAGCAGGGTGTCTACCACAGGCTGATTATTAGTGGGAAAAGCTGCTATTGATGTGCTGGCGTTAGTGGAGTGAAGGGATTGGGGAGGCCACTGACTCACCAGGCCGCATGCCGGGTCTCCCATCCGCATTCGGGATTTCGCTGGGCTGTTGCACGTCGGGCTGGTGGGCTGTGAGGATCGACGGGTCGAGGAGGTCCCCGGGGATCTGTGCTCCTCGTTGTCCTCCGGCAGGTCCATGTAGTGGATATACAGGAGGGGAGGGGTGTCAGGATGGCATATGGGGTAGTGGGGGAGGGTGAGTATCTGGGACCGGTAGGGACCATAGTAGATAGGAATTCAGTATAGGGCAGGGGCCTGCACAGGTCGTCTCCCGGGGGGGAGGGGGGCTGGCCGCTCTCATGAATTTTCACTGTAAACCTGTTAACATCAAAGGCAATACAATGTTAAGGAAAACAAAGAGCAAAACAGCAAAACTTCATAAACAAAAAAAATAAAAGAACCGACAAACAACCAATGGGGGGGTATGGATCAAGTTGCTGACCCTGTGTCACAGAGGGTATATTTACCCCCCCCTAGGTAGTAAGGCCAGTGGCCTCCTCCGTTTGTCCCAAGTAGGGCGTTTAAAGGCCACATGCAGGCACTTGGGTGACAGAGAGTAAAGTCAGTGTTCAGAGGAACATAGAAAACATCAAACAGAAAAGGAAAAAAAGGGGGATATACTTCCCAGCAGAGGGGTGTCCAAACCGTCTCAGTTACGGGATCTTCAGCGGACTCCAGGGTGATCTTCCCGGGGGGGTTACACGGCTGCGTTTGTAGGGTGGCTTAGTTGGAGAACGTTGCTGACCAGCCCGAGAGGATTGTGGGGCAGCCGTTGTTGAGGAGGATCCATCAGCGGCAGCAGAGTGGTCCATTTCCTGATTGAGGGTCTTGTTAAGGTAGCGGTCTGCATCTTCAGGAGTATGGAATGTGAGGTGTTCCCCGGATTGGAGATGGATGTGTAGAATTGCAGGGTATGTTAGCATGAATTTAATTTGTTGATTGTGTAGAGTCGTGCAGATTGCAGAATAGGCTTTGCGTTGCTTCATCACTTCAATAGAATAATCTACGAATAGTAACAGTTTCACACCGTCCACCATCAGTGTGCGGGATCTGCGGAATTTTTGCATGATCACACTTTTGTCGGCATAATTTAGATACCTTACAATGATATGGCGGGGTTTGGCATGGTTTTCAACATACTGACCTAAGTGGTGTTTCCCGTTCGACCGTGCATGCTGCTCGCAGTCCAAGCTGTTCAAGAATGATTTTGGAGCAAATGGTGTGAAGCTGCGGATAGGATATTGATTCAGGAAGTCCAATAACCCGTAAATTGTTCCTTCGTGAACGATTTTCTAAATCGTCCAATTTATCCCAAATGTCTTTGTGTGAGACAAAGAGACGTGCAAGTGTAGCAGCAGCGGCAGCAGCTTCATCTTCTAGCGTGGAGACACGCTCCTCTGCCTGAGTGATCCTCTGGCCTTGCGCTTGCAGCTCCATGTGTAGCTGTTCTAGGCCCCTCTGCACCGAAGTGTCCACCGTGGCCGTCAATGTGGGTGCTAGGAGGGTGACCACCGCCTGTACGATGTTGGCGGGCGCAGCCGGGTCTGTGTCTGGAGCTGTGGAAGTTGGGGGCAGCTGTGTTAGGGGCTGAACGGCACTCTGCGCGCATTGGGGCTGCCGCCATGTTGGCTGCAGTCGCGGCCGGTCTCCCGTCCCAGGGAGTGTGGAGGAGACTGCCCTGGCGTACGACGGCTCTACAAAGCGGTCCATGGGGGTCCCACTGGTCAGCCAGCAAGGAGGGGGGGTCACCCCAAGGTGTGTGCTGAGGTCTGGGGCAGGTTTTAGGGGAGAGAGTGGTGGGAGCTGTTCCTGCTCACCTCCTTCCCATCAGGCGCAGGAACCGGTAGTGAAATGGTACTTTTAATCCCAGACCCTATATCATTTATAAATGTATTGAAAAGTAAGGGTCCCAACACTGATCCTTGGGGTACATCACTGATAACCTTAGACCATTCAGAGTAAGAATCATTAACCACTACTCTCTGAATTCTGTCTTTTAGCCAGTTTTCTATTCATTTATAAACTGATCTTTCCAAGCCTGTAGACTTTACCTTACACATTAGCCGTGTGTGGGGAACTGTGTCAAACGCTTTCGCAAAATCCAAGTATACCACGTCCACAGCCACCCCTCTGTCCAAGGTTTTACTTACATCCTCATAAAAAGAAATCAGGTTTGTTTGACAACTTCTGTCTTTCATGAATCCATGCTGTCTGTTGCTTAAAACATTTTTTTCCAACAAGAACTCATCTATGTTGTCTTTTATTAACCACTTCCTTACTGGGCACTTAAACCTCCCTCCTGCCCAGACCAATTTTCAGTTTTCAGCACTGTCACTCTTTGAATGACAATTGCACGGTCGTGCGACGTTATACCCAAACAAAATTGGCATCCATTTTTTCACACAAATAGAGCTTTCTTTTGGTGGTATTTGATCACCTCTGCGTTTTTTATTTTTTGCGCTATAAACAAATAAAGAGCAATGATTTTGTAAACAGAACAAAATGTTTTACTTTTTGCTATAATAAATATCCAAAAATAAAAAACAAATTTATTCATCAGTGTAGGCCGACATATTTTCTTCTACATATTTTTGGTAAAAAAATTCGCAATCGGCGCATATTGATTGGGTTGCGCAAAAGTTATAGCGTTTACAAACTATGGACATTGGTTTATGGCATTTTAATTTTTTATTTTTTTTTACTGGTAATGGCGGTGATTTGCAATTTTTATCGGGATTGCGATATTGCGGTGGACATTTCGGACGTTTTTGACACTTTTTTGGGACCAATGACATTTATACAGCGATCAGATCTAAAAATAGACACCGATTACTGTATAAATGTCATTGGCAGTGAAGGGTTTAACACTAAGGGGGCAGTGAAGGGGTTAAATGTGTTCCCTGGGTGTGTTCTAACTGTGGGGCGGCGGGGTTGGCAGGGGCATGACAGATCTAACTGATCCCAGTGACAGGGATCAGTAGATCTGGCATGCCCCCCCTCACTGAACGGGGAACCGCTGTGTTTACATCGGCTCTCTGTGAGCAGATTGCAGGTCTCCAGCGGACATCAGGAGTGCACCCAGCACGAGCCAAAGGGGAGGACGTTTATTGACGGCCTCCCGACATTTTAGAGCCGCGCTGTAGCTGTCAATCGGCTATGGTGCGGATCTGAACAGGTTAAACTATCCAGTATCTTCTAAGCTATAGAAGTTAAAGTAACAGGTCTATAGTTACTTGGTAAAGACTTTTTAAATATGGGCCCTATGCCAATCCAGTGGTATTATTCCAGTCATTAAAGAATCCCTAAAAATTAGATACAATGGCTTTGAAATGACAGAGCTCAATTTCTTTAGGATCTGTGGATGGATGCCACCTGGTTCAGGTGCTGAAGCAGGGGCGTTGCTAGGTGGGAAAAAGACCAGGGGCTCCAGCCCCGAAGAAATGCGGCGTGGCCAGCGCGCCGCGGCAAAAAATGGGTGTCGTCAAAATGAAATAGGGGCGTGGTTTAAATGGGCGTGGCTTTGGGGCTGTGGCTCACGCCTGAGATGAATAAGGGATGGGGGGAGGAAGAAAGAAAGAGATAGGGAGGGAAGGAAAGAGAAGAGAAGGAAGGAAAGAAGTCAGGATGGAGGGACAGCACTGAAGAAAGGAAGGAAGAGAAGAGAAAGGAAGGGAGGGATAGAGAAAGAAAGAAGGAGGGGGGTAGGGAATAAGTAGAGTCCGCACTCGGTGTCGGGGTTTCGGTGCGGGTAAATTTGGTGCGGGGATAAAGTAAAACTGCTGTGGGTAAAAAACGGCGCCGCGCGACCGGTGCGGCGTAAAGAAGCCCCGACCTCGGGGACCAGAAAAAGGGTGGATCGTTGCGGGGACGAAGTCGTGGACTTGGTCCACCGTAGGTAGGTGTCTAGGATTTCTTTAACTCGAGACAGTAAAGTTTCGGTAACATAGATTAAAAATCCCTAAGAAATTACTGACCTTATTATGGACAGAGAATA
>BLSH010001317.1:6212-20867 GCA_018402905.1 Glandirana rugosa | reverse complement strand
ACTTGATTTTAATTTATTTTCCCTATCCCCATTTATTTGTAGGGCACTTGCCCTAGTTTGAAGATGATTTTAGAACAGTTATATGGCTTCTACCGTTAATTAATACTTTTCAGACACAGTTTGAAGATGATCCACATTCACCTCCATTTTTGCTTTTTTTATGTTTTTATTTTTTTAAAAATATTTACAGTTATTTCCCTGTCCCCATTTTTTTTGTAGGGCACTTGCCCTACCCTTACCCCCATTTTACTTCCTTTTGCAACCCTCTGGGGCTTTCCAGGACTTTCCTACAGCCATTTTTGTGCCTAAAAGTTCGGGTCCCCATTGATTTCAATGGGGTTCGTTGTCCGTGCGATCGTTCGGGTTCCGTCCGGACCCGGACCCGGACTTTGTCCCGAAGTTCGGACGGACCAGCAGAACCCGAACTTCCAGGTGTTCGCTCAACTCTAGTCAAGGTGTTATGTTGCATGTAGATTTGTTGGATTTCTGCATCTGCTTCTCCCATTTCTTTTTGGTATTGATCCAACAAGATATTAATCATTTCCCCCGTACATTTCTTTAGGTTGCCGTCCCAGGCTTCCCTAAGTTCTGGGGAGATATTCCGAACATTGGGGAAAATTTGAATTCTAAGACCCTTCGGATTTAAGCCCGCATCTCTGTAACGTTCAAAGAATTTTATATGCCAGTATAGGCTAGATTTCTTTTCCAGACTTCTCCTAAGCCCTTGCATATAGAACTTCATGTCCATAATGGTGCCTTTGTCATCTTGAGCGTTTTTTTGATATTTGGTCATCAAACCTTCCCAAGCTACTCCTGTATATTCCGTCATTTGCACGGGTGATATAGATTAGACTAATAAAATAAGAAAAAAGGGAATGTCCCTTTATACTTGATCGTAGACCAGGGCAATCACTACCATCAAACTAATAAAATTGTGACATGCAGCAGATATCAGCACAAAGTATAGATATGTTATCTCGTGGATTTTTTGGGTCCCAATAGGGAGCCAGAAAGGAAAGCTCAAAAGGGAGGGGGTGATACCACCCTACTGAAGGAACACAATAAGGAAGAAGCTTTCCTGAGCGTGCCACCGTCCCAAATTTGCAAATGCCAAAAAGGTTGTGGGGATCCCCACGAGAGTGGACGTTTTTATGGGCACACCACGAGATAACAACTATGAGTTCGTAAAAAATAAAGTTTTTATTACAACAATTGATAAAAACAGCCAAAGGCTTACACAGATTTAAAAGAAAATGAATACATGTATGACAACATGAATAAGGGTCTCCAAGTTAAGCCAATTAATATTGTGAGTTATTTAGAATGATACCAACTACCAAAACAACCATAGTGTGTGAACAGTAGGTCGCTTGAAGTCAAGCTTCCTCAAGACCTTTTCACAGCATGGGTATGGGTTGTTGGAATTACTTGATAAAGAAAGAAACATAATAGATATATCAGTACTTACACAAATTACAATTTTACATATTCTACATTCAGTGCATCCATCTAGATACTGCATATTCAAATCACAATGCTTACATTGACTAGACGCGACCCGGGAGAGCATTCATGGGGGCGGACACAGGAGATGTATTAGTCAGCCCCCCGGTATACAGACAGTGCGAAATGGGAAGGGTATTTATCCTACAATAACATGTACATGTAGATATATTAAATCATGAAATTTCATATCACATATTAAATATATAGTTAAACTCATGTCTGATAACCCTTTATAAGGAAGACTTACATCAATACAAAAGTAGATAGAGCATGTCCCAATCCCTGTATAGAGGTATAAGGTTCCGTCTGCAGACAAAAAAGCCATATATATGGCATATCAGTCTAAGATTGTTAATCACGTCTACTAGAAGAACGTGGGTGTATGCTTACCCTGTGCGGGCACTGCTGGGCCAAGATGATGGCGGGGAGAGGCGGGGGAAGGGTGAGAGATCGGGACAGACGAGAAAGAGGGAATTCAATCCAGGAACACTGTATAGAGGATCCCTCCAAAGAATGCAACATGAAAGCATAAGATCTAAAAAGAAAAGTATGTATATGAACTAAACGTACTATGGCAGGTCCTGTGATCAAGGTAGTGAACTCAGTAATTAATTATGAAAAGTCGCTAAGTGTACCTTGAAATAATTAATAAGGATCCAAGTCGCAATATCCCTACGGCTGGTATACAACCACGATGGGACAGACTGTATAGAAGTGCCCTAAACAGGAGGAAGAAAGTGTATGAAGACTAGAAGCCTGGTATTCGTGTAATCTATCGGATGCGGCAAAATGACCTCCACCATACTTCTCTCCAAAATGTCCTCTGCTTCCTCACCCCATCATCAACTGGCGTGGGGCTGATATACTCCCCCACCGCGTCAGAAAAGTGCGGCGCACCGTGCGCGTCATAGGACATGGCGCGATCACGTGATGCGGCATGTGTCCCAACAGTACAGCGTGTACCAAGGTGGAGCGCACCGCATGTAAAGGGGAGGCATGGCCACACCAGGACCGCCCTGGGGGGAGAGAGGCAGTGTTGCCAATTCTCCCCTCAGAGGGCACACACGGTCGGCCTGCCCACTACCTTAACGCCTCCCCCTAGGGAGGAGACGTGGGACGCATGTATCCGCCCCAATTATAGAATACCTCCCGTGTCATGTCGGAAGCCAATGAGAATACAGTTTAAAAGAGTAACATCGGAATACTAACATGACTAAGTAAACCGAACAAACAAGTAATTATGTTAGGTCCGTATACCGATGGTTGGTCTATATATATCAAAACCCTAAATATGGACGGAGAGATACAGGAATAGAAAAGGCAGAAAAAAGAAAAAGGAAGAAAAATAGAAAACTATAAACAGGGAAAGGAACAGGAGAAAAGGGAAGGAGACCAAAGGAAAAAGACGAGCAGAAAGGACGACCAGATGGTAAACCCAGAATATGACATCACTGGATAAGATCTACAAAAAGGACCCAGCTAAAAGGGGGGGGGGGGGAAGGAGGGATGGGAAGGAGAGGAGGGAGATTATTTTTTACGAACTCATAGTTGTTATCTCGTGGTGTGCCCATAAAAATGTCCACTCACGTGGGGGATCCCCACAACCTTTTTGGCATTTGCAAATTTGAGACGGTGGCACGCTCAGGAAAGCTTCTTCCTTATAATAACCATATATATTGTACTAGATATATATATATATAAATACAGTTGTATGCAAAAGTTTAGGAACCCCTGACAATTTCCATGATTGTCATTTATAAATATTTGGGTGTTTGGATCAGCAATTTCATTTTGATCTATCAAATAACTGAAGGACACAGTAATATTTCAGTAGTGAAATGAGGTTTATTGGATTAACAGAAAATGTGCAATATGCATCAAAACGAAATTAGACAGGTGCATAAATTTGGGCACCCCAACAGAAAAATCACATCAATATTTAGTAGAGCTTCCTTTAGCAGAAATAACAGCCTCTAGACCAGTGGTTCTCAACTCTAGTCCTCAGGACCCACCAACAGGCCAGATTTTAAGTATTACCTTGGGGGGATGCAGACTAGAATACTGCAATCACTGAGCAGCAAATTATATCACCTGTGATGAATTTCAGTTATCCTGCAAACCTGGCCTGTTAGTGGGTCCCGAGGACAGGAGTTGAGAACCACTGCTCTAGACGCTTCCTATAGCCTGTAATAGGTGTCTGGATTCTGGATGAATGGATTTTGAACCATTCCTCCTTACAAAATATCTCCAGTTCAGTTAGGTTTGATGGTTGCTGAGCATGGACAGCCCGCTTCAAATCATCCCACCGATGTTTAATGATATGCAGGTCTGGTGACTGGGATGACCATTCCAGAACATTGTACTTGTTCCTCTGCATAAATGTCTTGTTGAAATATCCAGCCCCGGCGTAACTTCAACTTTGTGACTGATTCCTCAACATTATTCTCAAGAATCTGCTGATATTGAGTGGAATCCATGCGACCCTCAACTTTAAAAGATTTACAGTACCGGCACTGGCCCCACAGCCCCAGAGCATGATGGAACCTCCACCAAATTTTACTGTGGGTAGCAAGTGTTTTTCTTGGAACGCTGTGTTCTTTTGCCCCTTGTCAATCTTTGTCCAAATGTGCGTTTGCATACCTCAAGCGACTCCGTTTGTGGCGTGTGTGCAGAAAAGGCTTCTTTCGCATCACTCTCCCGTACAGCTTCTCCCTGTGCAAAGTGCGCTGAATTGTTGAACGATGCACAGTGAGTGCTGCAGCAAGTTGATGTTGTAGGTCTTTGGAGGTGGTCTGTGGGCTGTTTTTGACCGTTCTCACCATCCTTCACCTTTGCCTCTCCAATATTTTATGTGGCCTGCCACTTCTGGCCTTAACAAGACGAAATTGATAGGGCGGAAGTGCTGTCTCCAGGTCACCGCTGACTTTACATGTGGATGGATGTTCTGTGTCTGCGCTATTTGCTTTGGAACCTTGTAAGCGCAATACTTTTTATTAAAGCTTTGATTTTAAATGTAATCACACTATTGTGGCCCTCTTATCTTTATTGAGCATAACGTATTGGTGGCATATCTGGGAGGCAACGCTGAGGATACTAACACCTGTGGCTGAGTGGAAGCCAGATATCCACACAAGCGTTCCTTGACCCCCCCCCCCCCCCCGTAAAACTGTAGCTCTTTATTGCACAAATAAAATGTACTTACAGGACAAAGATAGAAACAACAGCATGGACTGCAATAGCGTGGGATGTTGGCGTGCGTTCCATAGGCTGCCTACCACCATAGGCGAAAATGATGTGGACGGCTACGACGGACCGGAAATTACGTCAACGCATTTCACTCTGGCAATGGTATCTGCCGGATCTAGCTTCTCTGACCCTCTGACTGAAAAGCAGAGGGTCCATGTTTTCTGGTGAGTGGGATCACAAGAGGGGTTCTGGCACCTGACACTTTGCAGTTTGGAGCACTTTGAATCATGTTGTCACTTTCATAAGCACAGAAAACACTTTAAAGTTTATTTCAAAGATTGTTTTATTTCCAGCACTTTATGGACTATGTATGGACATTTATGATCACTCTCTGATTATGTTAGTGATGTATTCATTTTTTGTCACATGTGCGGGGTAGGCGCTGCTTATCTTTACAGCTATTCCTATTGGAAGGTATACACCTGAGTGCCGCAGCACCCTGTTCTCATTTATATGTTTTACTTTATAGTATCTGGTATGTTTGGTTTCATACATTAAGCACATCCATAGCGCAGAATATTTGGTTATTATTACCACTGTTATATATATTACAAGAATCTCAGTCCAGCACAATGACATACGGGCCATATTAACCGACAAATGGCCCCTGTTACAGGAGGACCCCATCCTCCACAAATATATTGGGCACCAACCTGAAATTACTTTTAGGCAAGCCAGGTCTCTTCAAGACAAATTGGTCTCTAGTCATAATGCTCCAAAAGCCTCTGCGGGTCTTTCCCTCCACGGCATCCACAGATGTGGTACATGTCCCTTCTGTCCATGGATCAGAGAGGGTTCTAGTTTTGTGTTACCTAATGGGGAAACATTTGTACCCCACTTTTCAGTAAATTGTGACACACGTGGGGTTGTATACTTTATGGTATGTCAGTGTGGAGCCTACTATGTAGGAAAGACTTGTATACAGTTCCAACAAAGAATTAAGGACCTTGTCTATTATTCCACAAATGGAAAGATGCTTACGTCTGTCAGTAGACATCTAAACTTATACCACAAGTTCGATACCTCCCTAGTCTCATTAATCGCCCTGTCTGTCATACCCAAGGACCCCAAAGGCGGGGCATGGGACAAAAAAATCCTTCAACAGGAGACTCTATTGATTGAGCGTCTTGATGCCACACGAGCACCTGGCATCAGTAAGGCCCAGTCCTACAAACCTTTTTTGTGATTGATAATAACAAATTTCTGTAACAACTCTCCTTATCACCATAATATTGACGGAGACTTTTGTCTGTTCACACTTGCTAGTATAATAGTAAGCGCCATCTATGTAAAGCTTTCTCTATCTTCAGTTGAAACTTGTGATATCCAATGTATGATATACAGTAAGGTCCATAAATATTGGGACATCAACACAATTTCTAATCTTTTTGGCTCTATACACCACCACAATGGATTTGAAATGAAACAAACAAGATGTGCTTTAACTGCAGACTTTCAGCTTTAATTTGAGGGTATTTACATCCAATTCAGGTGAATGGTGTAGGAATTACAACAGTTTGTATATGGGCCTCCCACTATTTAAGGGACCAAAAGTAATGGGACAGATTAACAATCATAAATCAAACTTTCACTTTTTAATACTTGGTTGCCAATCCTTTGCAGTCAATTACAGCCTGAAGTCTGGAACGCATAGACATCACCAAACGCTGGGTTTCAACCCTGGTGATGCTCTGTCAGGCCTCTACTGCAACTGTCTTTAGTTCCTGCTTGTTCTTGGGGCATTTTCCCTTCAGTTTTGTCTTCAGCAAGTAAAATGCATGCTCAATCGTATTCAGGTCAGGTGATTGATATGGCCATTGCCTAACATTCCACTTATTTCCCTTAAAAAACTCTTTGGTTGCTTTTGCAGTATGCTTTGGGTCATTGTACATCTGCACTGTGAAGCGCCGTCCAATGAGTTCTGAAGCATTTGGCTGAATATGAGCAGATAATATTGCCCGAAACACTTCAGAATTCATCCTGCTGCTTTTGTCAGCAGTCACATCATCAATAAATACAAGAGAACCAGTTCCATTGACAGCCATGCATGTCCACGCCATGACACTACCACCACCATGCTTCACTGATGAGGTGGTATGCTTTGGATCATGAGCAGTTCCATTCCTTCTCCATACTCTTCTCTTCCCATCACTCTGGTACAAGTTGATCTTGGTCTCATCTGTCCATAGGATGTTGTTCCAGAACTGTGAAGGCTTTTTTAGATGTTGTTTGGCAAACTCTAATCTGGCCTTCCTGTTTTTGAGGCTCACCAATGGTTTACATCTTGTGGTGAACCCTCTGTATTCACTCTGGAGAAGTCTCCTCTTGATTGTTGACTTTGGCACACATACACCTACCTCCTGTTCTTGATCTTGCCAACTGTTGTGAAGGGTGTTTTCTTCACCTGGGAAAGAATTCTTCGATCATCCACCACAGTTGTTTTCCATAGTCTTCTGGGTCTTTTGGTGTTGCTGAGCTCACCGGTGCGTTCTTTCTTTTTAAGGATGTTCCAAACAGTTGATTTGGCCACACCTAATGTTTTTGCTATCTCTCTGATGGATTTGTTTTGTTTTATCAGCCTAATGATGGCTTGCTTCACTGATAGTGACAGCTCTTTGGATCTCATATTGAGAGTTGACAGCAACAGATTCCAAATGCACATAGCACACTTGAAATGAACTCTGGACCTTTTATCTGCTCCTTGTAAATGGGATAATGAGGGAATAACACACACCTGACCATGGAACAGCTGAGCAGCCAATTGTCCCATTACTTTTGGTCCCTTAAGAAGTTAACATTAAAGCTGAAAGTCTGCAGTTAAAGCACATCTTGTTCGTTTCATTTCAAATCCAGTGTGGTGGTGTATAGAGCCAAAAAAGATTAGAATTGTGTTAATGTCCCAATATTTATGGACCTGACTGCAAACATCTAAGTGTGATCTAATTCTTTTCTTTTTTGTTCGCCCTTTCTGGGGTGAATTCATTTTTATATGCTATTGTGCAGCCAATTATATAATTCATTGTCAATCATCAACTGAGAAAAATTGATCTCTTGTGACACTTTCACCAGCTCTGGATTTGTTTCCTCCCTCAACTGTATTCCCTCCCACATAGTCCCCAATTGCTTCATCTACAATACCATATTTCTATATTTAATAGCAGGCACCTAATCTAAACCCTTTTCCTTTCAAAACACTGATCAGAAATAGAAAAAAATTATATCAGACCTCCGTCCCTAATTACAACATAAAACAAAGCAAAGCAATAGAGTCGCCCCTCATAAAATGTCCGTATAAAACAGTACATTGCAAAATAATGCAGTCAAGGGCATATAAAAGTTTGGTACATAGTGTACTGTTTTATACGGACATTTTATGTATGTTCATATTTAACCATGCCATGATGCTTTCATGATCTCCTCAAATAAAGTTATTTACTTCAATACTATTATTATGTGTGTTGACCTTATACAGGCCTCATTTAAAGTCCCAGGGGGCGACTCTATTACTTTGCTTTGTTTTATGTTGTAATTAGGGATGGAGGTTTGATATAATTAGAGGGCAGTCAATAGACCACCCCCCTTTTTCTTTCTCATGTACCAGGTGGAAGACACCTACAGCCACTTTCCGGTATATTGCTGTTCCCGGGTCCCACATGCCTATATTTATAATGCATCATTTTTGCAACATGTAGTCCTCTACATTGGCCAATTTTCTATATGTTTTACATTACACAGGTACTGGCTGCTCCTCCTGCTTGGCGGCGGTATGTGGTTTGTTCCCGGGAGCAGCGATGTGTTTTAGGGGGGTTTCTTTCTCCTCTCCTCCCCCCATGCTGTCCCCTCCCCCCTGTTCATCAGGTGGGCGGGGCCACCACATATCGGCACCATGCGATGCAGTGATTGTGGGGTATCTAGCCTCACCTGGATCCCCACAGTCACATGTGGTCATCCATTCAGCTGGCTGAGGCGGCCCGCGCCTGCGCACTCCCGCTGTGGTTGACGAGGCGCGCGCCTGCATTACAGCCAGCTGATGCATGACATTGGGGGTGGAGCTGGTGGCGTGCGCTCGGGTACTTGAATCGGGAGGGATGGCACGACGGCTTCTTACCTCTATCCAGCAGTTACATGCATCCACGCCAGACACACTCGATGGGTAAGCACGTTCACACCTTGCACACCATGCTCTACAATGAGCTTACATTTCTGAATCCACATTGACACTATACACTGTAATATATACACAAGAATATGGCTCTCTATGCGGCTGGAAGAAACTTTCCCAATAGAACTTGGAGATGATTTTAGAACAATAATATGGCTCTCTATGCGGCTGGAAGAAACTTTCCCTATAGAACTTGGAGATGGTTTTAGAACAATAATATGGCTCTCTATGCGGCTGGAAGAAACTTTCCCTATAGAACTTGGAGATGATTTTAGAACAATAATATGGCTCTCTATGCAGCTGGAAGAAACTTTCCCTATAGAACTCCAACATTGCTGGTTTGAAAAAAAAAAATCTAAAAACTACATTTGCGGCCAGCGGTGCATTTCTTGCACAAAAATAAGAAAATGTCTACATTGCTGGTTTAAAAAAAAAAAAAAATTCCAAAAACTACATTTGCGGCCAGCGGTGCATTTCTTGCACAAAAATAAGAAAATGTCTACATTGCTGGTTTAACCACTTCAGCCCCGGAAGGATTTCCAGCTTTAGGACCGGAGCACTTTTTGCGATTCGGCGCTGCGTCGCTTTAACTGACAATTGCGCGGTCGTGCGACGTTGCACCCAAACGAAATTTGCGTCCTTTTTTTCCCACAAACAGAGCTTTCTTTTGGTGGTATTTGATCACCTCTGCGTCATTTCTGATCGCGGCTATAAACAAAAGGAGAGCGACAATTTTGCAAAAAAACCCAAATTTCTTACTTTTTGCTAAAATACAAATCCAAAAAAAAAATATAAAAAAACATTTTTTTTCACCGTTTTTGGCCGATTTATATTCTTCCTCATATTTGCGATAAAAAAAATCGCAATCGGCGTTTATTGATTGGTTTGCGCAAAAGTGGTCGCATTTACGGATGATGAGAATTCATTTTTGGGGTTTTTATTTATTTTATTTTTTTTTACTAAAAATGGCGGCGATCTGCGATTTTTAGCGGTACTGCGATATTGGGGCGGACATGTCGGAATGTTTTGACACTTTTTTGGGACCATTGGCATTTATACAGCGATCAGTGCTATAAAAATGCACTGATTACTGTGTAAATGCCATTGGCAGTGAAGGGGTTAACCTGCAGGGGGCGCTCTAAGGGTTAACTGTGTTCCCTGGGCGTGTTCTTACTGTAGGGGGACTTGCCTAGCTGGGGAAAGGAAGTGGTCACAGCCTTCACTTACAGGAAGGCTGTGATCACATCCCTTCCCCCTCACACAGAGCGGAGGTCCGTGTTTACATACACGGACCTCCGCTCATTCGCTCCGGGTGGGGCATCACGGGTGGCCGGCGGCAATCGAAGCCGCCGCACCCGCTCCCCGGACCCCCCCGCACACAGTGAGCGCGCCTCCGGCGGCGCGCGCGCGCTCACAGTGGCTCTGTATCGCGGCCGCCGTCGTATGACGGCGATTCGCGTTACAGAGCCACATTGTCGCCGTCAATTGCCGATCAGCCGTTGGCAAGCGGTTAAAAAAAAAAAAAAATTCCAAAAACTACATTTGCGGCCAGCGGTGCATTTCTTGCACAAAAATTTAAAAAACAGTGTTGGCTACCTCCTCCTCCTCCACCGCCACTTTCACCGCCTCCTCAACCTCCAACTCCACATCCACCTCCATTTTTTATTTTTTTATGTGATTTTAGCTTAAAAATTATTTTAAGTTATTTCCCTATCCCCATTTCTTTGTAGGGCACTTGTCTGACTCTTACCCCCATTTTCCTTTCTTTTGCAGACCTCTAGGACTTGCCAGGACTTTGTTACAGCCATTTTTGTGCCTAAAAGTTCAGGTCCCCATTGATTTCAATGGGGTTCGGGGTCCGGGACAAAGTTCGGGTCAAGTCCGGTCCCGAACCTGGACTTTTTCCCGAAGTTCGGCCAAACCTGCAGAACCCAAACTTCCAGAGGTTCGATCAACTCTATTGATGACCAGTATATTTACACTCCCTTATAACATCTGATATTGTTATATTGAAATCCTTGCTATCAGGGGTCAAGTCCTGGGAAAAAAAGTGTGGGAACTCATCCAAGATCCCCCCCCACCCCGAAACTACAAAAAAGTACTTAAAATGGCCATATTCTATGCTAAACAGTGCAAACATCACTATTTAAAACCATACTTCTCCATTTACATGGAGGTCAGGTTAATATAACCCAGCCAGCACAGAGTTCCTCCTTACATCAGTGTCTACAAGATTCCCCCTTACAGTGCAAGGGAACTCTGACATAAAGGGGAATGCTGCAGATCATGATCTAAAGGGGAACTCGGATATAAGGGGGGCTCTGGTGACCAGAGAATACCTTATATCAGAGTCCACTGCCTTCCCCTTTACATCAGAATTCCCACATGCATCAGGCTCTGCAGCATTGCCCTTTACATCAGAGTTCCCCTTCACATCAGCATTCACAGAGTACTCTCTTGCACTGTAATGGGGAATCCTGCAGACTGATGTAAAGGGGAATGCCAGGAACACTGGTGTAGGGGGGACTCTGGTGACCAGAGACCACCACCCGCAGAGTGGACTCACTAAGGAAGAGGGGGTCCTGATAGAAGGGGAAACCTTTATATCAGTGCTCCCTTACATTATTGTATTCACTCCCCCTTACATCAGTGACTCCCCCTCAGACTGACCTGGCGGCACTGTCATCAGTGCAGCCTCAACAGTGCCCATCAATGCAACCTCACCATTGGCCATCAATGCAGCATGATCAGTGCCCAACAATACATCCTCAACAGTGCCCATCAATGCAGCTTGATCAGTGCCCATCAATGCAGCCTGATCAGTGCCCAACAATGCAGCCTGATCAGTGCCCATAAGTGCAGCATGATCAATGCCCATCAATGAAGCCTCATCAGTGCCCATTAATGCAGCCTCATCGGTGCCCATCAGTGCATGCTTATCAGTGCCGATTAATGCAACCTCACCAGTGCCCATCAGTGTAGTCTGATCAATGCTCATCAATTCAGCCTCATCAGTGCCCATCAGTGCAGCCTCAACAGTGCTCATCAAAGCAGGTTCACCAATGCCCATCATCATAGCCTGATCAATGTCCATCAATGCAGCTTGTTCAATGCCCATCAATGCAGCCTCACCAGTGCCCACCAATGCAGCCTTACCAGTGCCCATCAATGCAATACTCACCAGTGCCAATCAATGATTCAGGATTGAGCTACGTACAGAGGACAGGGTTCAGGATTGCGCTATGTACAGAGGAAAGAGGTCTGGGTTAGACTATGTACAGAGGATGGAGGTCAGGGTTACACAATGTACAGAGGTCAGGGTTACACTATGTACAGAGGACAGAGGTCAGGGTTACATTATGTACAGAGGACAGAGGTCAGGGTTACACTATGTACAGGGGACAGAGGTCAGGATTACACTATGTACAGAGTACAGAGGTCGGGGTTACGCTATGTACAGAGGGCAGAAGTCAGGGTTACACTATGTACAGAGGACAGGGTTACATTATGTACAGAGGTCACAGGTCAGGGTTACACTATATACAGAGGACAGGGGTCAGGGTTACGCTATGTATAGAGGACAGAGTTCAGGGTTATGCTATGTACAGAGGACAGAGGTCAGGGTTACGCTATGCACAGAGGATGGAGATCAGGGTTATACTGAGGACAGAGGTCAGGGTTACACTGTGTACAAAGGACAAAGGTCATGGTTACACTATGTATATGTATAGAGGACAGAGGTCACGGATACACTATGTACAAGGGACAGAGGTCAGGGTTACACTATGTATAGAGGACAGAGGTCAGGGTTACACTATGTGCAAGGGACAAAGGTCAGGGTTACACTATGTATAGAGGACAGAGGTCAGGGTTACACTATGTATAAGGGACAGAGGTCAGGGTTACACTATATATAGAGGACAGAGGTCAGAGTTACAATATGTACAACGGACAGTGGTCAGGGTTACATTATGTACAGAGGTCAGGGTTATTATATGTATAGAGGACAGAGGTCAGGGTTACACTATGTACAAGGGACAGAGGTCTGGGTTACACTATGTACAAGTGACAGAGGTCAGGGTTACACTATGTATAGAGGACAGAGGTCAGAGTTACACTATGTACAAGGGACAGAGGTCAGGGTTACACTATGTACAAAGGACAGAGGTCAGGGTTACACTATGCACAAAGGACAGAGGTCAGGGTTACAATATGTAAAAAGGACAGAGATCAGGGATACACTATGTACAGAGGTCAGAATTATACTATATATAAAGGACAGAGGTCAAGGTTACACTATGTGCAAAGGACAGAGTTCAGGGTTACACTGTACAAAGGACAGAGGTCAGGTTTACACTATGTACAATGGACAGAGGTCAGGGTTACACTATGTGCAAAGGACAGAGGTCAGGGTTAAAATATGTATAAAGGACAGAGGACAGGGTTACATTATGTACAGAGGACAGAGGTCAGGGTTACACTATGTACAGAGGACAGAGGTCAGGTTTATGCTCTGCACAGAGGACAGAGGTCAGGGTTACGCTATGTACAGAGGACAGAGATCAGGGTTATACTGAGGACAGAGGTCAGGGTTACACTGTGTACAAAGGACAAAGATCATGGTTACACTATGTACAGAGGTCAGGGTTACACTATGTATAGAGGACAGAGGTCAGGGATACTCTATGTACAAGGGACAGAGGTCACGGGACAGAGGTTACACTACGTATAGAGGACAGAAGTCAGGGTCAAACTATGTACAAGGTACAGAGGTCAGGGTTACACTATGTATAGAGGAAAGAGGTCAGGGTTACACTATGTACAAGGGACAGAGGTCAGGGTTACACTATCTATAGAGGACAGAGTTCAGGGTCACACTATGTACAAAAGACAGAGGTCAGAGTCACACTATGTACAAAGGACAGAGGTCAGGGTTACAATATGTAAAAAGGACAGAGATCAGGGATACACTATGTACAGAGGTCAGAATTACTCTTTGTATGAAGAACAGAGGTCAGGGTTACACTTTGTACAGAGGACAGAAGTCAGGGTTACACTGTGTACAGAGGACAGGGGTCAGGGTTACATTATGTACAAAGGACAGAGGTCAGGGTTACACTATGTACGGAGGACAGTGGTCGGGGTTAAGCTATGTACAGAGGACAGGGTTACACTATGTACAGAGGACAGAGGTCAGGCTTACATTATTTTCAAAGGACAGAGGTCAGGGTTACACTATGTACAAAGGACAGAGGTCGGGGTTACTCTATGTACAGAGGACAGAGGTCAGGGTTGCACTTGGTACAAAGGACAAATGTCACGGATACACTATGTACAAGGGACAGAGGTCAGGGTTACACTATGTATAGAGGACAGAGGTCAGGGTTACACTATATGCAAGGGACAAAGGTCAGGGTTACACTATGTATAGAGGACAGAGGTCAGGGTTACACTATGTATAACCACTTCCGTACCGCCGGACGTCATATGACATCCTTGGGTTTGAGTGGTGATATTTGTACAGAGGACAGAGGTCAGGGTTACACTGTGTACAGAGGACAGGGGTCAGGGTTACATTATGTACAAAGGACAGAGGTCAGGGTTACACTATGTATGGAGGACAGTGGTCGGGGTTAAGCTATGTACAGAGGACAGGGTTACACTATGTACAGAGGACAGAGGTCAGGCTTACATTATTTTCAAAGGACAGAGGTCAGGGTTACACTTATCACATTGGGACA
>BLSH010001263.1:132335-144646 GCA_018402905.1 Glandirana rugosa | reverse complement strand
CATGTATAAATACATAAGGGGGATATGATCTCCATGTATAAATACATAAGGGGGGGATATGATCTCCATGTATAAATACATAAGGGGGATATGATCACCATGTATAAATACATAAGGGGGATATGATCACCATGTATAAATACATAAGGGGGATACGGTCTCCAGACCTAAACCCTATTGAGCATCTGTGGGGCTCCTCAAACGGAAGGTGGAGGAGCGCAAGGTCTCTAACATCTCCCAGCTCTGTGATGTCGTCATGAAGGAGGGGAAGAGGACTCCAGCGGCAACCTGTGAAGCTCTGGTGAACTCCATGCCCAAGAAGGTGGAAAATAATGGTGGTCACACAAAATATTGACACTTTGGGCCCAATTTGGACATTTTCACTTAGGGGTGTACTCACTTTTGTTGCCAGCGGTTTAGACATTATTGGCTGTGTGTTGAGTTATTTTGAGGCTGTGTGTTGAGTTATTTTGAGGGGACAGTAAATTTACACTGTTATACAAGCTGTGCACTCACTACTTTACATTGTAGCAAAGTGTCAGCTCTTCAGTGTTGTCACATAGAAACATAGAAAAGTGACGGTAGAAAAAGACTGAGTAGTCCATCGAGTCTGCCCCCTTTTTTTTTTTTTTATATATATTTTTTTTTTTACATTAACCTTGTTGTCTGACTATGGATTTATGTTTATCCCAAGCATGTTTAAAGCCATTTACTGTTGACTGTCTCACAACCTCTGTTGGTAGTTTATTCCAATCATCAACCACCCTTTCAGTAAAATAATACTTTCTAAGATTAGTTGTGAACTTGAAAAGATAGAAGAAATGTGAGGGGTGTACTTACTTTTGTGAGATACTGTATATAAATATATATATATATATATATATATATATATACACAGTATATGCTCGAGTATAAGCCGTCTTGAATATAAGCCAAGGCACCTAATTTTACCACAAAAAACTGGGAAAAGTTATTGACCCGAGTATAAGCCTAGGGTGGGAAATGCAGCAGCCAGAACACAGGGACAGGGAGCCAGAACACAGGGACAGGGAGCCAGAACACAGGGACAGGGAGCCAGAACACAGGGACAGGGAGCCAGAACACAGGGACAGGGAGCCAGGGACAGGGAGCCAGAACACAGGGACAGGGAGCCAGAACACAGGGATTTTAGCCAGGACACAGAGACTGTAGCCAGAACACATAAGGGATGAGTAAGGTAGATTCCCATTAAACAGAGCCACGCTGCTTCTAAGAGCCGTTCTGTGCTTTGTAACTGTGATTAATCACACTGGAATGCAGAGAATGCAGAGAGAGAGCTGCAGATCTTCACTGAGATTGGAGGTGGGCGGGACTGAACAGCTAACACCATTGTGTCCCGCCCACTTCCCCGACATCAAGATGAAAATCTGACAGCTCTCTCAGCATTCTCTGCATTCCGGTGTGATTGGTCACAGTTACATTCATAGAACGGCTCTTAGAAGCAGCAGGGCTCTGTTTAATGTGAATCTACTCACCACCCACAGGCACTGACTCGAGTATAAGCCAAGGGGGGTCTTTTTCAGCACAAAAAATGTGCTGAAAAACTCGGCTTATACTCGAGTATATACGGTATATATATATATATAACATAACTATTAATAATATAGTTTGAAGGCTGAAAGTAGGGCTCCAACATCCTGTGGTCGAGCATAAATCAGATTATATTTTGCAGGCCACATACAAGCCATGCTTTCCCCTCTTTATCCCTGTAAAGCCCACGGTTTCATGCAGACGTTTGTAATTTAATAAATGCCATATTAACAATTAGCTTAATAATAAAGGTTTTGCTGGGAGTCCGGCACTGGGAATTATTAGGATCTCTGCCCCTTTTGTTTTCTTTGACAAAATGAACTCTAAAAACGCAGCTTTCCAATTTCCTTCCCTCCCTTCGAGGTGTAGAAAGAGGTGTCGGATCGTGAAGATCGATCGCTGAAACACCAACACTCTCTAATGCGCAGTAATAAATGTAATTTTCAAATGTAATAGTAGAACAGCTTGAAACGGCTCAGTAATTAAAGTTTAATGCTCTAATATGGGAAGGTTTAGCATGAGTAGCCAAGAGAAGAATAATTGTTTCTATTAGATTCTAGGGAAAATCCTTAAATTAGTGTGGAGGTATTTCGGGTTACAACATCACATTATAGAATTTAGAGAGCTGCTTGAAGTTTTTGCAGCATCTGAACGCGGTGATTAAATTATTCTATGATCCACGATTACAAATGGCTGCAGGAAATCCCCACCATTCCGCGCCATGATAGATATATCACCGGAAGGCACATAGCTATGAGTATAATGAAGAGTCCCCGGGGATTTACCATCTGCACCTGATCATCATGCTGGGGGTAGCGAGGACACAATACCGGTTCTACAAAAACAGGATAATCTTATCCTTGTGAGATAAAGTGATACTGAATACTGCTGACAGGTAGGGTTTTTACAACAGCAGGACTAGTGGTCTCTCCTGGCCTGTCAGCGGTAATGTAATATGCAGCTCATACAAGAAAAACACAACACCTCAAGGCAGCCAGGATATCAATGATTATAGACCAGGTGGATGCTGCCCTCCTCCGATGGGGCTATCCGACAGCCACTGGAAAAACAAAAGAGTAGCCTAGCTCTGAGGAAGGGGGTACGCCCCCGAAACCCGTCAGCATTTGCCCTTCACTGTGTTCCGCATTGTATCATGCAGTGTTCCTTACAGCCTTTTTAGAGATGCTACTTTATGAGTATACACTTGTAAACCTTTCAATATTTATTAAATTGTCTTTGGTAATGCAGTAGCCTAGCTCTGAGGAAGGGAGTACGCCCCTGAAACCCGTCAACTTTTATACCTCACTCTGTCCCGAATTGTATCATGCAATGTGTTCCTTATGGCCTTTTTAGAGATGCTAATTTGTGAGTATACACTTGTAAACCTTTCAATATTTATTAAATTGTCTTTGGTAATGCAGTAGCCTAGCTCTGAGGAAGGGGGTACGCCCCCGAAACCCGTCAACTTTTATACCTCACTCTGTCCCGAATTGTATCATGCAATGTGTTCCTTACGGCCTTTTTAGAGATGCTACTTTGTGAGTAAACACTTGTAAACCTTTCAATATTTATTAAATTGTCTTTGGTAATGCAGTAGCCTAGCTCTGAGGAAGGGGGTACGCCCCCGAAACCCGTCAGCTTTTACCCTTCACTGTGTTCCGCATTGTATCATGCAGTGTTCCTTACAGCCTTTTTAGAGATGCTACTTTGTGAGTATACACTTGTAAACCTTTCAATATTTATTAAATTGTCTTTAGTAATGCAGTAGCCTAGCTCTGAGGAAGGGGGTACGCCCCTGAAACCCATCAACTTTTATACCTCACTCTGTTCCGAATTGTATCATGCAATGTGTTCTTTACAGCCTTTTTAGAGATGCTGCTTTGTGAGTATACACTTGTAAACCTTTCAATATTTATTAAATTGTCTTTGGTAATGCAGTAGCCTAGCTCTGAGGAAGGGGGTAGCCCCCGAAACCCGTCAGCTTTTACCCTTCACTGTGTTCCGCATTGTATCATGCAGTGTTCCTTACGGCCTTTTTAGAGATGCTACTTTGTGAGCATACACTTGTAAACCTTTCAATATTTATTAAATTGTCTTTGGTAATGCAGTAGGTGAGCGCGCTTTCCTTTTTTCTTGTTTTTCCAATATACAGCTCAGACCGCATTGACGGCTCCTGCTCAGTGGCTTGGTGATGTGACCCTTGTCGCAAGAGTGACATCATCGCAGCCTGGCCATTAGAGCAGCTGAAGCCGGTGAACCCAAAAGGAAGACCAGGCTAAAAGGGAAGCGCCCAGGACCAGCGGGAGAGGAGACAGTGCAGGGCTGGTTTGACCAGTAAGTCTACCATGGTGATCCTTGGGTAAGCTTCTGCGAGGTTTTTGATGGAGTGAACAATTAACCTATGGACACTAACGTTATAATCAAATGTAATTTTGTTAACATTGTTTAATTTTGGATATTTTGCCTTAATTAAAGTCTTCGTGAAAAATGGTAGTCTGAGGTATCCCCTGAGGAAGCCAAATCTGGTGAAACATGTTGGGATCTAACATGTTCTGATCATTGCTTTTCCGGACACCAATTATTTACACTCTGATATGTATCCGTGCTCTATGTGTGTTTATTGAACCAAATTTTTCTCTTTTCTCATTTTTAATCGTTGTGAATAAACTTAACTGGTTTTATACAATTTTGATGCCTTTTGATGAATGGCACCCTAAAAATCCCTAAAAAAGGTCTCCTGCTTGTTCTCTATATAAGTCTACCATAATGTTGTGCATACTAGTACATTTAGTACGTTTAGTACATTTAGTACATTTAGTACATTTAGGCCCCTTTCACACATGCTGTCCAATCAGGACCGCCTGTCAGTGTTTTTTTTAAGTGGACCTGATCAGACCTTGCAGCCTCCCCTATGGAGCGGCGGATGTCTGTGGGCATCCTCCGCTATCCGATCCTGCCCACAAAATCCAGAGGGATGGTGTTCCTATTTTCCATCCCTCTGGTGGATCGGATTTAATTTTTACTGAATTTTGCGAAATTCGGCAATTCGAACGAATTCCGAATTTTTTGTTTTTCCGAATCGCGGAAATTCTGCAATTGCGGTAATTTGGAAATTTGCGGTAATTCGGCAATTGCGCTAATGCGGAAATTCGGTAATCGGAACAGCCGATAATCGGAGATTCGAAAATTCGGAAATCTGAAATTTCAAAAATAACGAAGAACATTTGAAATAATAATAAATAACAATTAAATTATAGGTATTGGAATTTCCTTGAAAATATGGCTGTTAGTGATACATTTCATATTCATATATATTTACTGCGGCAGTGTGGACATGTACCGCGAATCGTCGTAAATAAATGGCGATTTGCGGGGTGGCCGCTAGGGGGCGCAAGCATGGTGCCGGCGGCGCGCAATCTTGCCCGCCGCACTCCGGAGGAGTGTGCCCGCGGCCCTGTTGGACCCGATGTCCGCCGGTGAGCTGCAATGAGCAGTCAGAGCCAAAGAACGGGGAACCGCTGATGTAAACACAGCGGTTTCCCATTCTGCCAGTGGAGACATAGGAGATCTACTGATTCCTGTCACTGGGATCCGTTAGATCTCTGGTGCCCCTAGCAGCCCAACCCCCTCACAGTTAGAACACGCCTAGGGAACACAGTTATCCCCTAGATCTCCCCCTGCAGGTTAACCCCTTCCCTGCCAGTGGCATTTATACAGTAATCAGTGGATATTTACATTTCTGATCGCTGTATAAATGCCAATGGTGCCAAAAAAGTGTCAAAAATATCCGACATGTCCGACCCAATATCGCAGTACCGCTAAAAATCACAGATCGCCGCCATTACTAGTAAAAAAAAAAATTAAAACCCCAGAAGTTAATTCTCATCATCCGTAAACGTGACAACTTTTGCACAAACCAATCAATAAACAGCAATTGCGATTTTTTTTAACCAAAAATGTGAGGAAGAATATAAATCGGCCAAAACCGAAGAAAAACATGTTTTTTTATATTTTTTTTTGTATTTGTATTTTAGCAAAAAGTAAAAAATATTGTTGTTTTTTTCCAAAATTGTCGCTCTTTTTTTGTTTATAGCGGCGATCAGAAATGACGCAGAGGGGATCAAATACCTGCAAAAGAAATCTCTATTTGTGGGAAAAAAAGGACGCAAATTTAGTTTGGGTACAACGCCGCACGACCGCGTAATTGTCAGATAAATCAACGCAGCGACGAATCGCAAAAAGTGCTCTGATCCTAACCTGGGAAATCCTTCCGGGGCTGAAGTGGTTAAGTTCACTAACAGCCAAATTTTCAAGGAAATTCCAATACCTATAATTTCATAGTTAATTATTATTTTTCAAATGTTCTTTCTTATTTCCGATTTCCAAAATTCGGAAATAAGAAAGAACCTTTGAAATAATAATAAATAACTATTAAATTATAGGTATTGGAATTTCCTTGAAAAAGTGGCTGTCAGTGATAAATTTCATATTTACGTTCACTAGCAGCCACATTTTCAAGGAAATTCCAATACCTATTTAATTTAATTATTTAATATTCATTTTATAGTAATTTATTATGATTTCATATCTTCTCTCTTATTTCCGAATTTCTGAATTTTGGAAATTCGGAAATAAGAAATAACATTTACAATGATAAGATATTATTTCAAATGTTCTTTCTTATTTCTGAATTTCCGCAATTGCCGAATTACCGCAAATTTCCAAATTCCTAATTTTGAATTTTTCGAATCTCCGAATTCCCCGAAAAAATAAAAAAATGAAATCTTTCAGCCATGCACCAGTCTAATGAAAACGGGCCGGTGGTCTGTTTCCACCCAGCTTCCGCATAGAGGAGAGCGGGACTGTGACAGTTCTGCGCAGGACCGGTCATCCGCCTGCTCAGAGGAGCGATCCCCCCACTCAGCAATCGGATTCCGCAAAATGTGAAAGGGGCCTAAGGAATAAACCTCCTGGGGGAACATTGAAAAGAAAAAACTTAGCAGAGTTTAATTCGCCTTAACCTCACGTTTAGTAGACAGGTTGAGGTCGGCAATCAACTTTTTTTATAGTTTTAGCTCAACGTTAAAGCAGCAGAACAGTAAAAGTCTGGCGACCAACTAACCGGCGCTCTTTTATATATTTATTTATTTACAGCTCGTGTGTTTTATTCCCGCCTGACAGGCAATATACTTCATCTAAATTGCTCTCTAGCACATCCTTCAGATATTATCGGCCATCATACATCAGGGTAATGAATCCCGGTGACTGGAGGAATCCCATTAGACCTTGACAAGAGTCAACCTACTAACTTCAGTGCGACCTCCCAACTGCCCGATGTTTCCATCTTTCATAAGGAGCCGCGGCTTGCAGGGCACGCAGAACGCCAAGAGGGAGCAAAGAACAGGGAGCCAAATCAAGATAAAAACTCGGATTTCCGGCTATCGCTGCCAACAGAAAAATATGAAAGTTTCTGAGCAGAAAAAGAGCGAAATAAAAGTTTCGAGAAGAGTTTATTGAAGTAGGGAAAAAGTTCTGCTTTTATGGAAGGAAAATGCTTGTCACTGAATATAATAAAAATGAATGAGGTCAAATTAAAATGTAAAAGGAAATATCAAATTGACATATAAATAATGGTCTCCATCTGATAATTATTGCTTTCACAGTCGAGTTCATTTACTAAAGGCAAATAAGCTGTTCACTTTCCAAGGGAATTTTCCCTTAGTTTAGTAAAAGTGGTGGAAATTCACTTAGCAAAGACTACCCAATCACATGTAAGGAAAAAAAAAATGTTTTGTTTGCCGTTGATTGGATGATGGAAACCTGGAGTAATTCAGCCTTGCCTTTAGTAAATCGACTCATTACTATCAGATGGAGAACATAATTTACATTCAAGTAAAAATCAATACCAATGTGTCTCAGAGCCCTATATTCCATTTCCAGACTGATCCTTAACTAGGACACTACAATGATCCTTAACTAGGACACTACATTGATCCCTAACTAGGACACTACAATGATCCCTAACTAGGACACTACAATGATTCCTAACTAGGATACTACAATGATTCCTAACTAGGACACTACAATGATCCCTAACTAGGACACTACAATGATTCCTAACTAGGATACTACAATGATTCCTAACTAGGACACTACAATGATCCCTAACTAGGATACTACAATGATTCCTAACTAGGATACTACAATGATTCCTAACTAGGACACTACAATGATTCCTAACTAGGACACTACAATGATCCCTAACTAGGACACTACAATGATTCCTAACTAGGATACTACAATGATCCCTAACTAGGATACTACAATGATTCCTAACTAGGACACCACAATGATCCCTAACTAGGATACTACAATGATTCCTAACTAGGACACTACAATGATTCCTAACTAGGATACTACAATGATCCCTAACTAGGATACTACAATGATCCCTAACTAGGACACTACAATGATTCCTAACTAGGATACTACAATGATCCCTAACTAGGACACTACAATGATTCCTAACTAGGATACTACAATGATTCCTAACTAGGACACTGCAATGATCTCTAACTAAGATACTACAATGATTCCTAACTAGGATACTACAATGATCCCTAACTAGGATACTACAATGATCCCTAACTAGGACACTACAATGATTCCTAACTAGGACACTACAATGATCCCTAACTAGGACACTACAATGATTCCTAACTAGGATACTACAATGATCCCTAACTAGGATACTACAATGATCCCTAACTAGGACACTACAATGATTCCTAACTAGGATACTACAATGATCCCTAACTAGGACACTACAATGATTCCTAACTAGAATACTACAATGTTCCCTAACTAGGACACTGCAATGATTCCTAACTAGGATACTACAATGATTCCTAACTAGGATACTACAATGATTCCTAACTAGGATATTACAATGATCCCTAACTAGGATACTACAATGGTCCCTAACTAGGACACTACAATGATCCCTAACTAGGATACTACAATGATTCCTAACTAGGATACTACAATGATTCCTAACTAGGATACTACAATGATTCCTAACTAGGATACTACAATGATCCTTAACTAGGACACTACAATGATCCCTAACTAGGACACTACAATGATTCCTAACTTGGATACTACAATGATTCCTAACTAGGATACTACAATGATCCCTAACTAGGATACTACAATGATCCCTAACAAGGATACTACAATGATCCCTAACTAGGACACTACAATGATCCCTAACTAGGATACTACAATGATCCCTAACTAGGACACTACAATGATCCCTAACTAGGATACTACAATGATTCCTAACTAGGATACTACAATGATTCCTAACTAGGATACTACAATGATTCCTAACTAGGATACTACAATGATCCCTAACTAGGACACTACAATGATTCCTAACTAGGATACTACAATGATCCCTAACTAGGATACTACAATGATTCCTAACTAGGATACTACAGTGATTCCTAACTAGGACACTACAATGATTCCTAACTAGGATACTACAATGATTCCTAACTAGGATACTACAATGATTCCTAACTAGGACACTACAACGATTCCTAACTAGGATACTACAATGATTCCTAACTAGGACACTACAATGATTCCTAACTAGGACACTACAATGATCCCTAACTAGGACACTACAATGATCCCTAGCTAGGATACTACAATGATTCCTAACTAGGATACTAGAATGATCTCTAACTAGGATACTACAATGATTCCTAACTAGGATACTACAATGATTCCTAACTAGGACACTACATTGATCCCTAACTAGGACACTACAATGATTCCTAACAAGGATACTACAATGATTCCTAACTAGGATACTACAATGATTCCTAACTAGGATACTACAATGATTCCTAACTAGGATACTACAATGATTCCTAACTAGGACACTACAATGATTCCTAACTAGGACACTACAATGATCCCTAACTAGGACACTACAATGATTCCTAACTAGGATACTACAATGATCACTAACTAGGACACTACAATGATCCCTAACTAGGATACTACAATGATTCCTAACTAGGATACTACAATGATTCCTAACTAGCATACTACAATGATTCCTAACTAGGATACTACAATGATTCCTAACTAGGACACTACATTGATCCCTAACTAGGACACTACAATGATTCCTAACTAGGACACTACAATGATCCCTAACTAGGACACTACAATGATTCCTAACTAGGATACTACAATGATCACTAACTAGGACACTGCAATGATTCCTAACTAGGATACTACAATGGTCTCTAACTAGGATACTACAATGATTCCTAACAAAGACACTACAATGATCCCTAACTAGGACACTACAATGATTCCTAACTAGGATACTACAATGGTCTCTAACTAGGATACTACAATGATTCCTAACTAGAACACTACAATGATTCCTAACTAGGATACTACAATGATTCCTAACTAGGATACTACAATGATTCCTAACTAGGATACTACAATGATCCCTAACTAGGATACTACACTGATTCCTAACTAGGATACTACAATGATTCCTAACTAGGACACTACAATGATTCCTAACTAGGATACTACAATGATCCCGAACTAGGATACTACAGTGATCCCTAACTAGGATACTACACTGATTCCTAACTAGGATACTACAATGATTCCTAACTAGGATACTACAATGATTCCTAACTAGGATACTACAATGATCCCTAACTAGGATACTACACTGGTTCCTAACTAGGATACTACAATGATCCCTAACTAGGATACTACAATGATCTCTAACTAGGATACTACAATGATTCCTAACTAGGATACTACAATGATTCCTAACTAGGATACTACAATGATTCCTAACTAGGATATTACAATGATCCCTAACTAGGATACTACAATGATCCCTAACTAGGATACTACAATGATTCCTAACTAGGATACTACAATGATCACTAACTAGGACACTACTATGATTCCTAACTAGGATACTACAATGGTCTCTAACTAGGATACTACAATGATTCCTAACAAAGACACTACAATGATCCCTAACTAGGATACTACAATGATTCCTAACTAGGACACTACAATGATCCCTAACTAGGATACTACAATGATTCCTAACTAGGATACTACAATGATCCCTAACTAGGATACTACAATGATTCCTAACTAGGACACTACAATGATCCCTAACTAGGATACTACAATGATTCCTAACTAGGATATTACAATGATCCCTAACTAGGATACTACAATGATTCCTAACTAGGACACCACAATGATCCCTAACTAGGATACTACAATGATTCCTAACTAGGACACTACAATGATCCCTAACTAGGATACTACAATGATTCCTAACTAGGATACTACAATGATTCCTAACTAGGATACCACAATGATTCCTAACTAGGATACTACAATGATTCCTAACTAGGATACTACAATGATTCCTAACTAGGATACTACAATGATCCCTAACTAGGATACTACAATGATCCCTAACTAGGATACTACAATGATCTCTAACTAGGATACTACAATGATCCCTAACTAGGATACTACAATGATTCCTAACTAGGACACTACAATGATTCCTAACTAGGATACTACAATGATTCCTAACTAGGATACTACAATGATTCCTAACTAGGATACTACAATGATCCCTAACCAGGACACTACAATGATTCCTAACTAGGATACTACAATGATTCCTAACTAGGATACTACAATGATCCCTAACTAGGACACTACAATGATTCCTAACTAGGATACTACAATGATCCCTAACTAGGACACTACAATGATTACTAACTAGGATACTACAATGATTCCTAACTAGGATACTACAATGATTCCTAACTAGGACACTACAATGATTCCTAACTAGGACACTACAATGATTCCTAACTGGGACACTACAATGATTCCTAACAAGGATACTACAATGATTCCTAACTAGGATACTGCAATGATTCCTAACTAGGATACTACAATGATTCCTAACTAGGATACTACAATGATTCCTAACTAGGATACTACAATGATCCCTAACTAGGATATTACAATGATTCCTAACTAGGATACTACAATGATCCCTAACTAGGATACTACAATGATCCCTAATTAGGATACTACAATGACTCCTAACTAGGACACTACAATGATTCCTAACTAGGATACTGCAATGATTCCTAACTAGGATACTACAATGATCCTTAACTAGGATACTACAATGATTCCTAACTAGGACACTACAATGATCCCTAACTAGGACACTACAATGATTCCTAACTAGGATACTACAATGATTCCTAACTAGGATACTACAATGATTCCTAACTAGGATACTACAATGATTACTAATCCACCACTCCTCCACCAAAAAGTGCTATACCACCCCTCCTCCACCAAAAACTGCTATACCACCCCTCCTCCACCAAAAACTGCTATACCACCACTCCTCCACCAAAATCTGCTATACCACCCCTCCTCCACCAAAAACTGCTATACCACCACTCCTCCACCAAAATCTGCTATGCCACCACTCCTCCACCAAAAACTGCTATACCACCACTCCTCCACCATAAACTGCTATACCACCCCTCCTCCACCAAAAACTGCTATACCACCTCTCCTCCACCAAAATCTGCTATACCACCGCTCTTCCACCAAAAACTGCTATACCACCC
>BLSH010001263.1:77914-98567 GCA_018402905.1 Glandirana rugosa | reverse complement strand
CGGCCATGTAACTGAAAGAAAAAAAAAAAAAAAAGCCGAGGAACCGTAGGCTCACTACTTGGCTGTCATGTGGCAGCCAAGGAGCCGAAAAAAAAAAAAAAAAGAAAGTCAATGTACCGGCGCCACCTGCAGGTGGGCGGGGTTGACTTTTTTTTCTTCTTTTGCCGGCTGGGAGGCGGCGCCCCAGCGCCCCTCCCACACCAGCCGCCGCTGTGTTTGCCCATGGTCCAATCCATATTAAAGACGGCCCTGAATGTGGCCATGCACATGCAGGCATTTATGCACGTATTTCTGCGCAGCATTTACAAAGATAAAGAAAAATGCCCCAAAGGTGCATTAGGAGAGGCATTTATGAGCACAATTTATGTGCGTCAATGAGTGTATGTGCATAAATTTATTCTAGCGAATATCATAAATTAATATGCTGGCCAACATAATGAGTTTAACACGCATAAACACCAAACTCAGACGCCTGTTTGCATGAGGCTTGTAATTCCAATTGTATTGCAGATAATTCTGTGATGTTATCAAGTGTCAAGCAAACATTGGACCTTTTGCCCATTGACTATGGTGAACACCACTGGGCTCGGAGCAACCATGCATTGTGATTTGTTGGGACTCTGGGTTGTCTATCCCAGTGGCTGTCCCTCTGCCCTAGGAGTCAGTAGTTTAACGATGGCCTGGATGGGTTCCTGTATCCCGACCACCCACAGTTTTTGGATGTGTGTCCACAGCGACCAAACCACCAACATTTTCGGTCTTCTTCAGGGTCCCTGAGCAACAGGTTCTTGCCCCTATGGGGTTGAGGGGAGGCTACCTCCTGTTTTAAGGCGGCCAGATCCTGAGCTCGCTTTGTCAGCGCTGTTTGCATGGCTGACAGGGGTGATGGTGCATCCACCTCTTCTTGTTCCCGTGCAGCCACGTCCACCACCGCATTGTGGGAGGAAATGGTGAGTTGCATCTTAACGTTTTCCTGCAGGGCTCTCCGATCCAGGCTTGCCTTCAGACCAGTTATGAATTGATCCCTCAGTATGTGGTCAGAATCAGTGATGTCAGCACAACAAACATCCATCTTTTCTAGGGCCTCCAGTGGTTCTGCATGGCCACTGCATAGTGGGTGAGGCTCTCGTCTTCCTGCTGCTTCCTTAAGGAGAAATCTTTGTCACAGCTCCAGCAGAGGTAGCTTCTCCCCAAACAGGTCCTCCAAGTGTGACACAATGGGGTGATTTACTAAAGCTTGAAAGTGCAAAATTTGGTGCAGCTCTGCATAGGAACCAATCAGCTTCAAGGTTTTATTGTCAACGCTTGGTTGAACACGCTGAGGTTAGAAGCCGATTGGCTAGCATGCACAGCTGCACCGATTTTTGCACTCTCCAGCTTTAGTAAATCAACCCCAATGTCTTCTAAAGTGCCCCCCTCATACTCTAGGAGTGCCATAACATGCATGGTGGGCATTGGCCTCTAAAGTGTTAATGACCACCAGTAGGGCTGGGACCTGGTACAGGCGTGCAGCACTCTCCAGTCTCTCCTTCCACTCTGACAGAGGAATGTTAGCCCCATTAAAGTGATATTAAAATATGTTATCCTTACCTGCTCTGTGCAGCGGTTTTGCACAGAGCAGCCCCAATCCTTCTTTTCTTGGGTCACCCGCTGGCACTCCTGGCCCCTCCCTCCTGCCAACTGCCCCCAGAGCAAGCAGCTTGCAATGGGGGGGCAACCGAGCCATGGCTCTGCGTATCCATTCATACACAGAGCCACGGCTTGGCCCACCCCCTCTCTCTCCTCATTGGATCACTGGCTGTGAATGACAGCAGTAGGAGCCAATGGCTCGCGCTGCTGTTTTAGCCAATGAGGAGGGAGAGCCCCTGGAGAGCCAAGGCTCTGAAGCACATTGTGTGATTGAGATGGGACTCAGGTAAGTAATGGGGGGCTGCACAAAGAAGGTTTTTTTTTACCTTCATGCATAGAATGCATGAGGCTAAAAATCCTTCAGCCTTTACAAACACTTCAAACTTCAGTGTTAGTGCTAAGGCCAATCCTAGTGGAGCCATGCTGGAGCCCAGAACTTCTTCCACACCCGCTGCAAGGAACACATGCTGCTGACCGCCGCCAAATGTAGGTGGGGTGCAGCGACAGTAATTCATAAAGTCGGATACAACGTAAAACTTGCATTGAGGCAATGTAGCAAAGACTTACAACAAAGAAAGCTACCAGCCAGGTGCACTCACAGTTTCCAACAACGTGAAGGAGCAAATTCCAGCCGAACCGACAGCGTCTGTCGAGAGCAGGCAGAATGCTGCCTGGCCACCTCATGCCCATGCTTTCCCTACTTGCCAGGAACCCTTCCCTAGCACTAGTGCTGTCCCTCACAGGCTGGATACCAGGCTGTCCCTACTCTACCAACCCGCCAAAAGCACCCCAAACCTGGGAGCCAGGGCCTCCAAAAGGTGAATTTCAACAAGACAACGACCCGAAAACACACCAGTAAACAAGCAAGATCTTGGTTCCAGACCAGAACAAGATTAACGTTCTGGAGTGGCCAGCCAAATCCCCAGACCTTAATCCAATAGAAAACTTGTGTGGTGACATCAAAAATGCAGTTTTTGAAATAAAACCAAGAGATGCAGAGGGATCGTGGAACGTAGAGCAATCGCCCTGGGCTGGAATACCCGGTCACAGGTGCCAGAAGTTGGGCGACTTCATGCAACACAGATGTGAAGCAGTTCTCATAAACCTTGGCTATACAACGAAATATTAGTCCAGTGATTCACAGGAAAGCTAAATCTTCAAGCCTTCTTCAGTTTATTGGGGTCGTTTTGGGCTCAGGTAAGTAATGGGGGGCTCGGGGGGGGGGGGGGGTGGGCTGCTGCAGGTGAAAAACTTTACAACCACTTTAACCACTTGCCGACCGGTGTCTGACGGCGACAAGGTGGCTCGTTATCGCAAACCACTGTCATATGACGGCGGCTGCGATAGCTAGCACCGTGAGCGTGTGCCGCTGGAGGCGCGCTCGCGTGCTCACTGTGTCCGGGGGGCCAGGGAGCGGGTAGGGCGGACTTGATCGCCGCCGGCTACCCGCGATGGCCCCCGCAGTGAGAGAACGGAGGTCGGTATATGTAAACACGGATCTCCATTCTCATAGAGGGGGAAGGGCTGTGATCACAGGCTTCCTGTATATGGGAGCCGTGATCACTCCCCTTCCCCAGTCAGGGCAGCCCACATACAGTTAGAAGACACTGAGGGAACACAGTTAACCCTTAGAGCGCCCCCCCCAGATTAACCCCTTCACTGCAAATGGCATTTACACAGTAATCAGTGCATTTTTATAGCACTGATCGCTGTGTAAATGCCAATGGTCCCAAAAAAATGTCAAAATGGTCCGACATGTCCGCCGCAATATCGCAGTACCGCTAAAAATCACAGATCGCCGCCATTACTAGTAAAAAAAAAAATTAATAAAAGCCCCAGAAATGAATTCTCATCATCCGTAAACACGGCAACTTTTCTGCAAACCAATCAATAAACGCCGATTGCAGGTTATTTTACCAAAAATAATGTTTTTTCATATTTTTTTTTTTTTTTTATTGGATTTGTATTTTAGCAAAAAGTAAGAAATTTGGGTTTTTTTGCAAAATTGTTGCTCTTTTTTTGTTTATAGCGGCGATCAGAAATCACGCAGCGGTGATCAAATACCACCAAAAGAAAGCTCTATTTCTGGGGGAAAAAAAGGACGCAAATTTAGTTTGGGTGCAACGCCGCACGACCGCGCAATTGTCAGTTAAAGTGGCGCAGTGCCGAATCGCAAAAAGGGCTCCGGTCCTAAAGGGGTTAAAGTTTTCATACCTGGAGAAGCTCTTAAAAGTATAAATCAGGGATTTGCAATTAGCGGACCTCCAGCTGTTGCAAAACTACAAGTCCCATCATGCCTCTGCCTCTGGGTGTCATGCTTGTGGCTGTCAGAGTCTTGCTATGCATCATGGGATTTGTAGTTTTGCAACATCTGGAGGTCCGCTAATTGCATATCCCTGCTATAAATGAAGAGCAGTTACACTTCTATGGTGGACCCCCTTCAGTCTTATTTTCCCCAATCCAGCCACATGACACAAAGATCGCACAGCTGCTTTTATAAAAGATTCGCACTTCACTTATTCCTGTGAGCTTGGCTATGGGTGAGTAGAAGACTAGGAGAGGGGGCTGGGGGCCAACCATAGAAGTGTACAGGGCAGTGAAATGGTGGCTTATGTTACCGCATTGTCTAAGGCTCCATTCACATTAATGCGTCTCCAAAGTCGCATGATTTCCAGACTTTGATCCGATTTTACATTCTACGGATCAAAGCTGCATCAAAAATCCAACCAAAGCAGTGCAGGCGCCTTTTCAAAGTCGCTGATTTGAATGGGAGCCATTGAAAAGAATGGGGTAGACGCGTGCGGTTCGTTTCGTTCCGAATTAAAATTCAGACGAATTTTCGTTTTTCGGAAGTTTGGGTGTATCCGAATTTTCGAATTACAAACAAACTGACGAAATAACTAAATTTGAATCATTTTCAAATACCTTTCGAATTCAAATAGTTTTCAAATTTCCAAAGAGAACAAAATAGAATAGAAAACAAAGGAATAGAACAGAAAAAAAACCAATAGACTAGAAAAGAATAGAACAGGAAACAGAAGAATAGAATACAACGGCTCTGTTCCCCTCCCCCACATTATTCTTTCATTCCCTCTTATATTCCCCTCTATTCTATTCCATCTTTTTCCATTCTATTCCTCCACTTCCCACTCCACCCCCCCCCCATTCTCCTTGGAAACTGGAAAACTTTTCGAATTCGATTTGAAAACAAATAAATGAAACGAATTCTGAAAACAAATTGAGCGAATGAAACAAATCCAGCTAAACAAATTCGTGCAAATAGCGAATCGAAACCAAACAAATTTTTTCGCTCTGCACATTTCTAGCAGGGGGTGCGGTGTGTCATGTGACCTTGATGTCGAAAATCGCATGGCGAATCTCACAAGTGTGACCGGAGCCTAAATGCAAACACAAAGATCCTCAATAGCAGTGCTTCTCAACCTCGGTCCTCAAGTCCCCCCAACAGGCCATGTTTTCAGGTTTTCCTTTATCTTGCACAGGTGCTTTAAATCAGAGTCAATGGCTTGGTATTTTGGACAGCTATTTTATCTAAGAGAGATTTTTTTGTCCTGGGGGGGGGGTTCAGCAGCACGTACCAAGTGGTGAAGCAGGGGGGGTGTCGGGGGGGGGGGGGGGAGAAGCAAGCAGCGCTGTGGCTGTGTGTCTATGGGGCTCTTCTCTGTGTGCCCCCGTAGCAAGCAGCTTTCTATTGTGGCACACAGAGAAGAGGAGGATCAGGGTCGCTCTGTGCAAAACCATTGCACAGAGCAGTTGAATAGAACATCTTCTTTATTTTAATTTAAAATTAATTTAAAATGCGGTTTTTAATTTAAAATGCGTTTTTTAATTTAAAATGCATTTTTTAATTTATAATGCTGTTTCTCTGCGGCTGTGTTTTTAGAAAAGTTGCAAGGACCTTTTCCCTGCATTTCCCACAGGGACAGCAGCCCATTTCCCGCAAACGCAGGTCACACAGCATGCATGGGTGTGAGCTACCCTTAGCCTTGGTTCACGCTATGAGTCACACAGGAACTTTTCTGTGCAATTCACATGCAATTTGAGCCCATTCACAGGGCCGGCCGTACCACTTGGCAGACTAGGCGGCTGCCTAGGGCACACTGCTGCCTAGGGCGCCCCGCTGCTGGTGATTTTACTCCCCCCTCTGTCCACAGAGCCATCAAGCAGGCAGCCGCTCCGGAGTCCCTCCATACATAGTGCCATACTGTGTCAGAGAGCTCCAGAGGCGCAGCGGCGATGAACGCAGTCAGCAGTCTATGAGTGTTTCTCTCAGCAGCTACAGGCTGGACGGCACAGTCTATAGATATAGTGACCTGATTGGCGCTGGTGAGGCTGTATTGATTGGCGCTGGTGAGGCTGCATTGATTGGCGCTGGTGAGGCTGCATTGATTGGCGCTGGTGAGGCTGCATTGATTGGCGCTGGTGAGGCTGCATTGATTGGCGCTGGTGAGGCTGCATTGATTGGTGCTGGTGAGGCTGCATTGATTGGCGCTGGTGAGGCTGTATTGATTGGCGCTGGTGAGGCTGCATTGATTGGCGCTGGTGAGGCTGCATTGATTGGCGCTGGTGAGGCTGCATTGATTGGCGCTGGTGAGGCTGTATTTGATGGGCACAGGTGAGGCTGCATTGATTGGCACTGGTGAGGCTGTATTGATTGGCGCTGGTGAAGCTGTATTGATTGGCACTGGTGAGGCTGTATTTGATGGCCGCAGGTGAGGCTTCATTGATTGGCGCTGGTGAGGCTGCATTGATTGGCGCTGATGAGGCTGCATTTGATGGGCACAGGTGAAGCTGGATTTGATTGGCGCTGATCAGGCTGGGCAGGGCAAAGGGGGTGGAGTCAGGGGTGGAGCCAATGGGGGCGGCAAAATGAGGTTTCACCTAGGGTGTCAAAAATCCTTGCACCAGCCCTGCCCATTCCTTTTGAAAGGGCTTAGATTGCACTGCATTACACCAAAGTCCTGCATGCACCAATTTTAGGAACGCATTGAAACCGGATCACATGGTCATTTTGTATCATCAGATCTGGGGCAGGCAAACATTGGGTTGTCGTTAAGATTTCATTGACACCCGCTGTAGATTGCAAGGCAGTGCAATTTGAATGTGGTGCAGGACCAGGGCCACCTTTAATATTGATTGGACCCTGGGCAAACATTTTCTTCGCCCTTCCCATTCACATCATGACTGCTCACTGATTGGTTGCTGGAGGTTACAGCACATCATTACTGCTCACTGATTGGTTGCTGGAGGTTACCGCACATCATTACCGCTCACTGATTGGTTGCTGGAGGTTACAGCATATCATTACCGCTCACTGATTGGTTGCTGGAGGTTACCGCACATCATTACCACTCACTGATTGGTTGCTGGAGGTTACAGTACATCATTTCCTCACTGCCTGCATACCATGGACTGGGGAGGTGGGGGACTCATCAATAGACAGAAAACTCCTAGAACGTGTTATTAGCAATGAGCAGAGCACACACAGCTATGAACGTAGGGACTGCAGTGTGTGAAAGAGGCCTTCATGGTGAAAGGTCAGCTTCTTCTGTCTCTCATACACTCCATTTATTGTGTGGATGTACAGCTTGGTTTGAGACTGCATCCCAGTGATGGTCAACCATTGAGGTTTTCAGGGCCTCAACTGCAGCCCCTGACACACTAAAGGGTTGTGCATATAATTTACTGCCAGACATACTATGTGAGATGGTCAGAGACTGCAGACGTACAAGAGATGGTCAGGGCCTGCAGACGTACAAGAGATGATCTGAGACCGCAGACGTACAAGAGATGGTCAGAGACTGCAGACGTACAAGAGAAGGTCAGAGACGGCAGACGTACAAGAGATGGTCAGAGACTGCAGACATACTACCAGAGATGGTCAGAGACTGCAGACATACAAGAGACGGTCAGAGACTGCAGACATACTACCAGAGATGGTCAGAGACTGCAGGCATTCTACAGGAGATGGTCAGAGACTGCAGACATTCTACAGGAGATGGTCGGAGATTGCAGACATAGTGCAGGAGGTGGTCAGAGACTGTAGGTGTACTACAGGAGATGGTCAGAGACTGCAGACGTACAAGAGATAGAGACTGCAGGCGTACAAGTGATGGTCAGAGAATGCAGGCGTGCTACAACAGATGGTCAGAGACTGCAGACATACTACAGGAGATGGTCAGAGACTTCAGGCATACAAGAGATGGTCAGAGACTGCAGACGTACTACAGGAGATGGTCAGAGACTGCAGGCATGCAAGAGATGGTCAGAGACTGCAGACATACTACAGGAGATGGTTAGAGACTGCAGGCATACAAGAGATGGTCAGAGACTGCAGACGTACTACACCAGATGGTCAGAGAATGAAAGTATACTACAGGAGATGATCAGAGACTGCAGACATAGTACAGGAGAGGGTCAGATACTGTAGGTGTTACTACAGGAGATGGTCAGAGACTGCAGACGTACAAGAGAAGGTCAGAGACTGCAGACGTACAAGAGATGGTCAGAGGCTGCAGACATACTACCAGAGATGGTCAGAGACTGCAGACATACAAGAGATGGTCAGAGACTGCAGACGTACTACCAGAGATGGTCAGAGACTGCAGGCGTTCTACAGGAGATGGTCAGAGACTGCAGACGTTCTACAGGAGATGGTTGGAGATTGCAGACATAGTACAGGAGATGGTCAGAGACTGCAGGCGTACAAGAGATGGTCAGAGACTGCAGGCATACAAGTGATGGTCAGAGAATGCAGGCGTGCTACAACAGATGGTCAGAGACTGCAGACATACTACAGGAGATGGTCAGAGACTGCAGGCATACAAGAGATGGTCAGAGACTGCAGACGTACTACAAGAGATGGTCAGAGACTGCAGGGATACAAGAGAGGGTCAGAGACTGCAGACGTACTACAGGAGATGGTCAGAGACTGCAGGCATACAAGAGATGGTCAGAGACTGCAGACGTACTACAGGAGATGGTCAGAAACTGCAGGCATACAAGAGATGGTCAGAGACTGCAGACGTACTTCAACAGATGGTCAGAGAATGAAAGTATACTACAGGAGATGATCAGAGACTGCAGACGTATACTACAGGAGATGGTCAGAGAATGCAGGCTTACTACAACAGTCACTGAGGGCAGCGAACAGTCCAGCCTGGCTCTGGCAGCAATGTTGTTGTGCCTGATAACCCCTCAGCCCTTTGGCTCTGCAGTCAGCACCACAACATAGCTGGCTGAGCCAGGCTGGACTGTCAGTACCAACCTAGCAGTAGAAAATGGTAACCCATGAATGCAGTGATTAGTGAATAATTTTGTCAGTTGCTGCAGACTCACTTACCTCAATGGCAGCACAGCAGTGGTAAGTGGTCTGTGACGATTGTCTCTCAGGCAGCAAGGAAGCCGAAAAGGAAAGAGGGAGGCTGAGCTCCATAGCAGCAATACTGCTACCTTGTGCGTTCTCCACTCCATTCTCCTCCGAAGTCCAAGGCGGGAAGTACAGAGTGTAGAGACAGTTGGGCATGGTGGGCAGGACTAGAGACGCCACCCGCTCCCACTGTATCTATGATCGGTCAGCCTGGTAATAACAGCGTGACCTAAGTGCCGGTGACAGTGCGCCTTACACCCGACCTGCTGCATCCACTTCACCCACAATACTGACCGCTGTGCTCCGCTGTTTGTTGTTGTGGAGACGACAGGGCAGAGACACTTTTTATTTTTGGTAGGATGCTCTGGGGGGCTTTGAACACGCCAACTCCCCCCCTTATCTACGCCCCTGCTTGAGGACAGGGTTAAGAACCACTGCTCTATAGCCCAACAGCTTGTCATGAAATACACTTTTCTTGGTCAGGTCCACGCTTGAAGGGGCTCAGCTAATTTAAATCTACCACTGTAAGCGAACATCAATATTATTTTACCGGCTGCTTTTATAAAGGATTTTCTAGGTCACCTGATGTATAATTTATAGTCACCGTCATACATTCATCCAATTCACTGGTCATCATTATCAGCCAATTACCAGAAAGGCTCAGTTCCCCGAATCCTGGCCGTTCCCATGAGAATAATTAGGGTAAAAATTGATACATGGCGTCCAATTTTTATACATAATGCATACCTGAGCAGTATCCAGCCGGAGACATCGCATTGGGTAAACAATGAGACTGCATAGGGAAAATCTGCTTGCATGCCGGGGTTACATTAGCAATTCCACAGGACGCAGTCACATGAAACTGAACGCTGTTGACACCACTAATTACCTGGAATGAGATGAGAACAGCAAAGCTGTTACCTTGATGACTGCCAAGTATCCCGTTTATTTGTGTAAGGAGACTCCAAGTTACTCCAAGCTCCCAGCTGAATCAGAACATTGCAGGCATAGAATTCATCGTCACTCATAAAGTGCAGGAGCATTCTGAAATCTATCTAAGAATAAGAACAGGCATGCACGACTGCTGCGCCAGCGCATTTCCATATCAAAATACAGAAATGGAGGCTAATAATGTTTTGCAGGACCTGTGGTGGCCTGTGCACAGACACACCTACACACCCTGCTCCCCTCTCCAGATCCACAATAGGGAAAGCCCAGAAATATAACCACACACCAGCTTCTGAGAGTGTCGGTATTTACCTCTGCTATCTCCTGAAAGGCCAATCTATTAGAGGACCCAACTGGCAGCTGAACAGCGATTCCTGCCAATACAATCTTAGAGTTTAACCTGCTGTGGACACTTGGAACGGTTCTTAAAGCGGAGCTCCACTCAAAAAGGGGAAGCCCTGCTTATTTGCCTCCTCCCCACTCCGCTGCCACATTTGGCACCTTTCGTGGGGGGATTCCTGGTTTTGACAGCTACTTGATCCCACTTCCGACTGATCTCGCAGCAGCAAAGTCATCTGGAAGTTCCCCCCTCCCCCTCCTTTCTCCGCCACCAGGCCATTCACAAAGTGCAGAACGCTTTGCGCAGTAGCGGCTTCACAGCGGGTTTCCCTTACGAGAAATGGCGGTGGCAGCACCCGAGAGCCAATCGCAAAAATCATCTGAAACCTCTGTAGCTGCGGACTTTTCTTCTGATGGGGCCTGGAGCTCCTCTTTAAAGAGCAAATTTGCCCCCCCCCCCCCACTTTTTTCCCCTTTTTATGTTATCCAGATTTGTCTTCAGTTTAGCTGCTCACCTGCCCAGCGAATCCAGCGTTGTCCTGCTGCAGTTTGCTGCTCTGGTGCCACAGCTTGGGTTCTGTGCCACCATCTTTACCTCTTACTACAATGGTCTCCAAACTGCAGCCCTTTGCTTGCCTTTGTCTGTCCCTTAGGGCATTATTCCTCCCACTGATATGAGACATTAGTCTTCCCACTGACACCCTGGATGAGGACCTAATCCTTCCATTGACACCAAGAGTACGGCATAATTCCCACTGATATGAGGCATTATTCTTTCCTCTTACACCCAAGATGGGGAACTATTCCTCCCACTGACACCAATGATGGGGCACTATTCTTCCCACTGACACCAATGATGGGGTACTATTCCTCCCACTGACACCAATGATGGGGCACTATTCCTCCCACTGACACCAATGATGGGACACTATTCCTCCCATTGATACCAATGATGGGACACTATTCCTCCCACTGATACCAATGATGGGGCACTATTCCTCCCACTGATACCAATGATGGAGCACTATTCCTCCCACTGACACCAATGATGGGACACTCTTCCTCCCACTGACACCAATGATGGGGCACTATTCCTCCCACTGATACCAATGATGGGAAACTATTCCTCACACTGACACCAATGATGGGACACTATTCCTCCCACTGACACCAATGATGGGACACTATTCCTCACACTGACACCAATGATGGGACACTATTCCTCCCACTGACACCAATGATTTGGCACTGTTCCTTCTCCTGCTGATCACAGGCGCCATGTAATTTTATTTTACTTCCCCTGATGCTGGGACAGTCTGCAAGTACAGCAAACTGGTCCTTTGTTTAGACAGTTTGCAGGCCCCCTGCTCTGGCATCAGACTTCTTTCAGGTTCAAGCAACCAGCCCCCGATGACACACGCCAGGCCTGTCCATCATGGCTATGTGACATGCATACCCCAGAGAGCTGTGGGAGCAGGGGAGCAGGTACACCTCTTATGGTGGCAACAGGAAAAAAAAATTGTGAACACTGCAAGAATAAAAAAAAAGCCATTTCATATGCAGAGGATATGAAGGGGGGGGGGGGGTTGCAGGGACAAAAACTCCCCTTTGGGGCTGAAGGTCTACTTTACAAAATGTCTGAATTTCCCTTATTTGCTTCCTTTTGGTCTTATTATTATTATTACAGCCCTGGAACCCTGTGTCTGTTCTGTCTGTTGGATGAGTGGCAAACAAAATGTTGATACTGAAAATTGAAATTGAAATCCCATGCAGTGTAATCAGCCACACTGCTAAGCACTACAGAACACCTTCCCCCATGTTATGAAGATGGGAAGAGCAAGCAAATCAGGAGCTAACAGCCTTGGATGGCAATGCTGGCCCTCCACATGAAAGGAACATATATGTTCAAATTGGTATCCCTTTTCTTTAATGTCTCCATTTTAGATGTGCAGTTTCTATTTTCAAATTTTAGTTTTGTTTCCTCATTTTTGTTTTATTTCTCTGGAAATGGAAACTTTTTGCTTGATTATTCTAGTTTCTATTTTCACGTGGCTGTACTGATAAATAAGAATGTATTGTATAATTGGTCATCCTAATTTTAAGAAACACCTTTATTCTTTTCTGTATATTAACAATGTGCCGTAATAAACCTTTGAAGATTTTGCTTACAACACCTTTGTGTAAGGAGCTGATTTTCCCCAGATCTGGTGGATTGAGAAACGAGGACAGATTGACTACAGACAGAAAGACAATTCTAACAAAGTGGTGTCAGAAGTGGGATTCAAACCCATGCCTCCACCATACATGCAGTACAGTGAGTTAGCATTGTCACCATAGGACAGGAAGTGTGTTACTCCAACTTACAATCCTATGAGAACAATTATACAAATGTTCAAGAGTCCAAAGTAATTTAATGATAAAATTGATTCATAGCAATGCGTTTCGGGGGCCAAACACCCGCTTCATCAGGGTTTAAAGTGGCTGTAAAGGCACAAGGTTTTTTACCTGCATGCATTGTATGCATGAAGGTGAAAACCTGTGTTCAGCAGACCTCCCCTAATACTTACCTGAGCCCCATCTTGATCCAGCAATGTCCATGAGAGCCTTGCCTCAGGAGACAGAGGTGGTGGGGCCGAATAGACCCACAGAGCCATGGGTCAGAAGTGCGCCTGCTTGGGTGCCCCCAGAGCAAGCAGTTTACTCTGGGAGCACCCAGCAGGAGAGAGAAGGAGCCAGAAACATCAGCATGGGACCCGAAAAGAGGGAGATTCAGGTTGCTCTGTGCAAAACGACTGCACAGAGCAGGTAAGCATAACATTTTTTTTTTTTAAATGCGAGGCTTTAATAGCACTTTAAGAATTCTGACTGTGCTTAAAGTGGTTGTAAAGGCAGAAGGTGCACTCTGTGCATTACGATAAAAAGCCTTCTGTGTACAGCAGCCTCCCCAGCACCCCCTAATTACTTACCCAAGCCCCATCTCGCCTGCATGAATGCCTCAAATGTCCGGGACTCTCCCTCCTGATTGGCTGAGACACAGCAGTAGGGCCATTGGCTCCCACTGCTGTCAAAGTCAGTTAGCCAATCAGAATAGAGTGGGGGCGGGGCAAGGCCAAACCATGACTCCTAATCTGAATGGACACATGGAGCTGTGACTCGGCTCAGGTGCCCCCATAGCAAGCTGTTTACTGTGGGGGGGCACACGACAGGAGGGAGGGGCCAGGAGTGCCGGGGAGGGACCCGAGAAGAGGAGGATCCGGGCCGCTCTGTGCAAACCAACTGCACAGAGAAGGGAAGTATAACGTGTTTGTTATTTTTAAAGAACAAAATAAACCTGCCCTGTACTTTACTGCTTGGAAAGTTTCAGAAGGGAAGGTTACAGCAGTGCTAATGATCCTTAGAAAATCCAAATCCAGCTCCTTGTTCTTGTGTTTAGGATGTGTGTAACTGTCAGGATCACCAGGTGAACAATACCTGAAAAGAAAACAAATGCAGCCACCACATCTAAAGGCTGGCAAGCGGCAATAAATTATATTTTTGTTGTTGGGTTGAAATAAACTTAATACGGTCTTCATTCCATAGCTGTCACTGAGGAAAGCATATGACTAAGAAAAGGGCAATAGATTGTAAGCTCCTTAGGGGCAAGGATTGATACGAATGGCTCATTGCTCTCAGTAAGTCATCATGAAATAGGTAGGTATCTCTCTTTGACCACTCCTCCCAACTTTCTGAGATGGGAATGTGGGACACCTATTAGAATAAGTATGTAGGCATAGGACACACACCCCTGCCACGCCCACTTAACCACTCAACCCCTGGAGCCCTTTTTTACATTAGTTGTTTACAAGTTAAAAACTTTTTTTTTGCTAGAAAATTACTTAGAACCCCCAAACATTATATATTTTTTTTCAAACACCCTAGAGAATAAAATGGTGATCGTTGCAATACTTTTTGTCACACGGTATTTGCGCAGCGGCCTTTCAAGCGCAATTTTTGGTGGAAAAAACGTCACTTTTTTTAGTTAAAAACTAAGACAACAGTAAAGTTAGCCCGATTTTTTAGTATATTGTGAAAGAGGATGTTACGCCGAGTAAATAGATACCATACATGACACGGCTGAAAATTGCTCACACTTGCGGAATGGTGACAAACTCCGGTACATAAAAATCCAGTTTAACGGTTACCAGGTTAGAGGTGCAGAGGAGGTCTTTTGCTAGAATTATTGCTCTCACTCTGGCGATTGCGGCGATACCTCACATGTGTGGTTTGAACACCATTTTCATATGCGGGCTCGACAGTGGCGTATCATCCATGGGTGCAAGGTGTTCACTGAACACGGGCCCCGAGGGGTGTTGGGGCCCACAGTGCTCTGACCAACACTGCACGTAAGGACGATCTGTCCTTGGTTGACAGCTGGGGATTATCGGTGCAGTGTGGGCTTGCCTGGGGCGCGACTTACGTATGCGTTTTTTATTTTAGCACTGTTACTTTAAAAGAAAAATCTGATGACTTTTATTGCTATCACAAGGAATGTAAACATCCCTGATAGTAATTTATGGTGACCGGTACTCTTTACACTTCAGTACTCAGATCTCCAAAAACAGCGATTCTGAATGCTGTCATTTTTTTTAAAACTGGCGCCATTAGCCGCCGAGTAAACCGGAAGAGACGTTGTGAGGTCCCTTCCAGAATTTGACGAAGGAGACCCGATCGGAGCCGATTCTGGCTTCTGTCAGGTCTCCTCCCTGTTGGGATGGGAGGCTGGAGAAGAGAGGCGGAAGGCGGCAGGAGGGCGGGGTGTCCCCTCCCCCGGCCCGGGGTAATGACCGAGCGGCTCCCATTATCGCCGGATAGCCAATCGCCTGCTTTAAAAAAACGGTACCGGGGTATAACCTGTAGCTGCAGACTGTACCCCGATACCTCCACTTAAAGCGGCCGCCGTTTATGAACGGGGATTCACGTTAAGTGGTTAAAGGAGAATTATACAAAAAAAATGATTAGTTAAACCCACAAGGGCTTTTTTTACCACTTCTATTCCTTTATATCGGCTTTTGAAAAGTACAAATGTAGCAATTTAGAAATTGGATGAAAGATTTAGCACTGGGAAACACTTTTTTTTATCAATAAAAAGTGCATTTTATACACAGAAATATGCAACAGACCAAAATGAGGGACAAATGAAGAGGAAAGAGGGACTTTGTTCCACGTCCGGGACAGTTGGGAACGATGTTTGATGGTTCTGTCCAAAGCCTCTGGATGGCAACAAACAAGTCCTAAACATAGGTGTGCGCAGCCTATTGCATTAGGGGGTGCACCACAAAGCGCAAACAAACATGAGAGTGTATATATGTCAGGAGAGCAGAGGACAGTGTCAGTACAGCAGTGGATGGTGTCAGTAGAGCAGAGGACGGTGTCAGTAGAGCAGAGGACGGTGTCAGTAGAGCAGTGGACGGTGTCAGTAGAGCAGTGGACGGTGTCAGAAGGGCAGAGGACGGTGTCAGTAGAGCAGAGGACGGGGTCAGTACAGCAGTGGATGGTGTCAGTAGAGCAGAGGACGGTGTCAGTAGAGCAGAGGACGGTGTCAGTAGAGCAGTGGACGGTGTCAGAAGGGCAGAGGACGGTGTCAGTAGAGCAGAGGACGGGGTCAGTAGAGCAGAGGACGGTGTCAGTAGAGCAGAGGACGTTGTCAGTAGAGCAGAGGACGGTGTCAGTAGGGCAGAGGACGGTGTCAGTAGAGCAGAGGACGGTGTCAGTAGAGCAGAGGACGGTGTCAGTAGGGCAGAGGACGGTGTCAGTAGGGCAGAGGACGGTGTCAGTAGGGCAGAGGACGGTGTCAGTAGGGCAGAGGACGGTGTCAGAAGGGCAGAGGACGGTGTCAGTAGGGCAGAGGACGGTGTCAGTAGGGTAGAGATTGGTAGTAGTAGTTTATTTTTATTTTTATTTTATTTGTCTTTTACAATTTTGTTTTTTTATTATTTTTTTACAATTTATTTTAGGAGCCCTGCTGGGGAGCTTGAATGAAATATCAGGGGTCTAAACAAACCCCTGATGTCTCACTTTTGAGACAGAGAAAGAGACTGAGGACAGAGATTCCAACGTCCCTTTCTCTGCAGCCAGGCAGCGGGGAAAAGCTGCACAGTACAGGGTGATTAGGCTGTGCCCAGGCACACCTTCCACCTTATGTGCGCACGCCTATGGTCCTAAATCTGTCCCCAATGCCTAGGTAAGGAGAACAGATGGCTATGTTTGTTATTTTACCTTCCTAAATGACGATATAAAACTTTCCAGAAAACAGGTGCTGTGTCGGTTTTATGGATTGGTGCTTGGCCACCCTTGGGTGGAAGTTGGGGTGATGATGTGGGGGAATGACAGGCCAGTCACTCAGGAGGGCTATTTATCGGGATTTCAGAGAACAAACTGACAGCCATGCCAACAGAGAAACTTCCTTCCCTTCCGTATCCTTTTAAAGGAGATTTGACATCTTCACCCCTCGGTATCTGAATTAAGCTAATTTTAAATGGTTACCATGGAAACTGAAGAGTCTTACTGAAGTGTTTTCATGCCGGATATTTATTAGCGAAGCTGCGAGGAGAGACTTTTATATATCGCTCCCAGTCTTTGCGATAGGAATGAGGGAGGAGACGATCGAATATTTACTATGTATTTTATCAGTATCTGGGTGGGCTGCAGAGTTCATCAATTAGCAATGATACTGGGGGGGTGGGGGGGTCTTCTGTGCCAGAAGGCATCACCCCTAACAACAAGAAATAAAACATGCTGAGAATTATTCTACTTACTATAGGCAGAGGTCTCCATTACAACACTATGGATGCTTAAGTACAGCAATTCTCACTGCATTGACACTTTATTGCTGCAAGCAAACGACTTTCATAGTTACATACATAGTTACATACATAGATATATAGTTACATAGATATATAGTTACATACATAGATATATAGTTACATACATAGATATATAGTTACACACATAGATATATAGTTACATACATATATATATAGTTACATACATAGATATATAGTTACATACATAGATATATAGTTACATAGATATATAGTTACATACATAGATATATAGTTACAGTAACATAGATATATAGTTACATAGATACATAGTTACATACATAGATATATAGTTACATACATAGATATATAGTTACATAGATATATAGTTACATACATAGATATATAGTTACATACATAGATATATAGTTACATACATAGATATATAGTTACATACATAGATATATAGTTACAGTAACATAGATATATAGTTACATACATAGATATATAGTTACATAGATATATAGTTACATACATAGATATATAGTTACATACATAGATATATAGTTACATAGATATATAGTTACATAGTTACATACATAGATATATAGTTACATACATAGATATATAGTTACATAGATATATAGTTACATACATAGATATATAGTTACATACATAGTTACACACATAGATATATAGTTACATACATAGTTACATAGTTACATACATAGTTACATAGTTACATACATAGATATATAGTTACATACATAGATATATAGTTACATACATAGATATATAGTTACATAGTTATATAGTTACATACATAGATATATAGTTACATACATAGATATATAGTTACATACATAGATATATAGTTACATAGATATATAGTTACATACATAGATATATAGTTACATACATAGTTACATACATAGATATATAGTTACATACATAGATATATAGTTACATACATAGATATATAGTTACATAGATATATAGTTACATACATAGATATATAGTTACATAGATATATAGTTACATACATAGATATATAGTTACATACATAGATATATAGTTACATAGATATATAGTTACATAGTTACATACATAGATATATAGTTACATAGTTACATACATAGATATATAGTTACATAGTTACATACATAGATATATAGTTACATAGATATATAGTTACATAGTTACATACATAGATATATAGTTACATAGATATATAGTTACATACATAGATATATAGTTACATACATAGTTACACACATAGATATATAGTTACATACATAGTTACATAGTTACATACATAGTTACATAGTTACATACATAGATATATAGTTACATACATAGATATATAGTTACATACATAGATATATAGTTACATAGTTACATACATAGATATATAGTTACATAGTTACATACATAGATACATAGTTACATACATAGATATATAGTTACACACATAGATATATAGTTACATACATAGATATATAGTTACATAGATATATAGTTACATAGATATATAGTTACATACATAGATATATAGTTACATAGATATATAGTTACATACATAGATATATAGTTACATAGATACATAGTTACATACATAGATATATAGTTACATACATAGATATATAGTTACATAGATATATAGTTACATACATAGATATATAGTTACATACATAGATATATAGTTATATAGTTACATACATAGATATATACATAGTTACATAGTTACATACATAGTTACATAGTTACATACATAGTTACATAGTTACATACATAGATATATAGTTACATAGTTACATACATAGATATATAGTTACATACATAGATATATAGTTACATAGATATATAGTTACATACATAGATATATAGTTACATACATAGATATATAGTTACATAGATATATGGTTACATACATAGTTACATAGATAGTTACATACATAGTTACATAGTTACATACATAGATACATAATTACATAGTTACATACATAGATATATAGTTACATAGATATATAGTTACATACATAGTTACATAGTTACATACATAGATATATACATAGTTACATAGTTACATACATAGTTACATAGTTACATACATAGTTACATAGTTACATACATAGTTACATACATAGATATATAGTTACATAGTTACACACATAGATATATAGTTACATACATAGATATATAGTTATATAGTTACATAGTTACATACATAGATATATAGTTACATATAGTTACATACATAGATATATACATAGTTACATAGTTACATACATAGTTACATAGTTACATACATAGTTACATAGTTACATACATAGATATATAGTTACATAGTTACATACATAGATATATAGTTACATACATAGTTACATAGTTACATAGTTACATACATAGTTACATACATAGATATATAGTTACATTGTTACATACATAGATATATAGTTATATACATAGATATATAGTTACATACATAGATATATAGTTACATTGTTACATACATAGATATATAGTTACATACATAGATATATAGTTACATTGTTACATACATAGATATATAGTTATATACATAGATATATAGTTACATACATAGTTACATACATAGATATATAGTTACATACATAGTTACATACATAGATATATAGTTACATACATAGTTACATAGTTACATACATAGTTACATACATAGTTACATAGTTACATACATAGTTACATACATAGTTACATAGTTACATAGATAGTCTGGTTGAAAAAAGACACAAGTCCACCCAGTTCAACCAATAGAAGGGAAAAATATAAATATACTAAAAAAAAAAAATCATACAATCCCATATCCAATCCTTCACCCACAGTTGATCCAGAGGAAGGCAAAAAACCCCAGCAAAGCCAATGATCCAATTTGCTATAACAGGGGAAAAAATTCCTTCCTGATTCCCCCAGAGGCAATGGGATTCACCCTGGATCAACTTTACCTAAAGATGTTAGTACCCAGTTATATTATATTGTATATAATGTGGTATTAGGAAAGAATCCAGGCCTTTTTAAAACAATCTACCCAGTTGGAGATTAAATCTTTTCCTTTTAATGTAAAGAGCGCCCCCTTGTCCTCTGTGATGACCTTAAAGTAAATAACTCCACACCAAGATCACTATATGGACCACTTATATATTTATACATGGAGATCAGATCCCCCCTTAATCTCCTCTTTTCTAAAGAGAATAAACTCAGATCCTCCAATCTTTCCTCATAGCTGAGCTCCTCCATGCCTCCTATTAGTTTGGTTGCCCTTCTCTGCACTTTCTCCAGTTCCCCGATATCCTTTTTGAGAACTGGAGCCCAAAACTGAACTGCATATTCCAGATGAGGTCTTACTAATGATTTGTACAGGGGGGCAAATGATGTCTCTATCTCTGGAGTCCATACCTCTCTTAATACAAGGAAGGGCTTTGGAAACCGCAGCTTGGCATTGCATGCTATTATTAAGCTTATGATCTACCAGAACCCCCAGATCCTTCTCCACTATGGATCCCCCCCAGAT
>BLSH010001263.1:14290-25275 GCA_018402905.1 Glandirana rugosa | reverse complement strand
TTTCACAGGGTAGTAACCATATTCCTCCCACTGATACCAATGATGGGGCACTATTCCTCCCACTGACACCAATGATGGGACACTTTATCTCCCACTGACATCAATGATGGGACACTATTCCTCCCACTGACACCAATGATGGGGCACTATTCCTTCCACTGATACCAATGATGGGACACTATTCCTCCCATTGACACCAATGATGGGGCACTATTCCTCCCACTGATACCAATGATGGGGCACTATTCCTCCCACTGACACCAATGATGGGACACTTTACCTCCCACTGACATCAATGATGGGACACTATTCTTCCCACTGATACCAATGATGGGACACTATTCCTCACACTGATACCAATGATGGGCACTATTCCCCTCACTGATACCAATGATGGGGCACTATTCCCCCCACTGCTACCAATGATGGGGCACTATTCTCCTCACTGATACCAATGATGGGGCACTATTCCTCCCACTGATACCAATGATGGGACACTATTCCTCCCACTGATACCAATGATGGGACACTATTCCTCCCGCTGACACCAATGATGGGGCATTATTCCTCCCACTAACACCAATGATGGGGCACTATTCCTCCCACTGACACCAATGATGGGGCACTATTCCTCCCACTGATACCAATGATGGGGCACTATTCCTCCCACTGATACCAATAATGGGGCATAGTTTACTCCCATTGATGCCAGTGCATTTTCTGTAGTTCAGGCCCCATGAAAGTCTGCAGGGCAGTAAACTGACCCTTTGTTTAGAAAGTTTGGAGACCCCTGGGCTAGATGACTGGGTCAAAACTGTAGCTATTGTGGGGATGTTCCCAGTCTGCAGTGATCATGACCTAGCAAAAGTGGTCCAAGGCTAGAAAATTGGCAGACCAGTGAAAGGGTCATGATCAGCCCAGTCTCATTAACTCACGTGGGGAGCGAAAGCTGGTCTGTGCAGTTCAATTCAATGGAAGAGCTATTGTAGCTCAAAATTCTGAAAAGGTTAATGCTGGTTCTGATAGAAAGATGTCAGAACTCACAGAGCATCACAGTTTGTTGTGTATGGTGTTGCTTACCCTCAGGCTGGTCAGGGTGCCAATGCTGACCCGTCTCCTCAGCCAAAAGTGCCTACAATGGGCATGTGAGCCTCAAAACTGGACCATGCAGCAATGGAAGAAGGTGGCCTGGTCTAATGAATTCAAGAATGGTTTGAGGATCACAACGAGTTTGAGGTGTTGGCCTGTTGGGGGTACTTGAGGACCAAGAGGGGGCCCACTGGCCTATAAGAGGGAACTGATTCCCAATGTTTGTATGGCTTTCTAATTTAATTTAGTCTCACCTAGCTTTGTATAAAGTCCAAGCAGGGTTATTACAAGAATCTTTGGTCTGTAGAGGGAACCAATTCATTATTTATTCACTTAATACCGAGGGAGGAAAACCGTTCAAACATTGGGAATCAGTTCCCTCTTCTAAAATGGCCACACATCTCCTCCCTTATCCGGGACCTAGTGGCCTGCACTCTTAAGAGGCGGTGAGTCAACGGCGCGTCTTTCATCCCCATGACTACGTCCTTCTAGTGACGAAACGTACGTCAGGAAAGACGCGCTGACGTCACTGCCTCACCATTGTACCTGATAGCCGGCCGGCTAACTCTATTCGGATTTTAAACGCTGTGAGTGCATTTTTTTATTTGATATTAAATATCCTATATGGTATCACACTGTGTGAGTCCCTTCTTCTCCTTTATGAGCCATATTGGATGGAGCTGGTCTCTCCCAAGGATTCCAGCACCATCTCCTGTACCCTGTAGTAGGGTCCCGGGCTATAGGAACTCCTGGAGATCCCCCTGTGACACGGACGTTGCTCTGCTCGTTGTGAACAGCCCATAGATGTGGGAGAGCTGTCCCTGTTGACACCATTTGAGAACCTCCACCCCACCTGGGGGACCCTGGCTGAGTGATCAGCTAATGCGCAATCTGCGCTTACCTCTGGTAATCTGATTAATATTTCTAATGGAAGTTTTACACTCCAATACGAGTCGTGGATCACGGGGCGTTTCTATCTACAGCTAAAAGAGTTTCTAAAGCCACCACATCTGAGATCCTTTCTATGAAGATTTTCTGTCGGTGGGACTGTTCACTATCCCTCCCAGGGGGGCTTACGATTTAAGTGGACTGCCATAGTCTGGGTTTTAATGGAATTTCTTATGTGTGCGCCATGTTTTATATATTTCATGTATATTGTATAGCACATATTTTATATATGGTGCAAATCTATGCTGATGGAAATACTCTGTCAATTACAAGAGTGCAGCCTTGTGTGTGTATATGTGATTAGAAGAAAACCTGTTAGGGTCTGCAAAAGACTTGAGACCGGGGCGTGGGTTATCCTTCCAGCAGGACAACGACCCTAAAAATCCAGCCAGAGCTACAATGGAATGGTTTAGATCAAAGTGTATTCATGCTCTCGTCCTACCGATCCCAACGCACCTTCAGTGTCACATAGAATTCTACCTCCTCCTCTCCTCTTCCTTTCTCTGTCGGGGTCCCCCAAGGTTCTGTTCTTAGGCCTCTCTTATTTTCAATCTACACCTCTTTCCTGGGCCGGCTTTCAATAGCATTTCTACGCTGACGATACTCAAATCTACCACCCCATCAGTCTCCTCACCCATCACTAACTTACTAACAGACCTATCTGCCTGGAGGTCCCACCACTTCCTCAAACCCAACTTCTTCAAAACCAAACTCATAATATTTCCTCCCCCACATGCCTCTTCCCCCGACTTCTCTGTCAAGAGAAATGGCACAACCACCCACCCATCCCCACATGTCAGGGTGCTTGGTGTTATCCTGGACCCTGAACTCTCCTTTTGGCCCCACATCCAATCACATTCTCAGGCTTGGCGCCTCAATCCCCGCAACATCTCTAAAATACGTCCTTTTCTAACCAATAAAACCACAAAGCTCCTGATTCACTCCCTGGTCATCTCTCGTCTCGACTACTGCAACTCTCTCCTCATTGGCCTACCCTTAAATAGACTCCTCCCCCTCCATTCCATCATGAATGCCGCTGCCTGACTCATCCACCTTACAAACCGCTCAGCGTCTGCCACCCCTCTCTGCCAATCCCTCCATTGGCTGCCACTCGCCCAACTAATTAAATTCAAAATACTAACAATCAGCTACAAAGCCGTCCACAACTCTGCTCCCAGCTACATCACCAGCCTAGTCTCAAAATACCAACCAAACCGTCCTCTTTGCTCCTCCCAAGACCTCCTGCTCTCCAGCTCCCTCATCACCTCCTCTCATATTCACCTCCAAGACTTCTCCAGAACCTCTCCCATCCTCTGGAACTCCCTACCCCAATCTGTCAGACTGTCCCCAAATCTATCCACCTTCAGGCGATCCCTGAAAACTTTTCTCTTCAGGGAAGCCTATCCTGCCGCCACCTAAAACTACACTTCTTATTTTCTCCATCAGCTCATCCCCCACAGTTATTGCCGTTTGTATCATTTAACCCTCCCTCCTAGATTGTAAGCTCTAACGAGCAGGGCCCTCTGATTCCTCCTGTATTGAATTGTATTGTAATTGTACTGTCTGCCCTCATATTGTAAAGTGCTGCGAAAACTGTCGGCACTATATAAATCCTGTATAATAATAATAATAATAAAAATGTGTTAGAATGGCCCAGTCACAGTCCAGACCTAAATCCCATGGAGAATCGGTGGCAAGACTTGAAAATTGCTGATCACAGATGCTCTCCATCCAATCTGACAGAGCTTGGGGGATTCTGCAAAGAAGAATGGGCAGAAATGTCCTCTCTAGATGGGCAAAGCTGGCAGAGACTTCCCCAAAAAGACTTGCAGCTGTAATTGCAGGGAAAGGCAGTTCTACAAAGTATTGACTCCAGGGGGCGCCATACAAATGCCCCCCACACTTTTCACAGATTTATTTGTATCATTTATCATTTTCCTTCCACTTCACAATTATGAGCCACTTTGTGTCGCTCTATCACATAAAATCCCAATAAAATACATTTATAACCTGAGAGCATGTGGGGGATTTCAAGGGGTATGAATACTTTTTCAAGGCGCTGTACTTTACAGTCAGGAGCTACAGAATTCCTGGGTCAGCATCAAAGTTTTCTATGAGGACCGAGTATTTGTGTTCTCTTTTTTGTGCAGTCTGCCAGTTCATGGGCGTTCAGTGCCCTATCCCTCTCTCCATGGAGTTTTCTTTTGCATCTTAGCATTCACATCCCACTATTGCCTAAGCAATCTGCACCCGGGGTGAAATGTCGGCTCGCCCCTGCCTCTGGGGGTACCACCATTCTTCCAGGGGTCGGGGTGCTACATTTTCATATACAAGCTCTTAGAAAAACTGATTTATGACAACCGTAAAACGTCTGACACCCTTGGCAAAAAATCAGATTCCAGCTTTAATTTTTCCTGAAGGCTAAAGAATGAAAGCTGACATTTGACCGGTTGGCATGCAGAGCAGCCTGACTTTTTCCGTATTCTCATAAATCAGCCCCAGTCTATAAGACATGACTTAGCTAGATGGCACAAATATCCAACAGTGGCGGTATAAACACTCACCCCTACCTGCTGCACAAGTTTACCAACCTATTGTTATAAACGTGAAATTGTTTCATAGATCAATCTGTATGAGCCCAGAAACGGAACACGGAAACACAACGGCAAAACTGACGACCAAAGAACTTGAAGGGCAGAACTTCATAAATCATAGTTTAAATATTGGCTTTAAAGCAAAAAATACAAACAAGAGGGATTGTGGTCAACTGAGCGTAGCGCCAGGGCCGGTGCTACCACTAGGCAAACTAGGCAGCTGCCTAGGGCTCACTGCTGCCTAGGCATACTCTGCAGGCTGCAGCATGTAACTAACTCAGTCTCAGGCAGCTGCTCTGTCCGGCCAGTAGTGTAATTAGAGGTGCAGCGCAACTCTGCTGGAGCCAGCGCTAGAGGAAGCAGAGCCGATTCTTCCTGTATAGCGCCGCCTCCTGTCACATGGGCAGGGCAAAGGGGTGGAGTCAGGGGTGGGGCCAATGGGGCGGCAAAAGGAGGTTTCACCTAGGGTGTTGAAAATCCTTGCACCAGCCATGCGTAGCACGTTAAAGTAGAACTATAGGCAAACTTTTTTTTTCATTTTGGATAGAGTAAGAGAAGGTTATAACCCCCATCAGTGTTCTCTTTGCCATCTGTGTCCCATTGGGGAGATTTACCTTGACTTCTTATCCCATAGCCAACACAGGAAGTGAGAGGAAATTCCTTCAAATTAAGGGAATCCCTTGGGGTAGGGATGGGCCAAACACCCCTCAGTTCGGTTCGCGCCAGAACATCCAAACAGGCTAATTTTAAAGGCTTATATGCAATGTTATTGCCCTAAAAAGTGTACGGGGACCCGGGTCCTGCCCTAGGGGACATATATCAATGAAAAAAAAAGTTTTGAAATCAATAGTTTTTTTCAGGAGCAGTGATTTTAATAATGCTTAAAGTGAAACAAAAAAAATTAAATATTCCATTCTATATTGTGCCTGGGGGGTCCCCTTAGTCTGCCTGTAAAAGGGTGCATCTCTGTGAGGTGTAGAGCACAGCCAGAGCAAAATGACATTTCCATAGGAAAAAATGTAATTTTTTTACCACGGCTGTAATGCATTGCAATATACAGAAAATTCATTGAACAAATTTGCGTGGGGTTACCCCCAGTCCATACCAGGCCCTTCGTGTCTGGCATGGATTTTAATGGAACACAAAAAAAAATTTTTTCGTGGGGTCCCCCCTAAAATCTAAACCAGACCCTTATCCGAGCATGCAACCTGGCTGGCTAGGATAAGGGGTGGGGGTGAGCGAGTGCCCCCCTGAATCATACCAGGTTACATGCCCTCAAAATGAGAAGTATGGGTGGTTTGGGGCAGGAGGGGCCCTGAGCAAAAAAGGTGGATGTTCTCACCCATGCAATGTGATTCGTGTGCGAGTTCTTTTAAGTTACCTTTGTAATGACACCCGCAGTGTTTCGCAGAAGGCAGTGTGAACTGCCTGCGGGAGTGATGAGATGCGGGTATCGGCTCTGTAATCACGCCAATTCCCGCATCGCTCTGATGTGAACCCGGGCTCAAACCATATTTGGAGTCTCAGAATCGGCTTTGAATTGGATTAAGCCGTATCTCACTGATCGCTGTCACTTTGTTTCTCTTGATGGATTCCAGCCTGAATCTGGCCCAGCCAAGTACGGCGTTCCTCAGGGCTCAATCTTGGGTCCCTTGCTTTATAGCATTTCCCTGTTTCCACTTGGCCAACTGCTTAGCTCACATGGGCTCAACTATCACTTCTATGCCGGTGACTCTCAGATATCCATCCACACTAAACCAGATTCTACTTTGGCTCCTTCTCCTATCTAACTGTATTTGTGATATAAAAACTTGGATGGCCCATAATTTCCTCCAATTAAACTGCGACAAGACTGAAGTCATCCTTATTGGCACCCCCATCAATTACGGAAGGCCGGTCCTAATAGATTATTTATAGATGGCACTGATCTTCAATCCAAATTGGAAAATCTAGGGGTGATATTTGATGCTGGCCTAACGGTGGAGCCACATCTACAAAATGCGGTCAGAACATCGTTTTTCCACTTGAGGAACATTGCTGGGCTGCGTCCCATGCTATCCTACACTGGAGCTGAAGAGCCGATCCATACATTTGTGTTCTCCCCACTGGACTACTGCACAGATCTACTTGCTGGGGTGCCTAAATCCATCATAAATCAGCTCCAATGTGTTCAAAATTCTGCAGCCAGAATCCTGACTAAGCCTGGCACAAGGGATCATATGACCCGATCCTGGAGTCCTTCCACTGGCAACCTGCCAGGCTTCACATTGACTTTAAGATCCTTTTGCTCACCTACAACGCTCTTCATAGCTTGGCACCCCATTATCTCTCTGAACTTTTTTCAACTTACTCCTCCCCCCTCGTAACCTCCGCTCCTCAAATTCTGGTCTTTTGTGTGTCCCCCCTAATCACCTACAGTCAATGGGGGACCGAGCCTTCTCCTGCTATGCTACAAAGTTATGGAATTCACTTCCTAAGAATGTCAGAGAGTCCTCTTCTCTAAACTCATTCAAATCGAATCTAAAAACGTTTTACTTTAGACAAGCTTTCCCTTAATTGTCCTTTTATCCCTTATGTTATCCTGTGTATCTCCTGTTTTCCTGATGCAAAGCACAACAGCATAATACGCATGGGCTGGCTCCGCCCCCACGCCCAGTTCCAGGATCCGGTTACACTATAAAGTCAAACACCTCCCACCAGGCAGCATTCTCCTTTTTTTCCTCACTGCTTAGCTGGTTACATTGATGCCAAAAGGCAGAAATTTTTCTTTTTCCCTCACCTTGCCGGATTCATCTGGCCAACCGCGCAGGTTCAGCCTCTCCTGCTAGCGACGCTCCCCGCTGTACAGGGGTAAATCTTCCTAGATGGGGGAGGCCCCCCCCCCCCATGTTCCAGGGATTGGGGGGGTGGAAGGCGGCTGATCTCTAAGGATTGCTTCCTCATCATGTCTCCATGGATGGACTTTCAGTGGACTTCCTGTCGGCCATAGGGCATGGAGTTGGTAAGGCACCACATGGTGCACAAATCGATAGTATGCAGCTACAGTTATGTGGTTAGAAGTCTGCAGGGATGCGATTAACCTGCACCTCTAAGCAGAGATCACAAGGTGAAGACTGCTGTTCAGGCTGTGGTTGTGTCTGCAGGACTGCTAATGATTAGGCTGATAACAGGTGTTGCTGTGCTGTGCTGAATCTTTTGCATGAACTGAGCAAGGCTGTCTCTGTAGGCTCGATGCAATGTGTTTGTGATCCAATGCTTGGTTGTGATAATATCCTCTGCAGTGCATTGTCTAAGGTAGGTAAGCTACTAGTGCCAATTATATGGGGTCTGTTAACCCTTACTGCTTTCCATGTGACTTATAAATGATGCAGCAGATCCAATAACTGACATTTGTACTGACAGCTATTGCTTACATGTTGGTTTTATGCACAGATCCTGTGATTGTTCGCATCAATTCATGTCACTTTGGCCTGAAATGCCTTTACACCTCACCTACAATTTCAGGGGGGTCTGTTTGCTGCTGGTAGTCGGGGACTCCTGGGGTGCTGCGACTGGCTGGCTGCGGGCTCTGGGACCTCGGTGCTGGGGGCAGATGGTGTCCTCCATAAGGGTGTATGGTGTTCTGACTCTGCAAAGGGCTGCAGGGGAGTAGGTGGTCTGGGGCTACTTAGGGGCCTACAGTCGCATCACCCTGAACGCCCCAGATCACATTTGATCTGGGAGACTAAGCAGGGTCGGACCTGGTTAATGACTGGATGTGAGACTGCCTGGAGATGCCAGGAGTTGTAGGATACACCGCAGGTGGATATGCGATTAAGTTACTTGTAGTAGTTTACTGCTGGAATTAACAATACTTCCAGAGATTATACCACTAGTATTTTAGCTCAGGGGTGAACCAGAGACGATCAGCTTACATAGAGACCAGCCATGTCCACTAAGGTGAGGGCAGGTAAGTACATCTGAAAAAAAAAAAAAAGAGTGCACAATATGGGCATATGGGTTGCAAAGCTCCCCAGCCCTCAACACCGCTGCCAAGAGGGGGAAAAGCAACCGGATCCTTCAACAGAGACCAGGGCCCTCTTTAGCCCTAAATGAGTAGCTATGGAATTAACTGCCAGGAGAGGCAGACAAAGTAGAAACCCACTGCAAATCATCGTAGCGACATTGGGATTGTGGTGGCTGTGCGGCCGCCAAGATGCGATGCCAAGTGGCAGGCCAGAGACGGCAGAAAATGGGGCAGAGACTGCGAAGATCTAAAGTCTCCAATGTTCCAGCTTAAAGAGGACCTCTACCTCAAAACAGTTGGCTAAGGAGTCATGATCAGACTAGCCAGTGAGGTAAGCCTCATAAAGCGGAGGTAACGCTGTTGGATCTCTGTTCACCAAACCACAGGTACTAAGCCAATCAAACAAGCAAAGTTGTTAAGGGGCACCTCTACCTCAAAGAGGTCGGTCTAGGAGTTTCCATCAGAAGAACCAGGGGTGACGTCTGCCTACAGAATCAATATCCTTTGCAGGGGCTCGAGAACAGTGACCGAATGTGAATGAGGAAAACTTATACTACTATTGAGTAGCACGTGGCGGTCACCTGTTAAAATCATTTCAGTAGCCTGGTCCCAGGAGCAGAATAAGGTGGCCATTGAGACAATTCAGCCATGGTGGAGGCAGAATGGTATACCGTTGAGCTGCTAGTCTGGGCAGGTCAGGTAACCCGGATGAGTGATCCCACAAGACGACACATACCTCTCTCAAAAGGTGAATCACCAAGAACCAGAGGGTAAGCAAAGTATCAGAGGGGGAGCGACAGGTTAAGCCTGGGAAAAACATAGAGGATAATGGAAGGAACCATAATCATTATCTGATGCTAAAGCCGAGTTCTCTCCTTTCAGGGAGCAACAGAATCTATTCGACCATGGTAACCCAGTAGGGGGCGGTCAACAGAATTGAAAGTAAATTCAGGAATGACAGCACGGGGCACACAGGAGTAGCACTTCAGTCTACCAGCACTGAGGTTCTGGGTGTGAATCTCAGACAGTCCACTTCAGGTAGAGAAGTGGGCTGCGTCCCTACATTATGGAACAGGATTCAGGGCCTTACCTGAATTAACATTGGGAGGTCCTGTGCATGTATGAGGCCGTTGGCATGTACCTTCCTCCCCGCCAACACATTTCATTCCCTCTTAGACTCCCTAGAGCAGACAATGCTGGAGTCAAGCAGCACCACATCTGGTTCATCGGTAGACCACCTATTTAAGAAGAACAGGTCAAGGAAGGAGTCTGCTCTCCAATATTCTTAGCCAAAAGCAGAGTTTTGACTTAAAGCATAAAGAGGGATGAAGACCCGAGTTCATCAGATAGAACCATGACAAGTAGTCAAGCCATCAGGTGAGATGGCAGGTTGGCATGAGACCCAGCAGAGGGGGAGATACACACTTTGGTAGATCCATGTTCCTGTAAGTACCGTCGCTGGGCTGTATGAGAATGTCACTGTGAGTTTATTAGATAGAGGTTGGCCTTGCCACATATTCAAGGCAGTTTCAGGACCTTACGTCCAGTAGAGGCTGTGTTGCAAAACAAAGGGCTACAGGTTTTCTTGTTCGGGCACAGCTGGCTGCCTCAACACTCTCTTCAGGCCTGACAAAAAAAAAAAAAAACTAGCCAGGCAAGGTTCAAACTGGAAGGAGTCATTAGCAGAAGAAGATTACGGTAGTCTTACGCTTTGGGAGGACAACCGTGTTGGATATCTTGTTTGTTAATAGCTCGTTCCAAGCTGTGGCATCCCTTGGTCTAAGGGAAAGAGGGAAGGACCGCATACCAACCCAGGATCCAGCATCCTTATTGCAAGATACTGTACAGCATATCAAGAGACATTAAAAAAAGAAAAGACACTTCCGGTTCCGGCGCCCGCATGGCAAGGAGGTGAAGGAGAAGAGCTCCCGCCGGTTCCTCCATAAAGCCGCATTTAAAGTCGGATCGCACAGAGGTACCCCCCGCCAACCCCCCATCACACCCAGGGGAGCACTAGCACCAGGTCATGGACCGCTTCGTAGAGCGGCAGACGGCCCGCGCAGCCCCGCTCCAGCTCCAGCCAGAGGGAGACAGCACACACGCTGCAGCCAACATGGCGGCTACACCGCAAACACACGCGGCTCCAGCGGCTTCAATACAGGGCCCAGCGATTACATTACAAAGCCCCCCACATCTCAGCTCGCTCCCAGGACCCCCACCTGATCTTCCACACTTCCCACTATTGACGGACCCGCTAGGGACCTCCCCTCCGTCCCAGCACACCTTCTAGTCCACCCCCAGGACCCTCGCTCGACTCTACACCCCCCGAAACATTACATTAGCGACCC
>BLSH010001237.1:481802-492111 GCA_018402905.1 Glandirana rugosa | reverse complement strand
GCCCCCTCTGCACACTGACTTCTCCTCCCTGCACACTGACTGCCCCTCTCTGCACACTGACTGCCCCTCACTGCACACTGACTGCCCCTCACTGCACACTGACTGCCCCCCACTACACACTGACTGCTCCTCAGTACACACTGACTGCCCCTCACTGCACACTGACTGCCCCTCACTGCACACTGACTGTCCCCCCACTACAGACTGACTGCCCCTCACTGCACACTGACTGCTCCTCACTGCACACTGACTGCCCCTCACTGCACCCAAACCTACCATTATACCACCTATACTTCCCAAACCTGACATTATACATTCCTACACCCTATACTGTACCCTGCTGACCTCCCCTCTACTGTGCCCTCCTGCCCCCTTTGTACTGTGTATAGTCTTACATAAATACAGGCCACTGATAGGGTGGGAGAGGCATTTATGACATAGCGGCAGTGTGTGCAAGGAGGGGGATAGTTTCAAAAAGGAGTGGGAGCAGTGTGTACAGGGAGTCAGTATATATGGGGGATGGGGGTAGTGTGTAGAGAGGGAGGGACAGTGTGTATAGGGGGATGAATTCAATTTGGGATTATTACCTAGTTGTGTGTATTTGTTGTTTCTAATCAGACTCAAAAGCCATGCCAAATATGTAGCATCATTTAGCCACGCCCACTCCTTGCTACTGCGCGTATAGCGCGCCGCAGGTCACCATCTCCCTGGTAGGGGCCCTAGTGCATTACTTTGCCCAGGGGCCCATGATGTTATTAAGATGGCCCTGGTGTCTGCCTCATTTGTATTGCTTCACTTTTTAGCGCAACTTTTTTATGTCACACATACAGTAGGTGGGGCATTCCGTTCCATCTGCAGACAAAGAAAAATTGCCTCTCCTTTGTCTTTTGGATACCTGTGGACCTTCTGTCTTTTACTAGAAATCTTGGACTGCCTTCAGTGAAATTGAAACCATGGACAGACCCTCCAATGCTGATATTTCCATATCCACCTGCATGGGAACCTAGGCAACTGGCGTGTGCCTTCTCTGGAAAGTACACTACACCACCAGAGAGCTGTCGATCCCGATTATAAGGGTCTGGAGATCGTGCAGTGATATATATAGCCATGTCTGACTCCTGGGCGACACTTAACTGACTGGTTTGCAATAATGGGCATAGTGTAAATCTGACTATATTTTCTAGAATATTGTTTAATGCACTGTATTCATTTAAATTTTTGTTTGCAGGAACTAGGTGCTTGTGTGCTTGTTTTTTTTTCTTTTTTATTAAGCCCTATAGAGTAGATTACAGGTCAAGTAGTCTTTAAAGAGACTTCACTTGTTGTCATTTGGGCATCACTTTTTTGCACTCCACTCTTTATAGGTATATCTTACTGACGTACCTTCTTCTCCAATGCTGGTTAGCCTATATAGGGCACCAGGCCTTGGAAGCAAAGGTTTTTCATTTTTTTATATAAACTATTTCCCCAAGGTATACCTGCATGCATTTTCTTGGTTGCCTATATTTAGCTATCAGGTCCTGTGCGTTGGTTTAGTTATGATGCCAAGTTGAACTATGCTAGTTTGATATTTTACACTCTATTTAGATTACCTCTTAAGCAGGCCTCTATCATGGCATCTCGGCTGACCCAATTAAACTGTAATAGATTGAGCCCTCAGTCATTTTTTTTCGCCACTATGGGGTGTATCCTGACTTTTGGGGGGGGCTGTCTTTTTAAGACTGGCTGGATTGGCCTGGGTCCCGGGGTTTGCTGCCTGCACTTGGAAGGCAAGATTTATTGTTCAAGAGCTTTATTTATTCTACTGTAGCCCTGCCCCCATGAGGGTGACTGAAAGAATCGATTCCCCCTTGGATATCCTCAGTCAGAGGGTCCTCCACCACCCCTGACACTCTGGGTTCACACATTTTTACCAGTTAACTAACTAAGGGAGACCACAACACAAGTAGAGTTAGAAAGGTTTACTTTTAACTCTTGTTTCTGAGAAAGAATAACAACTGTGAATAGTAAATAGTACAATTCTTCACATAAGTAGTCAACTTGAAGGTTCTGGCAAACAAAAGGAGTAAGTGATTTGTACACTTTCACTACTCCCTGTATTCTCCAACAATATCAATAACTGAGAACAATGAAATTCCTCCAACTGAGTTTAAACAATACATAATGGGTCTTTGCAAAATAGGTAATTTGAATATGTCTACTGAAATTTAACAAATGGAATATTACAGTAAATCCCTTTCTCTAACCGATGACCCAGAAGATACATTGGTACCACTCAATGGATTCTGTATCAACTTCTTAACAGTATTATACAATGCACAATTACAGTATATAATTAAGCAGTATATCTAAAGTTAAGCAAATACACTAAATAAATAATCTGGGCCTATGTATTTTTCCTCCTGTTCTAGGATAAAGAGTTCTTAGGAAGTAAACCAACACCAAGCTATAGCCTTGAGTATACAAGTGTGGAAAAATATGGGTAGATGCAGTTGCATTTCTCCTGTCTTGTAATGTCCAAGCAATCTTTGGCCAGCAATAAGAATTAGGTACCTATGAATACTGTGTCCTTCTAATCAGTAAGATGAGACACACATAGGTGAAATTCCACTGACTTCTTGAATAAGATTAGTCACAACCACTAAACTGTATTCCAAGAGGCAATAAAGATATGCTGCAAGACAGTATGTGTAATTCTATGTGTCAGGGACAGAAATGTGTGGACTGCAACAGAGTGTACCAAATGCAGGTAAAGTGTAAATAACATGATTTATTATATGATAAATGAACAACAAGAAAATGCACCTCCAATATAGTTACTACCTCCAAATCCCCCGGGTTGTTAACTCGGTACCATATAGGAAAGGAGAAGGAGCCCAGATAGTGTAATACAGCTTTAATTAAAATATCATGAATAAAAGCCAAATGGCTACTTACAAAATCCAGATAAAACAATGCGCATAAAAGACAAACAGAGCCGGCTAGTCCGCGTTGCGCCCGTGCTTCAGGGTCACGTGGGGCGACGGTGTCACTGCGTCAGACCGCCCGACATGTTTCGTCACAGATGACGTTGTCAAAGGGCACGGGCGACGCAATGACACGTCGCGTTTAAAAACTCGAACAAACCAAGCCTCGCTTTCACTTGCACATCAAGAGCCAATCGATGGGCCATAAATCACCGAAACCAAGCCTCGCTCTCATCCACCAGTCAGCGTGACCAGTTATAGAACAGAAGCCAAGTCAAGCCTCTATTTGGAAAACATAATAGACCGGAAGAGAGACGGGTTACAACCAAATTGCGTTATGTTATCCTTGGTCTGTAGTAAAAATTTCACATATTTATTAATGATGTAAACTAAATAGTGATATACTAGGACCAGGTTTGCTAATATATAACAATTAAAGCGAGTGGAGCGATTCTTGGTACATACTGAATTTACATGTACAAAAGCCAATATTTCAAACAGAATTAAAAAGAAAGAAATACCTTCATATGGGAAACCTCAGAGATGAACTAAACCCTAGTTCCCCATATGAGATCTATTAGATGAACTTTAATTACACATATATAGATTAAATATATAAACATATGGCTAAATATTTTTCTTATATCCCACAAAGTATGGATCCAAGTCTACAGAATTAAAAAGGTAAAACAAGAATATAATCGTATCAGGAATTATTTATGAATGCGTTGATCTCTATGTCAACGTTCAGACCGCAAGGTCTGAGACTGTTGACACTATAGATCCACAGCATTTCTAACTTGGAGATCTCTCTTACTCTGGACCCCCCCCTCCAGTGTAATTTTAATTTGTCTATAGCCAGGAATTGGGCTCCCCTAGGGTCCCTATTGTGTTTTTCACGGTAGTGTCGTGACACTGGGTGCTCCCTGAAGCCCCTTCTAATATTACCCAGGTGTTCATTCAGGCGTATGGACAGAGGCCTTATAGTCCTGCCTACATAGTGTAACCCACAGGGACACGTTAGAAGGTAAACTACGTTCTTTGTAGAACAGGTTATGAAAGATTTAATCTCAAAAGATTTAGAGTTACTATTGGAAGAAAAATTAGTGTTTTTTTTATTTTTTATAGCATTTATGGAGCAGACTGAGCATCTATTGCATTTGTAAAAACCCACCAGCTTTTGAAAAAACATTGGTTTATGATTCGGTGGATCACATACATTAATAGCTATTCTGCTTCTAAGGTTGGGGACCCCCCTATAGATCACTTGGGGGTGTTCAGGTAGAACTGGGCCTAATATGTGGTCATTTTTGATCACATGCCAGTGTTTTTTAATGAGTTTCTTTACTTGATAATGCTCTTGTGAGTACCTAGTAATAAAGGAGGAGGTACCAAAATCTTTCCTGGGGTTCATATTCTGTCCCTCTCCCTCTACTCTCTCCCGTTCTACCAATAGGGTTTCTCTGTCCATATTTCTCACCTGTGTGATAGTTTCTAATAGCTCTTTATGTTGATATCCCTTCTGAAGGAACCTCTCGGTAAGTATGGAGGCCTGTGAATCAAAAGCACCCAATCTACTACAGTTCCTTCTAAGACGTATATATTGGCTTTTGGGAACTGAATTAAGCCATGACCGATGATGACAACTATCTTTTGAAATAAAAGAATTACGGTCAGTGGGCTTAAAGAAAGTAGACGTTACAATAACTCCATTCTCGGCACTGATAGTGAGGTCCAGAAAATGTATAGTTTCTTGGCTGGCTTCATAATTAAATCTGATACCCCTATCATTAGTGTTTAATGAGACCATATAGGTATCCAATGACTCTCGTGTGCCATCCCATAGGAGGAGGACGTTGTCTATATATCTTGCCCATAGGGTCAATTCAGGTCTTCTATTAGTATAGACGACGTCCTCCTCCCACTTGGCCATAAACAAATTCGCGAGGCTAGGGGCAAATTTTGCCCCCATAGCCACGCCTCTATTTTGAAGGAAAAATTGTCCTCTGTACCAAAAATAATTCCTCTTGGTTGCAAAAATAAGTAAGTCAACAATGAAATATCTCTGACGTTCCCCTAATGATGGGTCCTGATCTAGAAAGTATTTGACAGCCTCTATCCCATAATTATGTGGAATTACCGTATATAGGGAGGTGACATCGGCTGTAATTAGCCACATTCCCTCCCTATATACGGTATGTGACAATAAATTAATGGCATGTTTACTATCCCTCAAATATGAGGGCATCTGTTGCACTAGCGGTTGTAGATAGTGATCCACATATTTACCAGCTCTTGAAGAGATAGAGTTAATGCCACTAATAATTGGTCTCCCTGGGGGGTGAACAGGGTCTTTATGAATTTTTGGGAGGTAATAAATTATAAGGGTATGTGGAGCCACTGGGACAATATATTGACGTTCCTTCTGATTTAGAATCCCTTCTTGGAGGCCTTTATTAACAAGCGTCACCAATTCCTTCTCAAATTTTATACGCGGGTCGGTCTTAAGGGGGGTATATGTGTCCTTGTCACCCACTATATGATCCAGCTCCTTTAGATAATCATCCTTTGCCAGAATCACTATACCACCCCCTTTATCTGCTGGCCTCACAATGATATCCTTGTCTTTACAGTGTCTGAAGGCCCAACTCCAGATCTTTGGGCATCTCTATGTAAGATGTCTCTAAACACCTTTAGGTTAGGGGCCAGACCGCCCGGCGGATTAAAAAGGGATGCATTTGATAATTGAGAATGTCTAATATCAATTGAGGTAGATCTCTCAGCATTCGGGGGTTTCGATAGCATGTATCGCTTAATATTTAGTTTACGTATATATTTATGGATGTCCATATATGTATGGAATTTATCTAATTTAGCCGGGGGGGCAAATTTGAGGCCCTTATCCAATAGTTTCATCTCTGGTTCAGAGAGATTCTTTCCACTGAGATTATATATTCCCTCCCCTATTGGTCCCTCTTTCTCTTGCTTCTTGGACCGCCTCCCCCCTCTGACTCCCCTCCTCGTTCTATGGGGTATTCTTGATTGGGATGAGCTCTGGGAAAATCCCGAGTCCTATGTTGGTTAGGTTGTTCTCTATTTTCATAGGGGGGGTCCCAAGTGGTTCTCCATTTTGTATTATGTTGGAAAGGTCTATTCTGATTCCTCCTTCCCCAGTTCGGTGTCCCCTGATTGGGTGTATAATGATATCTATTTCTATTTTTTCTCTAATAGGAGTATAGTAACTATCAGTGCCATAATATTCATCTCCCTCAGCGTCATAACACTGATCATGGTTATGCAAAATATTGAATCTAATTTGAATGGGGACATTGTAATTCGGTTGGTGCAATCCCTGATGATGGTGATGGGGCCGATATGGTGATAGTGATAAGTTGGATTACGCCAATGGTCTGATCTTCCCCTCTGTGGTCTCCCATATGTTCTCTGACCTGATCCACCATTATGTGATCTTACATCTGGGGGATTCCTCTTGGCTGGATCTTTCCATTGTCTACGTGGAGTTACAGGTCTTTGTTCCTTGTTAGGAGATCTAACTGATAGTCTCCTTAAAGTGGTCTTAATTCTAGAGTGGCCACCTTGCTGCTTATTTTGTGTGTTGGACCCCACAACATCTATAATGGTTTCCTCTTCTTTCGTTTCAATCTTACTCTGCCAAGCAAAGACAGTAGCAGTTTTATAATCATTCAAGTCCCTTATATATTTTTTCTTTTTCTTATTTTTTTGCTCAATTTCCTCTTTCTCTAGGATTTTCTTTAACGACGTAGACCTCTCCTTATATTCTTCCATTTCTAAAAACGGGGCAAGTTCATCTTTTAATCGTTTGATCTCGGTATCTAATCTGAGTAATTTACTTTTTTTGCGTGAGATCAAAAACCCCAAAGATTTTACCCCCAAACCATTATAGTACATGAACCATTCTTCTAGTTCGGTATCTCCCTTCTGTGGGCTAATATCCCACCTTAAACTTCTGGTTAATAGTACTACTTAACTAAAAATACTACTTAATAGTGGTGAAGAAGCTAGTTGGGATTTTGATTGGGATGGTGCGAAATAGATATAATAGCTTGGGAAGAGTGAGCATCTTAAATGTCGCCACCCTGCCCAGCCATGAGAGTTCATTCTTTTTGTATGAGAGGAGGTCTTTATTGACTACCTCCAGAAGGGTAAATTATATTTTATTAAAGGATAAAGGTAACATAATCGTAATAGGGTATGAATTGTATATAGGTAATCAAAAACAGGAAAAAAACACAACATAATTGGTACAGTAAATTAGTAACAGTATAGGTAAATTCATATATGTACACTAACATATAAATTGATAAAAATATAAATAAATTCATATATGTACACAAACAAAGATTCCACGATCAGTTGAATATGTAAGCAGTTTTACTACACAGATAGTGATCTGTATAATCCATGGCCTCTCAGTGCCCCCTGAAGCGGGGAAAACCCCCATTATATTGGTAAAAATCATAATATTTGGATAATTGTTGGTAGATAATTGACAGCTCTATGCGTTTCGTGATATTTTCATCACTCATCAGGAGCAAGCAAGGGTTAATCTAAAATAAATGAAAAATAATTACTGGTAGATATTGTAGGGGTCAAACAAAAATTAGGCACCCCGCCATCCCGAGGATGGACATTAATGACTCCACCTACCATGTCCACGCAGCGGCAGGGCACCACAAGGGCGCAAAAAGCGCCCAGGAAGACGTGACCTATCACGAAACATGTAGGGCGGAGCTTACGTGCTGACGTCACCACGCCATACAGTCTATCTGAGGAGGACGGGTTTTGTTTGCTTGTATCTGCCGGCTTTTCAATGCTCTTTTATTGATGTTCAAATGTGAGTACCCTGGATTTTAGTACATGTTTTAATAAACCATTTTGCAGTTTTACACTATGTGGCCCTTATTTTCTTTAATTATGTGGTGAGTGATACCGCTGGCCTGGCTTTCTACACCATCCCTGCTGATCCGATGAACCCCTAGGAGCAGAGGAAGATTCATGTCTTTAGACCCTGCAGAGGGCTATATCTGCAAGCGCTGTTGACCCGTACTAGAAATAGTGGGTCTGTTTTTCTGGTAAGGGTGTTTACCCCTCAATTTTTCACTGAGGTGTCTGTGTGATCGGTGGTGGTGGACAAGTGGACTCAAGCCTCTTTTCTTTCTTAAATATACACTGGATTTAGGACTGGTGTCCCCTATAAAGTTCACAGAATTTTGGACTGTCACACTTAATGAGTCCTCAATTGAATGATTTATGGACAATTCTTTTTGATATTAATATTTTTTTTCTATTATATGCACAACTTATGTTATTTATTTATGTTTTGCACAGTCACATGTTATATGGGATATGATGATTTCATAAGGGTTTATCCCTAAAATAATATTATGTCGATTTATGTCTTATTTAATTATGGTGATTCACTTTTTTATTCACATTGATGGTTAAGTTAGCGCAACAATCTTATTGAATATCTGTTTATCTTATGGTGAAGTATCGCACCCTACATTGTTGCTGCTATTTGTTACGTATTGCTATTTCTAGCGCGGTATATTTTCTTGTATTTTTGAGTTAATAGGTTATTGGCCTAGTTCCACCATGGTTCCCTCAAACAGTAGGTCATGCTTGAGTCAGACTTATCACCTGTCCCATTGACCTCCTTCCATGGTTGCTCCTCACCAATCACCCATCCCAAACACAGTTAACGCTTTTGCTTTCCTCACTTTTTTTATACATTTGGGACAAGGTTATTACAACATATGGAGTTTCTTTGCATCTGGGGCCCCTAACCCTGATATGGGGAACCTTATCTGACAACCCAGGCTTTCTTTGCTGGAAATCACCAGGTATATCTCCTGTTTGGCAAGTGCTTACCCCTAAGGGCCTGAAATCATTGAGAAAGCTTAGCTCCCTTTCTCACTCCCGTGGGTAGAGTGGCTTCAATATTTTCAACTACATCACTTCTATGACGTGTTGGTAAAAGAGCGACTTTGCGGGGACCTGATCCTGTTTGAGGAACTAACATTTATGACATCCTCCTGTCTTATGCATTTCCTGATTGCCCTTTCTATATCTGAGACTGGGAGCAAGAATTTGGCAACACTAGCGCCTGAGGACTGGGATAAAGCCTTCTTCCAATCTGCAATATATGTGTCCCTTCAGAGACATTTCTCTCTTTGTATATGTCCTTCACACTTCTGTGCAGGGTTATATCCCACCAGAGGCATTGCTCACTCTGCATGCCCTTCTCCATCCATAGTCGACAGTGTCCAGGACCTATTTAAGAGACATTCCTTGATCTGCAATGTCCAAGCCCTCAAGAGGATATTGACACCCCCCCTCCAGAGACATTCTTAACTCGTTTGTGTCCGTGCTGGTACTACACACAGAATTTATTAAGCAGTGGCTCCATCCTCCTTCACGCACATTGTTCACTGAAGGCCTGCTCACAGTCTGAAGTCTTAGCACAGATAAAAGAACAGGAGCTGTAGGATACGGAAAATTGCTAAATGTTTTTGAGTACATTTGCTGGCTGAGCAAAGGAGAGTTGCTTGTAAATGTTTATATTAGGCACAGGACTGCACAGGCTAACCCAAATTACCCAAATGTATTACCACCCAGTGAAGCAAACAGTTAAACATTTAAAAAAAAAGTGAGATTTCCATAAAACAGTAAATCCAGAATACCACATAACCAAGATAAAACATATAACTTAAAGTGATACTTAAGTCTTGTTTTTTTGCTTAAAAATTACAAACATGTTACACTTACCTGCCCTGTGCAGTGGTTTTATACAGAGCAGCCCAGATCTTCCTCTTTTCTGGTCCCTCTTCGGCTCTCCTGGCCCATCCCTCCTGAGGGCTTGCTATGGGGAGACCCGAGCCAAGCCTCAGCTCCATGTGTACATTCAGACACAGAGCCCCAGCTAGGCCCTGCCCCATCTCTCTCTTCATTGGCTCACTGATTTTGACAGCAGAGGGAGCCAATGGTGCTCTGCTGCTGTCTCAACCAATGAGGAGGAGCCCCGGGCAGCCGAGTTTCTTGTGCAACATCGCTGGATATAGATGGGGCTCAGATATGTGTTAGGGGGCCCCTGCACACAGAAACATAATGCATATACGATAAAAAACCTTCTGCCTTTACAATCACTTTCTTTGAACACAGCAGCCATTGAAGAACAATTCTGCACTGCAAAAACCTCATGATCAGCCCTGTATGATACAGAAGATGCAGCAAAATCTGTCATAAATAAAGGACATTGATAAAGACCCGGTCCTCTCGGCTTCTCCCTGGTCTTTTCTCCT
>BLSH010001237.1:430790-445968 GCA_018402905.1 Glandirana rugosa | reverse complement strand
AAGACACGACGTCTTTGGTGGATTTGTCTAACCGGAGGAAGTATTCAAGGATACAGGTATTTCTGGTCCGGCCCAAGTAGGGACCATCTGTCCCGGGCCTGGTCTAGTCCTCCCGTTAACTGAATTACAGGTATTACTCTAGGTTAACCCTCCCCCTCTGTGGGGTCTTCCCAGAGGAGGAGAGTTAACTATATGTCTTTCGAAAACTAAGTCAGAGGACCTGTATAGAAAAGCGCCAGAACCTTTCCACCCCTAAACCAGGTTTATAGGAATTATGAGAGTGATCGGAAATGAGTAAAGGATCTCGTTCCCAGTCTAAGGTCCCTCTGGAATCTGACCCTTGCTCTAGGAAATGAGTAAAGGCTAGTGAGAGTATTAAGGATATTTGGACCAAATCCCCACCTTTCCAAGACCGCGAAAAGATATGTCCAGGAGACTGAATCAAAAGCTTTCTGTATATCAATTGAGAGGAGGAGACCCTTCTGGGGTGTCTCCCCCTCCCAATTGGATCTCATTATGGACATTAAGTCAATTGCCCTCCTGATCTGGTCCGGGCCCTGTCTACCAGGGATGAACCCGGCCTGGTCTTTATGGACATAGGAACTTATGAAGGAGGCCAATCTGTTTAGGTGGTTTCTGCAGCACAGAAAGCACCAGATTCAAATCCCTGGTGCCAGAGGCGACCGTATCCGAGGAGCCACATGACGTACTCCCTGTACAAATGTATGGATCAATGAATGAGACGCCAAGGGCCGTTGAAAAAGAACCGCCAGGGCCGAAATCTGACCCTTAAACGTACTTAATGCCAGGTTCTTGTCCAGTCCCTGCTGCAAAAAAGTCAGTACTCTGGACACCATATAAGAGCGGGGGTTCCAACCCCCTGCCTCGCACCAGGCAATATAAGCCTTCCAGGTCCTATGATAAATCTTACGTGAGGTACCTTTACATGCTTCAATCATAGTAGGGATCACAGAGTCCGTGACACCCCTATCCCTCAACACCTGGGACTCAATAGCCAAGCCATCAAAGCCAGCGAGGGTAAAGCAGGGTGCAAGATGGGCCCCTGAGACAGTAGGTCTTCGCGAAGTGGAAGACGCCACGGAACATCTGTCACCATCCGTACTACGTCGGCGTACCAAGGATGCTGAGACCAATCCGGCCCTATCAGGATTGTCGGGATTCCCTCTGCTTCGATCCTGCACAGAACCCGCGGTAGAAGCTTTAGAGGAGGAAAGATGTACAGTAGCCGATACCGACCCCAGGGCGCTACCAGAGCGTCCGAGGCGACCGCCAGCGGATCTTTTGTTCTGCACACAAATGTCTGTACCTTGTGATTGAACCTGGAGGCCATGAGGTCCACCTCTGCTGTGCCCCACTTGAGGCAAATCTGGCGGAACACTTCTGGATGTAGGGACCATTCCCCTTGATCCAGAGTCCGGCGGCTGAGAAAGTCCGCCTGCCAATTTTCCATGCCTGGGATGTAGATTGCAGAGAGAGCTGGCACATGAAGTTCTGCCCACCGAAGGATCAGAGCCGCCTCCGCGGCTGCTGCTGAGCTTCTTGTTCCGCCCTGATGGTTCACATATGCCATGGCCGTGGCATTGTCCGACTGAACCCGGACAGGGAGGCCTCGCAGCCTTTCTGACCAAAGGGACAGACAAAGCCTGATCGCTCTCAGTTCCAGTACATTTATTGGAAGACAAGCTTCCTGCACTGACCAATGACCCTGGGCAGAGAACTGACCCAGGACCCCTCCCCAGCCCAATAGGCTGGCATCCGTCGTTATTATCGACCAACTGAGGGGGAGAAAACATTTCCCCAACTTTAGGGCCGGAGCCTGAATCCACCAAATCAAGGATCCCGGGACTGATGATCCAACCTGATCAGTCTGTCTAGGGATAGAGGGGATTTGTCCCATTGCGACAAAATCACCTTCTGCAAGAGCCGAGTGTGACTCTGGGCGTAAGGTATCGCTTCGAAAGTCGACACCATGAGCCCCAACACTCGCACTGCTGCCTGAAATGTCAGGAGCTTGCTTGGTGGTAAAAACACCCTTACATGAACCGTGTCCAGAATCAGACCCAGGTATTCCAGCCGGCAGGATGGAGTCAATGATGACTTCTGCAGGTTGATTAGCCAACCGGACTCCTCTAACGTGGACACCGTAATTGTCACGTTCTCCTCCAAAGCTGCAGCAGACTCTGCTCTCAGGAGTAAATCGTCAAGGTATGCTACTACCGCAATACCTCTCAGTCTCAGCAGCGCCAGCATCGGGGCCACCACCTTGTTGAACACTCAGGGAGACGAAGCCAGCCCGAAAAGAAGTGCCACAAACTGGTAATGCAGCTCCCCCACTGCGAAGCGTAGAAAACGCTGGTAACTGTGACAAACTGGCACATGGAGATACGCGTCCCTCATATCCAGGGACGCTATGAATTTCCCTTGGTGCAGGGCGGCCACGACCGAGCGGATGGACTCCATCCTGAACCTCTTCGTCTTTACGAAGTGGTTTAATGCCTTCAGGTCCAGAACTGGCCTGACACCGCCCTTTTTGGGCACCACGAAGAGGTTTGAGTAAAACCCACAAAATCTTTCCCCCATGGGTACCGGTACAATCACTCCCTGTTCGGCAAGCGCCCAAACGGCGCCTAGAAGTGCCTCCCGACGCCCCTGAGGGAGTCTCAAGTTTGAAGGGAAGAACCTTTCTGGGGGCAGAGAGATGAATTCTATCCTGTACCCGGAGGACACCACCTCCATTACCCACCGATCGGTGATGCGGGCAGTCCATCTGTCTGCGAAACATTGCCTGTTCAAACACCTGATCATACGGGTAAGCCCTAGGGGACCTAGGGGGTTTAAGTGGTCCACAAAAATATGTGGACTCATGCGACTCCCCTGTTTGGTCAAGCCGCATGGAGTCGTGGATATCAGTGATCAGGGCATCCACTATCGCCTTATCACGCGAAAAAGGAGCCTCCTGATCACATTCACCGTCTGAGGGCAGTTCACCCTCTGATAGGACCACAGGTGTGACCACCAAAGTTCTTTCTGGATCCTAATCCTCCCCTGAGGACTGAGAGGTCCCCCGCCCGGGGAAAGAATTCCCCAAATACCACCCTCAGCTGTTCCAAGGATCATCCTCGAAGGGGTACCACCCAGTGTGTCCCCCTAACAAAGCCCCACCAGCTGGCTACCCCAGAAGCTGCCCAGGTGCCCACTCTCCGCACCCCTAGGACGGAAGAGGGGTCCACTCACCAGTCCGACGGGCGCAGCGGGTAGCCACCCGGAGCAGACTTACCTCCCCATAGAGAGGCATGCTGCTGGCCAGGCTTCTGGACAGGTGAACCAGTCACTGGGCTCTAGTGGGTTTTAGCCACTGGCCGCCTGCACGGAACAGGCGCTATGCGGCGGGCCCCCGCTAAGGGTAGCTCGCATAGTGTCGGCCGGACTGGGGAAAGTTTTGGATTTGAGATATCCTCTATACCACTGGCCGGCTTCTTGATAGCAGTCTTCATCAGAAAAAACTCTTCAGGAGAACGCAGATCCCATAGGGAACCAGATCTACTCCTTGCACTAGGCAATTAAAAACTGATGTGCTATGCAGAGCAGGGGGATTATATGCTAAGGTGAGGACGGCCCCCTGGGAGGGGCCAACCTATGCTTTTGTTTGTTCTTGCCTAGTCTACTCCTAGTGATATGAGCATAACCCCACGTGTCATAAGAAGGCTGCGTCTGTCAGTGAACGGAAGAGTAATGACTTTGAAAGCAGGTTCACCGGGTATAATTTTAATGAAAGCTTCAGCTTTAAAATTGTAGCCATGCCCCCATAGAGGTTGCTAAAAGTACTGGTTCAGCTGTCACCCTGCCCAACCAGCCACACTCTTCACAGACATCCAGAGTCAGGAATTAGTCCAAGTGCTTTGTTTTATTTTTTTTATTAGGGGATTTAACTTGGATGGGGAAAAGGGGTTACGAGATGCCAAGAAGAATATTTGCAATTGATTAGAACGGGCCCACTATGTACACTGCCTGTACATCAGACTACCATCTCCTCCTGCACAAACTTGCTTGAAGAATCTCACACGCTTCCTCCTGCACACATTTGCTTGAAGAACCTCACACTCTTCCTCCTGCACAAACTTACTTTCAGGCGCAGCTAGCACATGGTGATACCAGTCTTTGGCTCTGGCCAAGCCTCTAGGACTGCCTTTTGCAGGCAGGGACCGCGGGTCCCTATGGTGTAGCAATTCGAAGAAGAATTAAGTGCTATCTGCCCTTGGTGGACTACTACTCCCAGTGAGTCCTCTCTAGGCCCTGCTAGCCCTCCTGGCTGCAGCTGCCTTTTTCCACTGCCCGTGACATCACAGTCCATTCCTCTGGTTCTTCACCCATTCCTGACTGCAAACTCCCAGTCCTGTCAGGCATGTCTCCGCAGTCCTCTCACTGACTGTGCATGTCACTTACCAGTAGAGTTGAGCGAACTTCTAGAAGTCCGGGTTCTGCTGGTTCGGCCGAACTTCGGGACAAAGTCCATGTTCAGGTCCGGACAGAACCCGAACTTTGTCCCGGACCCCGAACCCCATTGAAATCAATGGAGACCCGGACTTTTAGGCACAAAAAATGCTGTAAAATAGTCCTGGAAGGTGAAGAAAATGTGGGTAAGGGTGGGACAAGTGACCTACAAAGAAATGGGGACAGGGAAATAACGTTAAATATTTTTTAAAAAATAAAAACATAAAAAATGCAAAAATGGAGACCATCTTCAAAATGGGTCTGAAAAGTATTAATTAACATTAGAGGCCATAGAACTGTTCTAAAATCATCTTCAAACTGTGTCAAAAAAGTATAAATAAGCCGGGAGTACCCATATCACTGTTCTGCAAAATGTGTGTATCACTTTAAATTAAACCGGAAATCAGTGAACATCTCTTCTGCACAATTATTTCAAGTGTGTGTGTCACTTTAAATCAAACCGTCAATCATTGCACATCTCTTATTCACACTTCTTTTTAAAATGTGTGTATCACTTTAAATCAAACCGTCAATTATTGCACATCTCTTCTGCACAATTATTTCAAGTGTGTGTGTCATTTTAAATCAAACCGTCAATCATTGCACATCTTTTATTCACACTTCTTTTTAAAATGTGTGTATCACTTTAAATGAAACCGTCAATCATTAAACATCTGCTATTCACACACATGTGTTCTGCACCATAACAGATGTTCTTCACACATTACATCTTTTCTTCATACATCTGGAAATAGAATAGAACACTTTACCTAAAACCGGGGAGAAACCATACACATGCACTTGAAACATCTGGATAGTGTGTTTGAAAATACAGCATAGAGAAGAGCATGCATATGGTTTCGCTCTTCACACACAGTTTCCAGATGTTTTCAGAACAGTGATATCATATCTTTTTTTGAAAAGTCCGGGTCCGGGTCCGGATCCCGGACACCCCAAAGTTCGGTATGGACCCGAACTTTACAGTCCGGGTTCGCTCAACTCTACTTACCAGCTCTCCTGGCTGCGACCAGTTGTTCCTCTCCTGAAGACTTGCCCAGCAGTACTTTCTCCCGTTGTTCTTTACTTGCTCTCTCCTGTGCATCTGTTGCAGGATCTGTTCATTCCTCCTAGATGCACCTGAGCCCCTGGCCCAAGGGCACCTACCCAGACTGGGGGGCTCCTTCAAAGGCCCCGACAGCCTCATTACTCCATCTTCATCTCTTCCACCCAAACAACTCCTCCCCAGCTGTGCTGACCCTAGACATTTAAGTAGACCTGCCCCCTGCCAATCCAGATTGGGTATTGGTCTGGGCTCCCCAAACACCCCAGGGGAGCTCCATCTATCCTCCCCTCCTTTCTCCTTCTAGAACACTACAGAAGGCTCTGGAAAGAAAGGGGAGGTCTCAGTGATGCTTCCTGTGAGTCACCAGCTGTCTCTCTAGGCCACTCCCAGCCCACACAATCAAAACAAACAGGCCTAGATTCCAGCTAGGCCTGCTTAAATTTGCCTGTGCTTCAAAAATCCTACCACTATAACACCTACCTATGTAGAGGGTGCTACAAAATGATTGAAAATTACTTTTTATATTACACTGACATGTTAACGCTAGATGAGATTTTAGTGATTGAGTTTACATCTACTTTAAGCAAATATAACAGATGCTAATGATTAATGAAATAATGTGCATGTTGACCAAAAATGATAAACTGATACTAAAGAAACAGCTATGTAGTGGGAACAAAACTGGGCCAGAGACAGCATATTAAAAAACTGAGGACACACACTAACAAAAGGGAGCATAAAAATATATTCTTTATTCTGAATTAATAAGTTCTCTCCCAAGCAAAAATTTCATGACAAACAGGTGTTTACAGATGTTCTTTTCAAGCTCTTTTGCACAAGCACAAACCGGAAGGCAATTTTTACAACGGGCCATGCAGAGAGACCAGAGGCATAACTAGAACCTTCAGGGCCCTGGTGCAGGAAACCATGAAGGGCCCCCCTGACCACCGGCCAGGGCCCTTCCCTCCGAGCCCGATGACGGAATGCCATGGCCTGGCCACATATGCGACCTTTGCAGCCCTGGTAGTTCCGCCACCGGTGTCAGTCATTTTTTTTTTTTTTTTTTATCATTTTTACCATTTTATTTTATTTTGATATTTTATTACAATGTTATTTTTTCCATTTTTTTAGGAGCACCGTTGGAGGGCTTTGGTGAGATATCAGGGGTCTTAACAAACCTCTGATGTTTCACCTTTGAGACAGAGAAAGGCGATTGAGGACACAGCCCTCAATCTCCTTCTCTGCAGCCTCAGCAGCAAAGAATGAATGGACAGGAATAGCTCTGTACAGAGGCTTCCTGTTCATTCACAAACTGAAGCATAGTAGACAGAGTTTACTATGCTTTAGTTATGAATGGACAGAGTCAGTGATTGGTATGGATCACTTGCTCTATTCATTCAGACAAGTAATGGGCTGCTAAATTACACATTTAAAGGCCCCTTCCCTGCTCTCCATCCTGACAGCATTCTCCTCAGCAGCTGATGGGAGTGGGGAGGGGGAAAACCAGCAGCATTGCAGGGGGGCAGGAGTACAGGGGCCTCCTGAGAGCATGGGGGCTGGAGAGAGCACAGGAGCTGGAGATAACACAAGAGTGGGGGACAGCACAGGACCTGGAGAGCATGGGGATGGAAGAGAACATGGGGATGGGAGAAAGCACAGGGGTGGAAGAGAGCACGGGGCGGGAGAGAGCATGGGGGCACAGTACGGAGGGGAACATAATACAGGGTGGGCAGGAGGGCATGATACGGGGCGGGCAGGAGGGCACAGTATGGGAGAGGTCAGGAGGGCACAGTATGGGAGAGGTCCGAAGCGCACAGTATGGGGGTGGGCAGATGGGCACAGTACAGGGAAGGGCAGAGTATGGGGTAGGCAGGAGGGCACAGTACAGGGGAGGCAAGAGGGTACAGTATGGGGCGGGCAGGAAGGCACAGTATGGAGGCGGGCAGGAGGGTACAGTACAAGGGAGGGCAGAGCATGGGGGTGGACAGGAGGGCACAGTATGGCGGCAAGCAGGCAGGCACAGTACAGGGAAGGTCAGGAGGGCATAATATAGTGTGCAGCAATGTATAATACAGTACAGGAGGGAGGAGCTGAAGGGGGAGGAGTACAGCAGCGCCTACACTTCCTCCCAGCTCTCCTCTCTCTGCAGCTGTCACTTCTGTCCCAACTTTACCATTCACTTTAGGAGTTTACTGCACTAGCCCCCCCCAACTGTTCTGGCCCTGAGTAAATTAGGCCAAAGTATACAGGAGCACTCTAGTCTTCTTCTACCCGCACGCAAACATGAAAGTGAAAGGGCATACAGCTATGCACATATACACAGTCTCCTCTGCTCAGGCACTGTGTCCCTCTACTGATCTTATCCCGGGGGAGCTGTCAGTTGGGAAACTTGTTAGGAATAAAGAGCTCTGACCTGGAAAGGCTTACCGGGACCATCAGGAATCCTGCGTGCAGCTCCAGGTGCTCTGCTCCCATGCCTCTGTGGGGTGCAGGGCAGACGAGACATACATGCTGCTTCTTCGTTCTGTCTCTCCACTCAGCCCAGCCAGTATGTACTATGCAAGCAGTGTGGAGAGTGGACACCTCTTAGTGAGCACTACATTTTGGGATGCATTTGGCCACTCAAGCTCAGCTGATGGGATGGCTGGCTGAGGAACTGCACACAAGCAGTTTGTAGGTACTAGCATGTAGCTACTGTTCCTGACTGCTCCCCCGGTGTTCATGGAGTTTAGAAGAGATTCACATGTTTACAGAGTGGTGGAAAGTGCAGGTTACCCCGATGCACATAGGCCCTTAGTCACTGCTTGGGAGGGAGAAAGAAGGAAATTGGATAGGAGGGGTGGCGGGGGCAGCTGCATACAGAAGATAGAGACAATTGGTTCCTTTGTATGCAGCCACCCCTACTGCTCAGGTGTATCATAGGGCTCGGTCGCAACTGCGACTCCTGCAACCCCTGTAGCTACACTCCTGAGAGAGACAGCAACTGAGAAATGTAAAATTATCTTTCCTCCCTTCTAAATAGGAAAATGTCAAGCACTGTTATCTGATTAGACCTGGAAGATGCAACTTGGAACCTGGTACACTCAACTACAGTCCTAGGGTTGTCAGCTTGTCCGGTGAGGTACAAGGATGACTACCTTCAGCCAAGAGCGATGGAGTTTCCTTTAAGTTTTGGAACTGCATTTCTCCAAATACAATTGCCAATTTGATAAAATTGATGGACCACTTACAGTTGAGAGGCTCAAGAAGATTTTTATCCATGCAAAAGATAGCAGGGCCACAAATGAACCCTGTGCCAAAATCAATGAGCCAGTCAGGGATTACATTCAGATACAAAAAGACCTGTGGGAATTTCTCCAGGACACTTTGAACAGCATACTAGAGATGGGCCCCCCAGTTCAGTTCGTGCCAGGACTCTCGAACATCGCAAAAGTTCGTACCCGAATGACAAACCCCATTGAAGTCTATGTGACCCAAACTTAAAAAATCAAGAGTCCCCATTTTAAAGGCTTATATGCAAGTTATTGGCCATAAAAAGGGTATGAGGGCCCAATTACTGCCCTGGGGGACATGTACCACTGCAAAAAAAAAAAAAAAACTTTTAAAAAAGATTGTTTTTAATCCGTTCCCTACCGAGTCATTGTAAAATGACGTCTGCAGGAACCCTTCATAGATCCGGGGCGATGTCACATGATGTCGGCTACTTTTCGCCGCTACTGCGGGCACCTGAGGCCCCTGGGGGCCTACAGCGTGGCGATCGTGGATTGATCGTGTCCCCAGGGATCGTGCCCCCCCCGATCGGGGTAAAGAGCCAATAGATTTGGCTCTTTACCACGTGACTGGCTGTGTCCAATCACAGTCGGTCACTACTGTGCTCGCCGTGCACGCCGCTCATGCACGCCCCCAGCGCAGCACGTCGATCGGGACTGAGGCTTGTCCCTCGGAAAAAGCCCAGCTCCGATCAGGGTAAAGAGCCAATGGAAGTGTCCAATCACATCCAGTCACATGATGTAAACAAACCGCGGTAACGAGCTGTTACCGGGTTCTCCCTCTCACACCAATCATGTGTGAGAGGGAGATTGCGGTAACAGCTTGTTACCGCCTAGTGTACACACCAAGCACACTGATCACCCCCTCCTAATAAAGAGAACCTGTCACCACCCCATCAAAGTACCTGTCACAGCCCATCAGAGTACCTGTCACCTGTCCATCAAAGTACTCGAGTACCTGTCACATGTCCATTAGAGTACCCGAGTACCTGTCACCTACCCATCTGAGTACCCGAGTACCTGTCACCAGCCCATCTGAGTACCCGAGTACCTGTCACCAGCCCATCTGAGTACCTGTCCCCAACCCATCAGAGTGCCCGAGTACCTGTCACCAGCCCATCAGAGTACCCGAGTACCTGTCACCAACTCATTAGAGTACCCCAGTACCTGTCACCAGCCCATCAGTGTACCTGAGTACCTGTCACCATCCCATCAAAGTACCCATGTACCTGTCACCAACCCATCAAAGTACCCAAGTACCTGTCACCAGCTCATCAAAGTACCCGAGTGCCAATCACCAACGCATCTGAGTACCCGAGTACCTGTCACCAACCCATCAGAATACCCGAGTACCTGTCACCTGACCATCAGCATACCTGAGTACCTGTCACCTGCCCATCTGAGTACCTGAGTACCTGTCACCAGCCCATCTGAGTACCAGCGTAACTATCACCAGACCCTCAGCGTACCAGAGTACCTATCACCTGCCCATCTGAGTATCCGAGTACGCGAGTACCTGTTACCAGCCCATCAGAGTACCCGAATACCTCTCACCTGCCCATCAGAGAACCTGAGTACCTGTCACCAGCCCACCAAAGTACCTGAGTACCTGTCACCTGCCCATTAGAGTACCCGAGTACCTGTCACCTGCCCATCAGAGAACCTGAGTACCTGTCATCAGCCCACCAAAGTACCTGTCACCTGCCCATTAGAGTACCCGAGTACTTGTCACAAGACCATCAGCGTACCCGAGCACCTGTCACCTGCCCATCTGAGTACCCCAGTACCTGTCACCTGCCCATCTGAGTACCCGAGTACCTGTCACCAGCCCATCAGAGTACCCGAGTACCTGTCACCAGCCCATCAGAGTACCCTAGTACCTGTCACCAGCCCTTCAGATTACCCAAGTTCCTGTCACCAGCCCTTCAGATTACCCGAGTACCTGTCACCAACCCATCTGAGTAACCGAGTACCTATCTGCAGCCCATCAGGGTATCCAAGTACCTTTTACCAGTCCATCAGATTACCCGAGTACCTGTCTCCAGCCCATAAAAATACCCGAGTACCTATCTGCAGCCCATCAAAATACCTGAGTACCTATCTGCAGCCCATCAGAGTACCCGAATACCTATCTTCAGCCCATGCCTCATAGAATATACCTTGGGTGTTTGCTTTCTAAAATTGGGTCATTTTGGGGGTAATTCCACTGTCCTGGAGCTCCAGGGCCTTCAAAAGTGTAATAGGTATAAATGAAATTTTATGTATAATTTATGCTCCTAGAACGCCTGACGGTGCTCCCTGCATGTTCGCCTCTGTATGTGGCCAGGGTGTGAAAAAGCCTCACACATGTGGTATACTCGGGATGAGTAGCAGAAAATATTTTGGGGGTTCATTTTTGCTATGTACATGCTATGTGTTAGAAATATCTCATAAATTGAGCACTTTGTGTAAAAATAAAAGAATTTTCATTTTCTTTCCACGTATTTCGAAGACTTGTGGAAAAAAATGAACCATTCAAAAGACTCATATTGCCTCATAGAATATACATTGGGGTGTTTGCTTTCCAAAATGGGGTCATTTTATGGGTAATTCCATTGTTCTGGTGCACCAGGGCTTTCAAAACCGTAATAGGTCGTTAGGAAATTAGATGTGAAATTTCTACTCCTAGAATGCCTGACGGTGCTCCCTGCATGTTGGACCTCTCTATGTGGCCAGGGTGTGAAAAAGTCTCACACGTGTGGTATTTCCATACTCAGGACGAGTAGCAGAATATATTTTGGGGGGTTATTTTTGCTATATACATGCTATGTGTTCAAAATATCATATAAATTGACCACTTTGTGAAAAAAAAAAAATTCATTTTCTTTCCACGTTTTATGAAGACTTGTGGAAAAAAATTAACAGTACAAAAGACTCATAATGCCTCATAGAATATATGCTGGGATGTTTGCTTTCCAAAATGGGGTAATTCTATTGTCCTGGTGCTGCAGGGCCTTTAAAAGTGTAATAGGTGGTTAGGAAATCATATGTGTAATTTATCCTTCTAGAATGCCTGACGGTGCTCCCTGCATGTTGGATGAGTAGCAGAATATATTTTGGGGGGTAATTTTTGCTATGTACATGCTATGTGTTAGAAATATCTTATAAATTGACTGTAAAAATAAAAGCGGTTTCATTTTCTTTCGACCTTTTTCAAAGACTTGTAGAAAAAAAAATAAACCATTCAAAAGACTCATAATGCCTCATAGAATATACGCTGGGATGTTTGCTTTCCAAAATGGGGTCATTTTGTGGGTAATTCCGTTGTTCTGGTGCTCCAGGGCCTTCAAAAGTGTATAGGTTCTTAGGAAATTAGATGTGAAAATTCTGCTCCAAAAATGCATGACAGTGCTCCCTGTATGTTGGACCTTTCTATGTGGCCAGGATGTGAAAAAGTCTCACACATGTGGTATCGCTATGCTCGGGGTGAGTAGCAGAATGTATTTTGGGGTGTAATTTGAAGTATGCATATGCTGTGTGTGATAAATAACTTGTTGTTATGACAATTTTGTGCAAAAAATAAAAAAAAATAATAATTTCTTAATTTTCCCAAGAATTGCGGGAAAAAAGTACAACTTCAAAAAACTCACCATGCCTCATACTAAATACATTGGAATGTCTACTTTTCAAAAAGGGGTCATTTGGGGGGTATTTGTACTCTCCTGACATTTCAGGGCCTCAAGAAATGAGATAGGCCATCAGTACATCAGGTATGATCAATTTTCAATGATTGGCACCATAGCTTGTAGACTCTATAACAGGGATATGCAATTAGCGGACCTCCAGATGTTGCAGAACTACAAGTCCCATGAGGCATAGCAAGACTCTGACAGCCACAAGCATGATACCCAGAGGCAGAGGAATGATGGGATTTGTAGTCTTGCAACAGCTGGATATCCGCTAATTGCATATCCCTGCTCTATAACTTTCACACAGACCAAATAATATACACTTATTTGGGTTATTTTTACCAAAGATAGGTAGCAGTATAGGTTTTGACCCAAATTTATGAACAAAAATGACTCGTTTGCAAAATTTTATCATAGAAGTATTTTTTTTTCAAAATGTTCACACTTTTTTCACTTATGTCGCAAAAAATAAAAACCCAGAGGTTATTAAAGTGTTAGTAAACCCTAAAATCTATTTTTACCTACAGGTAAGCCTATAATAAGGCTTACCTGTAGGTAAAAAGAATATCTCCTAAACCTGCATGGTTCAGGAGATATTCGCCCTGCATGCAGCCGCTGACATTAGCGGCGCATGCGCTCTGACGATCCGGCCGAGGCGGCCGGCATCTCAGAGCTGGCTGCCGGTGCGAAGAGCTCCCGCGCGCATGCGCGGGAGTGACATCACGCGGCTCCGGCCACTCACAGCGCCGGAGCCGCGTACCCGGAAGACAGAAGAGGACAAAGATGTCAGCGTCCTTAGCGCTGACCGACTCGGGCATCGGGGGCCTCGTTCTAAGGTAAGTATTTCATAATATGTTAGTATGCGATGCATACTAACATATTATGCGATTTTCTTGCAGGCTTTTTTTTTATTTTTATTTTGGTCAGCGGGTTTACTACCGCTTGAAATACCACCAAAAGAAAGCTCTATTTGTGTGAAAAAAATGATAAACATGTTGTTTGGGTACAGTGTAGCATGAGAGAGTAATTGTCATTCAGGACAGGAAGGGGGTATAAACGTCCTGTATTGAAGTGGTTAAAGGTGCAGTGATTTCTTTTTTTCCCATAATAAGAATTTTACTGAATACAATCAAGAAATACAAAAACAAGATATATACAGTGTCATAATAATTTGACAAGGTAAAATTTGGTTGCATAGAGGTGTAGAGACTGAAAGAGTTTGCTACATAGATAAGAAAAGAGCTCTACCCTTATGTGAACAATGCTAATTATTTGTACATAGGTTTCAGCTTCAGGTAAAAAGGTATATAGGGGCTTTTAGCATATGATTGGTTTGGTTAATCCCAATAGGGAGTGCTTGTTGGTTGTTGGAGCTTGGTTATTACCTGAATACAGGCTGTCTCAGGCCCACACATGACCTGCATCTGCAGATCTCGGACAGTCCGCACCAGCACATTAAAATGTAAGAGTGTTTTGAGTGAAAGAAGTATGAGAGTTGTCTGGGAATGATCTGTTGACTAGTGCATTTATGCGTTTGTTATACTAAACGGAAGAAAGGCATGGGAGGGATATTTAGGTGTATTAGGAGAAAGTGTGGGGTCTGTATAGGACGTGTATAGATAAAAAAAAGGGAAGGGGATAAAATAATTAAAGGAAAGTATCCTCATATGAGAGAGGTGATGGTTTTTGTCTATGTGAAGAAGATAGAGATAGTGTGAGCTAGGATGAGCAGTGATTTTCATGATGCTTAAAGTGAAAAAATTAAACATGAAAAATTCCTTTAAAAATAGTGTCTGGTGGGTCCCTTTAGTCTCCCTGTAAAGTAATGCATCTGTACCATGTATAGAATCTGCTGCAGCAAAACTGACATCTATAAAGAAAAAAATGACATTTAACCGCCTCAGGACCGCCCACCGTCAAATGACGGCGGAGCGGACCTGCTTTTACAGCGGGTGGACGTCATATGATGTCCTCCCTTTAAGCCGGGATTGCGCGCGATTGGGCGCGCGCATCCCGGCTCTGTCGGTGTCGGCGTGTCCCCAGGACACGTCGCTTCACCGACAGCGGTGAACAGCCATTGGTTATGGCTGTTCACCACGTGATCGGCCGTGACGAAGTCACAGCTGATCACAAATGGCACGCCCGCCGTTCGCATGGCGCATGCGCGCGATCGGGAGCGCGCTGCGCGTGTGAGTCGGTGGCGGCGTGTTCCTGGGGAACACTGCCTGTCACCGACACTAGTATCAGCCGCCGGCCGGCGGCTGATACCTTGTGATCGGCTGTGATCTACTTCACAGCCGATCACATCCAATGTAAACAGAGCGGTAACTCACTGTTACCAGCTCTTCTCTCCTCACACAGAGTCCAGTGTGAGGAGAGAAGAGCTGGGATCAGTGAGTTACTGATCTGCATAGTAAAATCACACTGCCCCCCCCTGCCCCCCCCAATGCACCTGTCACCCCAACAGTCACCCCATATGCCCCCATAAAGGGTACCTGTCATCATAAAGTGCACCTGTCCTCAGACTGCCATCATAAAGAGCACCTGTCACCCATCACCCGTCAGTGACCGTGGCATGTCACCCGTCACTGACCACCGCCAGTCACCCGTCACCCATCACTGACCACGCCACCAGTGACTACCCACTGCCCACTGACCGTCACCAG
>BLSH010001237.1:388508-412683 GCA_018402905.1 Glandirana rugosa | reverse complement strand
TTCTGAGTAATACGGAGTATCTAATATGCAACCCCACAAAAGAAAGGTTTTACCCCAGTAAAACACCCGTTAAGGTAACAGGACCACGAGGTCCTGGAAGTTTTAACATTATCCATCGACTCTTTACTCCACACATTAAATACAAACATCTTGCGGACTTCCATGATCAAGTTACAACCCGGAGACATACACCAGTCCGATACATTTTCAGAGTGTGTACACCATAACGGTATGAGTCCTCCTTATCGCATTTTTTTTATACAAAGTTGACCATTTATAAGATATTTCCAACACATAGCATGTACATAGCAAAAATGACACACCAAAATACATTCTGCTATTCCTCCTGAGTATGGCAATACCACATGTGTGAGACTTTTACATAGCCTGACCACATACAGAGGCCCAACATTGAACTAGTACCTTCAGGCGTTCTACAAACATAAATTACACACCTCATTTCTCAGCTACCTATTACAATTTTGAAGGTCCTGGAGCACCAGGACAATGGAATTGCCCACAAAATGACCCCATTTTGGAAAGAAAACACCCCAACGTATAATCTATGAGGCATAATGAGTCTTTTGAACATGTCATGTTTTTCCAGTAGTTTTTGGAAAATGTGGGAAAAAAATGAAAACACTTTTTTTACACAAAGTTATCCATTTATATGATATTTCCAACACATAGCATGTACATAACAAAAATTACACCCCAAAATACATTCTACTACTCCCCATGAGTAAGGCAATACCACATGTGTAAGACTTTTACACAGTCTGGCCACATACAGAGGCCTAACATTGAACTAGCACCTTCAGGCGTTCTACGAGTACAAATACAAATTACACATATCATTTCTCAACCACCTACCTATTACACTTTTGCAGGTCCTGGGGCACCAGGACAATGGAATTGCCCACAAAATGACCCCATTTTGGAAAGCAAACACTCCAACGTATAATCGATGGGGCGTAATGAGTCGTTTGAACGTGTCATTTTTTTCCAGTAGTTTTTGGAAAATGTGGGGAAAAAATGAAAAACGCTTTTATTTTTACACAAAGTTGTCCATTTATAAGATATTTCCAACACATAGCATGTACATAGAAAACATTACCCCCCAAAATACATTCTACTACTCCCCTCATGTATGGCGATGCCAAATGTGTGAGAATTTTACAGGTGATGTTTACTCATGGGTGTGACGGTCACTGACAGGTGACTGGCGATTGTCACCGATGGGTGACTGGCGGTGGTCACTGATGGGTGACGGGTGTCTGGCGGTAGTCACTGATGGGTGATGGGTGTCTGGCGGTAGTCACTGATGGGTGACGGGTGCCTTGCGGTGGTCACTGATGGGTGATGGGTGCCTTGCTGTGGTCACTGATGTGTGACGGGTGTCTGGCGGTGGTCACTGATGGGTGACGGGTGACTGGCGGTGGTCACTAATAGGCGATGGGTGACTGGCGGTGGTCCCTGATGGGTGACGGCTGTCTGGAGGTGGTCACTGATGGGTGACTGGTGGTGGTCACTGATGGGTGACAGGTGACTGGTGGTGGTCACTGATGTGTGACTGGTGGTGGTCACTGATGGGTGACTGGTGGTGGTCACTGATGGGTGATGGGTGAAGGTCACTGATGGGTGATGGGTGAGTGGTGGTGGTCCCTGATGCGTGATGGCTGTCTGGTGGTGGTCACTGATGGGTGACTGGTGGTGGTCACTGATGGGTGACGAGTGACTGGTGGTGGTCACTGATGGGTGACTGGTGGTGGTCACTGATGGGTGCCGGTTGTCTGGTGGTGGTCAATGATGGGTGATGGGTGTCTGGTGGTCACTGATGGGTGACGGGTGAAGGTCACTGATGGGTGACGGTGATGGGTGACTGGCGGTGGTCACTGATAAGTGATGGGTGACTGGCGGTGGTCACTGATGGGTGCCGGGTGTCTGTTGGTGGTCACTGATAGGTGTCTGGTGGAGGTCACTGCTGGGTGACAGGTGACTGGTGGTGGTCACTGATGGGTGCCGCTTGTCTGGCGGTGGTCACTAATGAGTGATGGGTGCCTGGCGGTGGTCGCTGATGGGTGAGGGGTGACAGGCCACGGGTGACTGGCGGTGGTTACTGATGGGTGACGGCCATGGTCAGTGATGAGTGACTGGTGTCTGGCGGTGATCACTAATGTGTGACGGTGACTGGCGGTGGTCACAGATGCGTGACGGGTGACAGGTGACTGGCGGTGATCACTGATGGGTGACGGGTGACTGGCGGTGGTCACTTATGGTGGACGGGTGACTAGCAGTGGTCACTTATGGGTGACGGGGGACTGGCGGTGGTCACTGATGGGTGACGGGTGACTGGCGGTGGTCACTGATGGGTGACGGGTGACTGGCGGTGGTCACTGATGGGTGACTGGCGATGGTTAATGATGGGTGACTGGTCATGGTCACTGATGGGTGATGGGTGACTGGCGATGGTCACTGATGGGTGAGGGGTGACAGGCCACGGGTGACTGGCGGTGGTTACTGATGGGTGACGGCCATGGCCAGTGATGAGTGACAGGCGACAGGCTATGTCAGTGTTGGGTGACAGGCCACTGATGTGCCGGCTGACACACCACGGTAACTGATGGGTGACGGGTGACACGCCACGGTCACTGATGGGTGTTGGGTGACAAGCCATGGTTGCTGATGGGTGACGGGTGACATTCCACGATCACTGACGGGTGACACGCCATGGTCAGTGATGGGTGACACGCCACGGTCAGTGACGGGTGACACACCACGGTCAGTGATGGGTGACGGGTAACACGCCACGGTCAGTGATGGGCGACGGGTGACATGCCACGGTCAGTGATGGGTGATGGGTGACACGCCACGGTCAGTGATGGGTGACGGGTGACAAGCCACGGTCAGTGATGGGTGATGGGTGACACGCCACGGTCAGTGATGGGTGACATGCCACGGTCAATGACAGGTGACGGATGACACGCCACGGTCAATGACGGGTGACAGACCACGGTCACTGACGGATGACGGGTGACAGGCCACGGTCGCTGATGGGTGACGGGGGACAGGGGCTCTTTATGATGACAGGTGCACTTTATGATGACAGGTGCACTTTATGGGGGGTATATGGGGTGACTGTTGGGGTGACAGGTGCATTGGGGGGGGCAGGGTGAAGTGTCAGTGAGTGATTTTACTGTACAGAGCGGTAATTCACTGGTCTTAGCTCTTCTCTCCTCACACAGGACACTGTGTGAGGAGAGAAGAGCTGGTAACAGTGAGTTACCACTCTGTTTACATTGGATGTGATCGGCTGTGAAGTAGATCACAGCCGATCACAAGATATCAGCCGCCGCCTGGCGGCTGATACCTGTGTCGGTGACAGGCAGTGTTCCCCAGGATGCGCCATGCGAACGGCGGACGTGCCATTTGTGATCAGCCGTGACTTCGTCACGGCCGATCACGTGGTGAACAGCCATAACCAATGGCTGTTCACCCCTGTCGGTGAAGCAGTGTGTCCTAGGGACATGCCGACACCGACAGAGCCGGGATGCGCGCGCCCTATCGCGCGCAATCCCGGCTTAAAGGGAGGACGTCATATGACGTCCACCCGGAACGAGAGCCGCTCCGCTGTCATTTGACGGCGGGCGGACGGCAAGCGGTTAAGCATGCATTAACACACTGCAATATACTGCATTAAACATGAACCAATGCACTGAAATATACTGCATTAAACGTGCACTAACACAATGCAATATAATGCAAAAAACGTGCTCTAATGCACTGCAATATACTGTGGTAAACGTGCACCAAAGCACTGAAATATACTATGGTAAACATGCAAGAGCACACTGAAATATACTGCGGTAAAGTGCAATAATGCACTGAAATATACTGCAGGAAACCTGCCCTGACAAAATACAATGACACAAAAGTAAAAATGAATGGTCGCACTACACTCACACTGCACTATCACTAGATTAACACTAAACTGATACATTACACTGACAACAGAAGTACTATAGCACACTAACTTGCTAGTAGCACTGAACAGAGCTCTGTTCTATCTCTCTGCCCACCAATATCACACTGTAAATGGCCGCTATGGGAAGAATATTTTTATAGTATGGGGTTAAGAACAATGAGCCATGATTGAATAGAGTCACCATGACAATGTCTAATCATGGCTCTGACAGTGATATGTGCCCTGATTGGGCAAAGTTTTCATTGCTTCAGCCAATCAGGGCTTTCAATACACTGTGAAGCGACGCAGCGCATTGTGGTAATTTGGCGGGCCGAACAAATGGTTGAATGCCCCAACAATTTGGATGTACGCCAAATGGGCAAACAGCCAATGTTTGGCCTGAACTCATGCTCGGGCCGAACCGTTCGCCCAACACTAGTGATCACACTAACTCACTAGTAGCAAACTGAGCTCTGCTCAATCTATATCCACTCCAACACACTGCAAAAGCTTCCTATGGGAAGGAAACTTTTATAGTGTGTGGTGGGACTATGATTGGAGAAAGTCATCATCACTTTGTCCAGTCAGGGCTCTGACAGTGCTCTGTGCCCTAATCAGCAAAGCCAGCAGTCAGGTGGAAGGCTTCATCCAAATAGGGCACTAGAATGCACTGTGCAGCACGTAGTGCATTGTGGGAACGTCCTACCAAAAGCCCTGTAAATGCGGGTGTTCGCCTAACAGGTGAACAGGCGATTTTCGGGCCAAACGGTTGCTCGGCCCGAACCATTCGCCCAACACTAAAACCTACCAAACAAGTCTGTTCAGGAACTTCATGACAGTCCTGAAGGTACTCCTCTTCTCTGGTCCCCCTGCAGAAGCTCCCAACTGTCCCTGATTTCAAGGGACTGTCCCTCTTTCCTCCTCATTTGTCCCTCATTTTAGTCTGATCTATATAGTTATATATAAAATGCACTTTGTATCTTTCTGTAGCACCCCCCTGGTAAGTGGGAGCTAGAGTATGTAGGGGTTTTTTGTAGGTAAGGTAACATTTAGTCAGGCCTGACTGAGAGCAGGCCTGATTGTTTTGATTTCTGGACTGGGAGTGGCTCAGGTAGGACTGGGCAGTTCCTAGATGATGTCACTGGATCCTCCTACTTCTTTCCAGAAGAGACTGGAACATTCTGGAGAGAGAGGCTGGAGGGGAGGTGGGATCATCTGGGTGCTGTGGAGGCTACACCTGGGAAGGGAGCCCCCAGTCTGGGGGGTGACCTTGAGGCCTGGTGGCTCAGGTGCAGCCAGGAAGAGAAGTCGGTTCCTGGAGCAGCGCAAGGGAGCAGGAGAGCAGCAGAGAGGCTACATAGAGGACTCTTTAAAGGATCCACCGGTGTCGGTGAGTGGCAGACCCTGGGAGCTGGATGAGAAGGCTGGAGAGAGGCTGGGAGGAGATAGTGAACAGTCTGTTGAGGTCAGAGGACCCAGGCAGGGGAAGGAGTGTCACGGGACAGCAAGATAGACTGGAGCGGCCTGGAAAGCAGGGTGGGCTGGGAGTAGTAGTTCATCCATGCCCAGCTAGCACCAACGTACTTAGCTACACCCTGAGGGCCCGTGGCTTCACAACTGACAGCCTGTGGCCCTTGCCTATAATGGGCAGCCCGGAGGTCCTGCTAGCAGTAGAGCAGGCCTCACCATGTGCTAGCTGTGGTGAAGGAAGATGTGTCATGGAGGCTTGATAAATTGCCTTTCAGGTCTGGATCAACAAGCAGTGTGCAGAAGAGAAGTCAGGAGAAGAACACTCAGCAAGCGACAGTGCTGGAGGAAGAGGAGTATATATACAGTCAGTGTATATAGAAGGTCCCGTATACCAATCTACTGGGCATCCCACAGCAACCCTTACCCCATCCAAGTTTATTCCCCTAATAGAACAACAACAAAACAAAGTACCAGCGTTTTCCGTGACTCCGGATGTGAGAAAAGTGTGTGACTGAGGGCAGGGGGTCAGGTGAACCACAACTATCAGCCACCCCAAGGGGGTACATGGCTACATTTCATAAAGTATTTCCCAGTGCTAAACCTTTCATCCAATTTCTAAATTGCTGCATTTGTAACTTTCAAAAGCCAATATAAAAGAATAGTAGTGGTACAAAAAACATTAATCATTTTCTTGGCGTGGCAGGGGGTGTGTCCTATGACTATATACTTTTGCTAATAGCTGTCCCTCATTCCTATCTCAAAAAGTTGGGAGGTATTAGGAAGGTATATTATATTTACATGTTTTAAACTTTTTTTTTTTACATTACTAAAGTTGCTACCTAATTTCTGGCCTAGACCAAAATGATGTGTAACATCCCAGGAGTCGTCTTGGGCATTTTTTTTTTTCTTTTATCTGCAGGAAGGCCTCTCTCACCTAAGGCCAGGAAGTAAATGCTACATCATTTGCCCTTATTCAAGTTGGCTCCAGCGAGAAATGTTAGAAGGATGTTTTTCAAAATGATTTCTCAAAAAAATAAATTGTGGAGACATGGATGGATGGATGGATACGTTTGCATTGAATATATAAAATGAATTATACAGTGTTTTAGTTTGTAGTTCTCGGATACAGTTAAAGAAGAACTACAGCTTTTCCTTCCTAAAACAACAGATGCATTGTGCATGTAAATGAACAGTAACCTCACTGTCCGTTTATGTGTAACTTACCTCCTTTAGCTGTATTCAGCAGGTTTTTGTGTCCGTGAGGTCACTCCTCCTCCTGGCTGAATTTCTAAGTTCTCTGACTTCCTGTTACCTTCCTTTTCCAGTCCTGATACTACATGTCCCATGATCCTTTGAGCTTCTGTAGCTTCAGGGTGGGCTATGGGAGTTACTTGTACCAGTTCTGGGAGTTGATGTGGGTGGATCCTAGGGTTACTGTGGGTGTTTCTGGGCTTTCATGTGGGTGGTGAAAGGTGTAAATGTGTCATGCCTCCTGTGTCATTCCTGTCTTGCAGCATGTCAAAGAATAATGGCTTATTGGCTGCAAGACTACAGAGGAAGAGCTATGGGAGGTAGTTATGAAGATGTTCCCTTCATATGTAAATTAATCGTTTTACAGAGAGAAGAACTGTGGGAGGGCCAGACTCTACTTGTTCAAGCCTGCCCAGCAGCAGCACAGCTAGCTTTCAGAACAGGCTGTGTATGAAGGGGTTTCCTTGATGAATAATGCTGTGATCTGTGAGGAGGATCTGTGGGAGATTTGGACTCTTCCTGTAGGTGTTACTGGGTGGGATTGAATGCTAATTAGGATGTATTCAATCCCATCCACCATCAGAGCTGTGAAGGAAGTTACATCATTTGCAGAGTTTGAAAGAATACAAAGGGGAGTGTCACAGACTCTAGCTGTGCATGTAGTGATTGTGGAAGGGACAGAGTATCAGCAGGATATACAGAGCATCACAAGATACAAAGCCACAACTAAACCCGGAATATTATGGAATCTGCAGACAACAGAGCAATATGATACAGACGTATGATCTATGTTGGGATTGATCATTTAATTCAGTTCTAGTGAAAAGAAGGTTGGAGTTCAGCTTTAAGTTCTGAATTATGAAAATTGCTGCTATGTTGAAACAAAATTAAAGTGCTTGCAAAGTCAGAAGGTTTTTTTTATTTAAATGCATTCTATGCATTAAGAAAAAAAAGCCTTCTGCATGAAACAGCCCTCCTCAGCCTCCCCTAATGCTTACCAGAGCCCCCTCTAGATCCAGCAATGTCCACGACTGCCTCGGCCATCCAGGACTCCCATCCTCATTGGCTGGGACACAGCAGCGGCACCATTGGTTCCCTTTGCTGTCAATCAAAGTCAGTTAGCCAATGAGGAGAAAGAGGGGGTGGGGCCGAACCACAACTCTGTGTCTGAATGGACACAGGGAGCTGTAGCTCAGCTCAGGTGTCCAAATAGCAAGCTGCACTCAAAGGGAGGGAGGGGCCAGGAGAGCAGAATAGGGACCCGAGAAGAGGAGGATCTGGGCTGCTCTGTGCAAAACCAACTGCACAGAACAGGTAAGTATAACATGTTTGTTATTTTTATTAAAAAAAGGGGGCTTTAAATCACTTTAAGAGTTCATTTACAGAGGACACGACAAAACCAGCATTTGCTTCAATATTTACCTTTAAGCCAGAGATTTTTCCAGCAGTACTTTTTTCTGTCACTAAATGTCTCCAGTCCAAAGGCATTATAATTCAATACAATTCCTCAGTGCCCAGGTCATCCTGGACCAGTCCTAGTCTGAGAATAGAAAGTGAAAGGAGAAACAGCGCAATGATGGGCTCAAATCTCAGTTACTCTGCTTTCTCTTCCCATCAACATGTTCCATGTGAACTTGCACAAAACAAAATACTGTATACTGCCCTCCAAATATCCCACATTTGTAAATATATTATAATCCATAAGCACAAATTGCATGGAGTATATGAGTGAATCGCCAATACTATGATCTAAACAACAAATGGTGCTGAGATAGACTATTATCAAAAATATTTCAATAAATGAGTTCTCGTAATAATCAAGAAAAGATGCCCTCCTAAATACCACCTCAGGACGATTTAGTACATATATGGATATCACAGTATCCTCAGCAAGAAAATGCCAATTTCGGGAGAGAATCTCCTGGAACTGGTCCTGCTGGTTACTATAAGTAGTGATCAATTTAGTGGTATTTGGCCTCAACGATTGGCGAGACCCAAATATCAGACTAGCTCTCTCATGGGTTTTTGGCCTTTGGTAGGCCCGTTTACAGTAGGAAGGTTCTTAAATGGGCCTACCAAAGGGCCAAACCCCATGAGAGAGCAAGTCTGGTGTTTGGGTCTCGCCAATTCTCTCCCGAAATTGGCATTTTCTTGCTGAGGATACTGTGATATCCAAATATGTATTGAATCTTTCATTTTAATTAATCTACAAGAAGTTAAACTGTTGTATTTTTGCGTTGAATTGCCTTAAGAAGAAAATTGTCTATTATGTATTATATTTTATGTTATGTGAAATCATTGGATGGGTTTGCTCCCCACGTCTGGCTGCAGAGATGGCTCTCTGTGCTCGGTCTTATGGTGGTGCACTCGGGCGCCCCTGATGTGTGGGGTGTTATTACATCTGCTCCTCACTCTTTCATCCATTCTTGGATGAATGGGGCTAGATATGCGGGCTGCGGCCATGCCCCCTGCTTGGCAATTGGCTCTTCCATCATGGCGCCCGCACCGGAAGTGATGTCAGGAAGCTGCTACGGCTCTATCACTTCCAGTGGGACCACGTATTATCAGCCATCATTCCCTTTCAGCAGTCTGCTGGAGCACTCTTTGATTTTCCTAAATTTTAAAAGGTAGATATTATGGGGTTTACTTGGGGACGGTGTGTGTCTCTTACTCCACAGTTGCTGCTATCAGCCATATGGATGGCAGAGCAGCGGTGGTGGATATACTATACTCTGCTACCTATCATAGTGACTGTTCATGATACATTTTATGTAGGATACACTGGCCAGAAGATGGGGATCCTGTTGCCTCTGGGACTAGGGAATGACATCACTTCTTTCCCTGGCCTTGGCCTGTTAGTTTGGTCCAGTGCCACTGGACACGGCATGCAGCTCTGGCACTGCAGCCTATCTTGCCCAGGGAGGTACTCTGTTTTTAGACGTTGCTGAGTGATCTCATCTATGAAAAACCTTTTGTGGTGCGCCTTGTCTCTATGATAAAATTGTTATGATAAATTGTCATATTTGAAATACACTGATAAAATTGTTTGTATAACAATTATTAGAACCAGGAAATATGTGAGCTACCTTGAAGAAGCAGCAGAGGACTTCGAAACGTCGGACTGCTCCAATTGTGTTTTCCTGTACTACATATGTATTGATAGAATGAGTATTCATACTATTTATGTTAATACATTTTTTCTATATTTGTAACCAAATTGTGTCTTCATGGCTCACCCTATAATTAGTATCCTTTAAAGTCCCTGGATCCTTTCACCTCCAATGGACATAGTTGTTTCCTGTTGGACTGTGATATTGTGGTGAGCAATCTGACACTTTTGACAACTAGTGGGAACCAGTGAGACTAATACAGCGATCAGTGCTAAAAATATGCACGGTCTCTATACTAATGACACTGACTGGGAAAGGGTTAAATATCTAGGGAAATTAAAGGGTTAAATGTGTGTCTAACCAGTCTTTTTGTGTTTACTATGTGCTGTTTTTACTAATGTTATGTGGTGGATTTTATTTCCTGCTTTGTGAGGCAACAAAATCCACCACATCCCTGCTGACAGAACAGAGTTCTGCCTTATAGAGCAGAGCTCTATGCTGTGTGTCTCTTTGGTCAGTGAATGCCGGTGGACATCCATTGGCTGGCACACACTGATTGGCATGTGCTGTGTCTAATCACAGCACAGCCACAGTGCCCCCTGCCTGGATTTATAGTGTGCAAAGCAGAGAGGAAAAACAGCCAGACCTGTTAATAAAAGCAACACATATAGGGGGGTGTGGCCTGACCGTCATGGAGTGAAGACGCTCGAGCGGTGAGCTCCGACAACCTCGGGCCTGAAATCGTTGGCACTCTTCGGCAGCCGTGTCCCAGACATCCCCAGATGCCCGTCCGTGCTGTGACCAGAGGGCTTCACTCCTTCTTCGGCCTGCAGACCCCGTCCATGCGGTCCACATCCAAGATGGCGGCAGCCAAGGCCACAGCTAAGCAGCCTGCATGGCCCGCTAAGCTCCTGGGCGGTGAATCCCCCGGCCCCTCCGCCACGCCGCAGGTAAGGGGGTCCAGTCCGTTCACGTCCCCACGCTCCTCTGGGCAAGCCTCACACGCCTCGGAGCTGGATGGGTTGGAGGGAGACTGGGACCTCCGGGCTCACATCAAGGCCCTCCCGACGAAGGATGACATCCAGAAGCTAATCTCAGCAGTTGAGCTTTCCTGCAAGAAGGCAATAGACAAGCTCAGGGAAGAGACAGTGGCTATTGGGCACCGGGTGGAGGCAGTGGAGAGTGGCCAGGAGGACATTATGCACACCCTATCAATGCCCCGAGACACTGCCCAGCATCACAGCACAGCCATCAATAGTCTCCTTGATCAGTTGGATGACCAGGAGAATAGGAGCAGACGCCAGCCAGAACATTCGCATTCGTGGGCTCCCAGAAGCCACATGCTCAGCAGATCTTCTCCCCTCTGTGACTGGTCTCTTTCGCCAAGTCCTTGGGTCTGCAGCCCCGGAGGACATAGAAATAGAGAGGGTCCACCGTGCCCTCATGCCCCCTCCCCAGGACGTGGACAAACCACGGGATGTCATTTGCAAATTGCTTAGACACCCCCTGAAGGAGGCCATCATGAGGGCCGCATGGAACACTCCTGCAATTGACTTTGATGGAGCGCAGATCACCCTGTTTCCTGATCTATCAAGGTGTACTTTGATGCAGCGCAGGGCCGTGAGGCCAGTGTTGGAGGCCTTGCGATCGGGTGGGGCAACGTACCACTGGGGCTTCCCATTCCGTCTTACAGTGACAAAAGGTGGGAGATCGGCTTCGCTTCATAATAAGGACGACCTGCAATCCTTCCTGGAGACTCTGGATCTCCCTCCAGTGGATTTACCCGACTGGAGGCTGCACAGTCCCATCCCTCTACCTCAACGGCCGGACAGGTGGCCCTCGGTGGAAGCGGCAGAGGAGACGTAACCAGAGCGAGAATGTGGCCTAGCTAATTGGAGATATGAGGGCGTTTGGTGGTTTGTGTCAGACAAGACTGGGTCCTTTCCTTTGGTTCCAGGTTCCTTCTCCTCGGCTCCTGTGCCCGGTCTTCTAGATGGGCTCCTGCCTACTGCAAGTGGATCTGTTTGTACAGTCGGGGGTGGCTCCATGCTTGGACTCTGCGGTCTCTCTGCGTTAGGGGGCCTATCTCTCAGGTCCCACCGATGGACTAAGGTAGCCTCCCCCCTCCCCAGATCCGTAGCTCATTACCTGGAACTGATGGGACAGTTCAGCTTTCCAAGGCTGTATTGCCAACATGGTTATTCTTTGGTTTTCATTTTTCTTATTACATTGCCTGGGTGGCCCTAGTCGGTCGCTCCCGGGCGGACAGTCATCTACGCCCCAGTAGGTACCCCCGCGATGTGGGGGATGTTCAACTGTGGTTTCACGGTGCACCGGGGGCTTGCTCGGGGGTGGGTTCCTTTCCCTCCATCGAGCAACCTCCCGGTGGTTAGACTTGCCCCACCGAGAGTGGGGGAACATGGTGTACGAGTTATCTCTTTGTTTGTGTTTTTTTCTATTATTGCTTGTGTGTGTTCATGTTTTTTTATGTTTTCCCCTTATTTTTTCTTTTCCTCAGGTTTTCTACTTTCTAAAAAAGGGTCAAGGTTGCCTATTTTGATGGAGATGGAGGCGGGGGATGGAGGGACAGGATCTACAGCAGGTATGGTACCACGTGGGTTCGGGTCGTGCTCGGGGGTTTAGGCTCTATGTGCTTTGATATGATTGATATTGTTCAGTTGCCACCATGCCCGGGTCTCTGATTCTGATGTCCTATAATGTTAGGGGCCTATGTGGCCCTGCTAAGAGGGGTAGGCTTTGGCAGGAATTGTATCATAAGACACCAGACATTCTCTTCTAACAAGAGACGCACTTTACCGCTAAATCTACCCCCGTATGCCTCTGTCTATGTTCAACCAATGGTATCACGGCCCCTCCCCAATTCCTAAGGCGGAGGAGAGGAGGAGGAGTCAGCATAGCGGTCAGGAAATCATGCTCCTTCTCTCTGGTAAATAGTTTCCCAGACCCAGATGGTCGTTACTTGATAGTCAAGGGTCGGATTGAGGGTCAGATGTACACATTTTTTAATGTCTACGCCCCCAACCTACAAACCACTCAGTTTATTTCATCCATTTGTAAAAAGATTGAGGACGTGAGGGAGGGAGTGTTGGTCTTGGGTGGTGACTTCAATCTCCCTCTGAACTCAGACCTGGACACCTCTTCAGGGAGATTGGTGTTCTCCTTTAGAGCTCTCCGCCACATTAAGCGTTCTCTACGCTCCCTCCATTTGGTAGATATATGGCGTGAACGGAACCCGACTGTTAAAGACTACAGCTATTACTCCAAGACACATGATGTATACTCCCAGTTAGATTTGATCTTAGTGGACCAATACCATCTCAGTGCAGTGACAGATGCTTCAATTGGAAGCATCACCATCTCGGACCATGCCCCAGTTTTTATACGACTGAGCGGGTCCGTTGCTCATCAGGGGGCTCGTTCCTGGAGACTGAACGAGTCTCCGCTGGATGATGTAGGGGTCAGGGAAGCAATAGTGACATCCCTGAATAATTACTTCGATCTTAATCAGCCAGCCGAAGTGTCACATCGAGCAGTGTGGGAAGGCCACAAGGGGGTGATTCGTGGGGAGTTGATCTCCCAGGGATCCCGCCTTAAGAAGGATAAGCAGAAGGAATTGACGAGTCTTGTCGACTGCATTCACGACCTTGAGACCAACCACAAGGTGACCCTTTCCCCTGGGATTGCGGCTCAATTGTCGGGTTTGCGATCGGAACTCGCCCAGTGTTTGGATCGTAGGGCGAGAGATAAACTGAGATTTTATGTGCATCGTTTCTACGAACAAGGTAACAAGTGTGGGAGGCTGTTGGCGAGGCAGTTAAAGTGGCAACAGGCTTTGAGGCACGTCCACAATCTGTCAGCTAGGGGCTCTGCCTTGGTTGACTCTAGGGACATTGCGTCTGAGTTTAGGCGCTACTACGACACCTTATATAAACCTCCCTCCATCACGGCCAGCGGTTGACCCACAGGCGGAGTCCCAAATTTTGCGGGCTTATGTAAAGGGATCGGGATTCCCTCCTCTTTCCCCTGAGGTGCTGGAGGAGTTGAAGGGTCCCTTCACGGTGGAAGAACTTCGGGCTGCGGTGGCTGCCCTCCCGGCCGGGAAGAGTCTGGGCCCGGACGGCTTCTCCAATGCATATTATAAAGCCTTTCTTCCGCTGCTCGAGAACCCGCTGTGCGACTACTTCAACACCTGAGGCTTTGATGGCGCATATCGTGGTTTTGCCCAAGCCTGGTAGGGATCCCCAGCTGTGCTCCAATTACCGCCCCATCTCCCTGTTGAACGCTGACACTAAACTTTTGGCCAAATTATTGGCTCTTCGCCTGCAGGAACATGTGATGGCTCTGATCCACCTGGACCAAACTGGCTTCATGTTGGGCCGCGAGGCCCGAGACAACACCATCAGGGCCCTCCATGTCTTGTATTGGGCGAAGTATGGCCCTTCCCAGAGTCCTTGCGTGGTTATCTCGATGGACGCCGAGAAGGCCTTTGACAGGGTCCATTGGCCCTATTTGTTGTCTGTGCTTCGGGAGATGGGGCTGGGGGATCGCATGCTGGGTTGGGTTGGCTCATTGTAAGCCGGTAACTCGGCAAGGGTTTGGGTGAACGGGGTGCTGTCGGACCCTTTGCCTGTCCGGAATGGGACTAGGCAGAAGTGCCCCCCGTCTCCATTGCTCTTTGCAATGGTGCTCGAGCCCTTCCTTTGCTGGGTGAGGGCTAATCCTGATATTAAGGGGATGGTGATTGGCTCTCGGAAACAAAAAGTGTCCGCATATGTGGACGATCTGCAGTTCTATCTTTCTAACCCTTTGGTTACGCTGCCGGTCGTGATGGGCGAGGTCCGGGATTCGGATTAATGTCAAATTATAAGATCAACTTTGACAAATCCGAGCTCCTACCGATCAATGTCCCTACCTCTTTAATGGACTCCCTGGGCCAGGCCTTCCCCTTCAGGTGGTGTAAGGGTTCTCTCCCATATCTGGGCACACATATCTCCCCCGACCAGGCGATGCTCTATGACCTTAACTTTGGTAAGTTGCTGACCACTATAGAGAAGGACCTCCAGTCCTGGAAAGACATCCCTCTGACCTGGTTTGGGCGCATCAGTGCCCTTAAGATGACTATCCTGCTCGGTATAATTTATCTCCTCTACACTGTCCCTATCTCCCTTCCTAGGGTCTTCTTCCGGAGGTTGCATAGAAGCTTCCAACAATTCATCTGGCAGAACAGGCATCCCCGTCTGGCTTATGATCTTTTGAGAAGGACTAAGCAATGCGGTGGGCTTGGCCTTCCCAACGTAGCCATCTACTACAAAGCCATGGCTTTGGTCCGGATTCAAAATTGGAATCATGATGGTAAGACCAGGATCTGGGTCAATCTGGAGAAAACTATGGCAGGTAGAGGTCTTGCTGGTGCCCCTTGGGTGCCCCGTCTTTCTAGAGGACTGTCGGACTGGACTTCCCCCCTGAGCACTGCAACTCTCGCTACATGGGACAGTTTAAATAAAGACGGTAATTTTGCTCCTCCCACCTCGCCCTTGGTGCCACTGGTTGGCTACCCGTGGTTCGCTCCGGGTGAGGAGAGGGGCTCCTTTGGCTCTTGGGTCCCTGACGGGAAGTGCCAGTGCACCCGAGTTGCTCTTGAGGGGAAGCTGTTTCCATTGTCATCCTTACGGGCACAATTGGGGACCATACCCTTTGCGGCCTGGAGGCATAGACAACTAGATAGCTTTTTTCGGTCATTGAGCCCGGGGCTAAGATCGTTTCGTTCTCTTACCGAATTCGACCCTTCAGGAGTGGAAAAGGGAGGTAGATATTATCATGGAAGCAGAGAGATGGATTGCTAGGGCCAGGGACAAATATGACAGATTTAGAGATACCTGGGCTGGTTGGCAATACTACTCACATGAGATTCCTATGAGTAGTTAGGAAGCGCCATATGGCTTGTGAGCCTCCCTGAGTGTGACCCACGTGGACCCGTGCGACCCAGGAGAGGGGTTTTCCCTTCTTCGGGGTGGACCCTGCTGATGTTTATTGAAGGCATACCCGCCTTCCCCCCCTTTATAGCGCCCAACTTGCTGATAGCGTGGGGGGGGTGCGGTTCAGGGGGCCCGGCCCAGGTTGGAGTCCGTTGTTTCGGACTTATGTGTGGTTTCTATTGCTAGACCCCGTTTGCCGTAGTATTGGTCCTGCACGACCTACATCTCATTGGGGACCTTTATCCCCTCAGTTTTGCAGTGGGGTGTAACTATCCCCTTTTGATTTTGACTCATTTTATACCTTATTTTACCTATTTTACTTATTTTCTGCTTTTCTGGTATGGTCGTTATGTACTGCCAATTTTTTTTGTTTTCTTTTTTGTTGTTTTGTCGCATTTTACATATTGGATTTTGTGAAATCTTAATAAAACATGATTATAAAAAAAAAAAGTAACACATATTACACTTGTTAGGCACACAGTTATTCCCTTGATTACCCCTTGAGGTTAACCCCTTCCCACTTCCCAGTTAGTGTCATTATTACAATGTACAGTATTATAATCGGATCACTGTTAGACATGTACAGAACAGAAAAATGTGTTTTGTTTCGGATAAATTTGTTATGTTACTCATATTGTTTCATTGATTCGTTTAGAAATTTGATTAGTTTAGTTTAGTTTAATTTTGTTTCTGATATTTACAAAGAAAAAAAATACATTTAAATTGCTGGCAATACAAACATGTTTTCAAAAAATGGCATGGGGTCCCCCCAAAATCCATACCAGACCCTTACCTGAGCATTTAGACCGGCAGGTAAGGAAGGGGGGGAATGAGCGCCCCTCCTTCTGAACCATACCAGGCCACATGCCCTCAACATGTGGGTGTGCTTTGGAGCCCCCCACCCCAAAGCACCTTGTCCCCATGTAGATGGGGACAAGGGCCTCTTCCCGACAACCCTGCCCTTAACATGGGTGGGTTGCTTTGGAGTTTTTTACAATCCTTTTATTAAAGATGATGTACATCCATCGTCAGACATGGGGCATGCAGGGTCAGTGATGTCACAAGCGGCTGGGAGACCCATTGACATCGGATGGCTCCACTCCTTAGCTATTTAGGAGATGTCAGACTAATGAGCAGGCAGTTGGCGGGGAACCCTTTGATGAGGCCGGAGGTTTTTTTTTTTCTTTTTGGGGTCCGGCTGGCGGCTTGAGTGACGATGGAACTACACCGGAGTACATTTTTTTCATTTTTGATTTTTTAATAGAGAATTTGTCAAAACGTGTGTAGTGTCTTTTTTCACTTTTCACACTTTTGTGGTGAATGGGTAGGGGTACTATATACCCCATACTCATTCACATGGGGGGGACCGGGATCTGGGGGCTCCCTTGTTAAAGGAGGCTTTCAGATTCCGATAAGACTTTTTTTTTACATTTTGGCATAAGGTTCCCCTTAAAATCCATGGTATAGAATGGGGGGGCATGCTGTTTTTTTTTCTGAATTTTCTGCTGGCATTCTTTTGTTTAAATTTCAGCTCTCAGCGGGTAAGCCTGCTCACAGCTGATGACTCATCAGTTGTTAAGGATGTAGCATACAGTTTCCTGGCCCGCTCCTTAACAACCAGCTATTCTTCAGAATCCAAATTTGAATCGTTCCATAAATGTGGAATGCGTTAGAAATGAATAAACAAAACAAATTTTAACTAAATGAATTATTATTTCATTTGGATATTCAGAGGTATCTGAATCTCTGAATGAAATAATAACAAATTTCATAACCAATAATTTATTCGAAGTTAGTGTCCCCCCAGTGAGGGGATCTGTTAGTACCAGATTGCCCACAATGCTATCACAGTCCCACTATAAGTCACTGATCACCACATTTACCAGTTTAGCATCATAGCTACGTAAAGTCCACTATACAGGGTGGGCCATTTATATGGATACACCTTAATAAAATGGGAATGGTTGGTGATATTAACTTCCTGTTTGTGGCACATTAGTATATGTGAGGGGGGAAACTTTTCAAGATGGGTAGTGACCATGGCGGCCATTTTGAAGTCGGCAATTTTGAATCCAATGTTTGTTTTTTCAATAGGAAGAGGGTCATGTGACACATCAAACTTATTGGGAATTTCACAAGAAAAACAATGGTGTGCTTGGTTTTAACGTAACTTTATTATGAGTTTCATGAGTTATTTACAAGTTTCTGACCATTTATAAAATGTGTTCAATGTGCTGCCCATTGTGTTGGATTGTCAATGCAACCCTCTTCTCCCACTCTTCACACACTGATAGCAACACCGCAGGAGAAATGCTAGCACAGGCTTCCAGTATCCGTAGTTTCAGGTGCTGCACATCTCGTATCTTCACAGCATTTTTTTTTATGGTTTTTATGGTCAGTAAAAACCAATACTGGGTGAGCTGCTCCTTCCAGGAGGTACCGCCATTCCTCCAAAGCCGACTTGATGGCCAGCAATTCCCTATCACCGACATCATAGTTCTAGCAAGATGGTGCACCACCACATTATGGGTGTCAGGTCCAAGCATTCCTAGATGAACAGTTTCCTGGAAAGTGGATTGGTCATTATGGGCCAGTTGAATGGCCCCCAAGGTCTCCCGATCTGACCCCCTTAGACTATTATCTTTGGGGTCATCTGAAGGCAATTGTCTATGCTGTGAAGATATGAGATGTGCAGCACCTGAAACTACGGATACTGGAAGCCTGTGCTAGCATTTCTCCTGCGGTGTTGCTATCAGTGTGTGAAGAGTGGGAGAAGAGGGTTGCATTGACAATCCAACACAATGGGCAGCACATTGAACACATTTTATAAGTGGTCAGAAACTTGTAAATAACTCATGAAAGAATAAAGTTATATTAAAACCAAGTACACTTTTGTTTTTCTTGTGAAATTCCCAATAAGTTTAATGTGTCACATGACCCTCTTCCTATTGAAAAAACAAAAGTTGGATTCAAAATGGCCGACTTCAAAATGGCCACCATGGTCACCACCCATCTTGAAAAGTTTCCCCCGCTCACATATACTAATGTGCCACAAACAGGAAGTTAATATCACCAACCATTCCCATTTTATTAAGGTGTATCCATATAAATGGCCCACCCTGTATATACACCGTTGTAATTTTTATTGGATATATTTTATAACTAACCCTTACATCAATAGTGACACGAATACAGTGATCAGTGCTATTGTTATACACTGTCACTGTACTAATGACACTGGCTGGGAAGAGGTTAACATCTAGGTGAGATCAAGGAGTTGACTGTGTGCCTCACAATGTGTAGTGTGTGTAATATGTGCTGCTTTTACTAAACAATCTAGTTGTTTTTTCTCTACTTAGCAGAAAAGAAAAAAAACAGCAAGATTGCCTGCCAGTGTACAGAGCTCTTTGTTGTTCACAGCACAGAGCTCCCATCCATGAATGATGGAGCTGATCAGCAGGTCCCGACATTCAACCATTGGCTGCAACCCACTGATTGACTTGTGCTGCAACAAATCACAGCACAGCTGGGGCGGCGGGCCTTACCTGGAAGCACTGATTACATACCAGATATGCGATCCGGCGCACAGCGCCTGCCCTGCCACAGTAGATGTACGTGGGGCGGTCACTAAGAGGATAACCAGTGCACAGTACTTTATATACAGTATATTAAAGTGTTACTAAACCCAGGACCCTGCATTCACTATATCTGGTCTCCCTCAGTACACAGAACATGGAAATGCAATAATTTTAGTAAATATAAACTGCTAAATACCCTTTCTCATCAGCAGTATATAGCAGTCTTGTGACTTTTGCCAGTGTCTGGTTAAAGCTTGTAGGAGGAGTTTTCATTTAGGCTGGGTTCACACTAGTCCGATTCTCGGACCGACATTAGGCGCACAAGTAACATTACATCACAAAAGCAATGATTCCCTATGAGAGCCGTCTTAACTGGTCCGACTTGTGTTTTTCAAAGTCGGACCGACTTTGAAAAAGGTTCCTGTACTACTTTTGTCCAATTTGGATCCCACTTCAGCCCATTGAAAGACATTGAAGTCGGATCAGTGTCTTCACTGATCCGACTTTGGCATGCGACTTATGCTCTGGGGATCTTGAAGGGGAACTCCACGACAAATTTAAAAAAAAAATGGCATGGGGTCCCCCTCCAGGAGCATACCAGGCCCTTTGGTCTGTTACAGATTTTAAGGGGAACCCCTAATGCTGAAAAACGGCATGGAGTTCCCCCCAAAATCCATACCAGACCCTTATCCGAGCATGCAGCCCGGTAGGCCAGGAAAGGGGGTGGGGATGAGCGAGCGCCCCCCCCCCCATCCTGGACCATATCAAGCCACGTGCCCTCAACATGAGGAGTGTGGGTGCTTTGGGGCAGGGGGGTCTTTGCGTCCCCACCCCAAAGCACCTTGTCCCCACGTTGATGAGGACAAAGGCCTCTTCCCGACAACCCTTGCCGGTGATTGTCAGGGTCTGCAGGCGGGTTCTTATCGGAATCTGGAAGCCCCCTTTAAACAGGCAAGACCGGCAAAAGAGCAGAAGACGCCACAGAGAAGGAGAAGAAAAAAGACCACTCAGAAGACAGAAGACCCCACAAAAGAGCCGAAGAAAGAAGAGTCAGAGAGGGGAGAAGATGCCGGAGCTGATTTAATCAAATATTTTAAAACGCTGTGTAGTGTGTTTTTTTGTACACTTTTTTCCAGGTAAATGGGCAGGGGTACAATGTACCCCATACTCATTTACATAGGGTGGGAGGCTGGCGTCTGGGGGCCCCCTAGTTAAAGGGGGCTTCCAGATTCCGATAAGTCCCCGCCCGCAGACCCCGACAACCACCGGCAAGGGTTGTTGGGAAGAGGCCCTTGTCCTCATCAACAGGGGGACAAGGTGCTTTGGGGTGGGGGCGCAGTGCCCTCCTGCCCCAAAGCACCCACACTCCCCATGTTGAGGGCACGTGGCCTGGTATGGTCCAGGAGGGGGGGCGCTCGCTCTTCCCCACCCCCTTTCCTGGCCTGCTGGGCTGCGTGCTCGGATAAGGGTCTGGTATGGATTTTGGGGGGAACCCCATGCCGTTTTTTCGGCGTGTGGGTCCCCTTAAAATCCGTACCAGACCAAAGGGCCTGGTATGCTCCTGGAGGGGGACCCCATGCCATTTTTTTTAAAATTTGCTGTGGAGTTCCCCTTCAAGATCCCCAGAGCACAAGGTGCCTGGCATTGTCGGGATCAAAGTCGGATCCCTGTTCACAGAAAAACTGTCCCACTTTGACCCTATGTAGGATCAAAGTCGGACCGTTTTTTTGTCGGATAGTGTGAACCCAGCCTTACTCTGATTGTCCTATGAGGCTGCAGGACCCCTGACCCTCTATCTGGACAGTGCTGATTGGCTGTGTGCTGATCACATGCACTCTCCCAAGAAAAAAAACTCTCTAGCAATACACATCAAACTGAACATGTGCAGGTTGTCCCCAAGGATCTGTTCTAACAGGAGATATGTTGGGGACTGTGGAAGGAGGGGAAGATCAGAGGAGACAGGATCAAACAGCCTTTTTACACAATTCAGAGAATTAACACCTTAGGTTCCACAGTGAATATGACAAGCACGCTTTACTGCATATACAGACCGATTTTACTGTTAAAGGTTTTAAATTGTTACTAAACCCTTGAGCTTGAAGTCATGGATAGTGTTGAGCAAATTGCTTGAAGACATTGGTAGTGGCCATTCAAGTCCCTCCACCTCTAACTCTCTCATCCATGTCTTTATGGACCTTGCTTTGCGCACTGGTCCAAATCATTTGGTGAAGGGGGATTATGGTGTGGGTTTGTTTTTCAGAAGTTGGGCTTGGCCCCTTAGTTCCAGTGAAGGGAACTCTTAAGGCCTCAGTATACCAAGACATTTTGGACAATTTCCTGCTCCCAGCTTTGTGGGAACAGTTTGGGGATGGCCCCTTCCTGTTCCAACATGACTGCGTACCAGTGCACAAAGCAAGGTCCATAAAGACATGGATGAGTGAGTTTGGGGTAGAGGAACTTGACTGGCCTCAACCCAATAGAATAGAACAACTTTGGGATGAATTAGAGTGGAGACTGCGAGCCAGGCCTTCTCATCCAACATCAATGCCTGACCTCACAAATGCGCTTCTGGAAGAATGGTCAAACATTCCCATAGACACGCTTCTAAACCTTGTGGACAGCCTTTTCAGCAGAGTTGAAGCTGTTATAGCTGCAACGGGTGAGCCAATATTGAAGCCTACAGACTATGACGCCATTAAAATTCATGTGCATGTAAAGCCAGGTGTCCCAATACTTTTGACTATATACTGTGTTTAAATAACTGAAAACACCTGCTGAATGTCTAAAGAAAATGTGATTTATACAATGGTTTTTATAGCTCCAAATCTTATTGAGTAAAATCTTCATATGACAATAGTAGACACTTTGCATGGTTCAACAGAACTGTGTAGAACTTTGAATGCTAATCAGCTGTCAGTCAGAACAATGGTTTCTATTTTGAAAGCATGGTATTTTTGGTGTAATGCTGAAGATGAACTGGCTGTTTACTGCAGAGACACTGATGGTTTTATTAAACCTGCTATTGTATACAGTGATGTGAAAGCCTAGCAAGGTTCATTTCATACACCTCTATTCATTCCACTGCTTTAGTGAAAATAATGCCTACTTTTTGACGCTGCATCTATTTGTATGCAATGAGGTGACATTAACATCTCGCCTTTCCATGTTATTTTGTACAGGATTGAGAATAAAAGGATATTTTTCTGTAAATAATTTAAAGAGGTTGACTTTGAATATAACATGCTACAAAGTTTCAAGGATTATACTTGCATTTTACAAACTATGTAACTTTACTGAATATTCTACTTCAACTGGATATATGCAAATATTCCTCCTTCTAAAGAGAATTTATTTTTGCAATTTCCTGCCCACAAAGGGTTAAAATCAATTTAGAGGCATCTTCTTCTTTGCAAAGTTTTATCTTTATTAAGGAAGATTGGTTGCAGAGTTCTTTATTCATCTTCACAAGAGCTTATTACAGAGTCTGTAGATGAAAGCTTGTATACAGAACTTGTAGCGCAGATTTAAAGTTCTTCTTAACCAAGCCGCCTTAGCACATTTAATCTTCAATTTATAGAAATTTTAATTTCTCTTTTTCCTGTCTTAGAGGTCTGTTTATAAAAATCCTGATTTCACACTACACTGCACTGTGCAGTTTTTGCTTATCATTTTTCCAAGTAACTTTTCTTGTCTTTTATAAAGGTTGAAATCAATGAGTGCTGTGTAATAACTAATGGACAAAATTACATTAAAGGTTTTAAAAGAGAGAGGTTACAAATGTGACTATGTGCATGGTAACTCCACAGAGTGGGTTCAGGAGTGCAGGGTGCAGGCATGATCTGTACTCCCTCAACAATGTACTGTACACAATGTACCGTATAGAACCACAACAAGAAATAGACACCTCCTCTCCAAGTATAGGGGGTGCAAGCATAGAGGGATTTAAAGGGATGTCGGTGGTGCAGTGAGCAGTAAGAAGTGATTCAGAGAGAATTTTCGTATATAAAAATAGAAAAATTATTTATTTCTTAACATCAAGTTAAAATTCAGAATTACATACAGTATCTCACAAAAGTGAGTACACCCCTCACATTTTTGTAAATAATTTATTATATCTTTTCATGTAACAACAATGAAAAAATGACACTTTGCGTAGCAGTGAGTGTACAGCTTGTAAAACAGTGTAAATTTGCTGACCCCTCAAAATAACTCAACACACAGCCATTAATGTCTAAACTGCTGTCAACAAAAGTGAGTACACCCCTAAGTGAAAATGTCCAAATTTGGCCAAATTAGCCATTTTCCCTCCCTGGTGTCATGTGACTTGTTAGTGTTACACGGTCTCAGGTGTGAATAGGGAACAGGTGTGTTAAATATGGTGTTATCGCTCTCACTCTCTCATACTGGTCACTGGAAGTTCAATATGGCACCTCATGGCAAAGAACTCTCTGAGGATCTGAAAAAAATAATTGGTGATCTACATAAAGATGGCCTAGGCTATAAGAAGATTGCCAAGACTCTGAAACTGAGCTGCAGCATGGTGGCCAAGACCACACAGCGGTTTAACAGGATAGGTTCCACTCAGGATAGGCCTCACCATGGTCGACTCAAGAAGTTGAATGCACATGCTCAGCTTTATATCCAAAGGTTGTCTTTGGGAAATAGACGTATGAGTGCTGCAGAGGTTGAAGGGGTGGGGGGGTCAGCCTGTCAGTGCTTAGACCAGTGGGGAAGTTGGAGACGTCGTGAGTATGCAGATAAAGGGTTTCTGTTGGAAACCTATATTTCGACTCGTACACGTAAGTT
>BLSH010001237.1:343496-359565 GCA_018402905.1 Glandirana rugosa | reverse complement strand
CGGCCGTGGAGGCCTCACAGAAGCCTCGGGCTCAATTTCGGGCCGCTCCCGCTCCGGATATCGCCGCTATATTCCGGTTTGTAATTTTTCGGTGGCAGGCACAGCACTAAGCTCGGGGCCTCTAAATATCCGATTGATTGTGGATTAGGCAGCACAAATCCGTTTCTTTAGGGGAGATGAACTCCGAGCCCATAGAGAGCTGGATGGCCGGCCTGGATGATTTTAGGCCTAACACCGCTGCGGGAGTAAGCCTCTCCGCCGCTCAATTTACGGCTCAGGCTGCAGGTGGATGTGTGGAGAGGGGAGCCAGGGGGTGGATGAGTCTCACCGAGGAGTCTGGAGCCTGGATTAGTGGGGATTGAAGGTAGATGTCCACGGAGCTCATGAGAAGCACGTCTGTTCGCGGTTCCGTCAGGCCACGCCCCCAGGGCAGGTTCTTAATACTTATCTGTGAGATAAACCATGTTAAATATACCCTAGTCAACGTATACCTTCCAAACACAGAACAAATCTCATGCTTAAACAAAATATGGAAGAAAGTAACCTCCATGCAACAAGGGCATACAATTATTTGTGGAGACTTTAATGCCATCCCAAGTGCGGACTTGGATTAATCTGGAGATGAGAAGCATAAGAAACATAGAGCTACATTGAAACATTTTATCTCCACATTGAAACTCTAACATTTGGAGATGTCAGCACTCCACAGAAAAAGACTTCACTTTATTTTCCAATGCTCGCCATACTTACTCAAGGATTGACTTATTTTTGATTAATAGATTCTTGCTTCAAAAAATTACAAAATCTGAAATTCACTGTATTACTCGGTCAGGTCATGCACCTATATCTATTGCCATGGGAGGATCTTTGAACCGAAACCAGGGCAAATAGATGGCATAATGACATTTTAAATTAGGATAGCCCTGAAATAATTTTTTGATATAAACACCCCGCCGATCGAAGATCCCTTCACGCTATAGAACACTCATAAAGTTTATATCAGGGGTCTCCTTATTCAGTTATCTGCCAGCATTAAGCGACAAAGGTCACAGCAGCTGAAAGACCTCCTCTCCTCTATAACCCAATTATAGAATAACAACAAAGTTTCCAACACACAAAATGTCTGAGAACAACTATACCAAACAAGACATGAGCTTAGATCTCTTTTGATGTCGCAACATGAAAAAGCCATTAGATCACTAAAAGCTCAATCATATAGATATGGTAACCGAGCGGGCAAAACTTTTGGCCACCCAACTGAAAGAGAATGTGATCAAACAAAAAATTAGCCACATCTATAACCCCAAAACTGTCACATTGACTTTTAACCCTTAGGAAATAGCCAACACCTTTAGCGATTACTATGAATCACTATATAATTTATGCAACGACCCTGATACTCCCCAGCCCACAAATGAAGCTCTCTCAGAATTTCTAAATTTAATTTCTCTCCCTGTCATCCCCCAAAGTGACGTTTTAGATTTGAACCAACCATTTACAGAGGAATACACAAGTCTGAAAATTAGAAGGAAATGGACTTTTTAGACATGCCGTGTAAAAAAAAAATATGAATATACTTTATTTGTTGCACCATGGCTTGTGCACCCAAGACTTAATACATATATAAAGTGCTAAAAGTGTTGCAATAGAGACATGCAATCATGACAGCTACAAAGCACAAATAGTCTCCTCATGTTCTGGTCACTAGGTGTGTAGATCAGAACAGGGAAGAAAGACACAACTGTGGTGAACAACCTCTGGCTATTTTTTTGTGTTATCACCTATTTTTATCATACACAGGCCTCATACCCACCATGCATGGCCCCTTGACTGGCCCAGGTCACCGCCCTGGGGCTTTGTCTCTTTTACCACCTTGGGGGACCATCTAGGTGTTTGGGGGACACGTGCTGCTGTATGTATATATATATATATATATATATATATATATTCTACTTATACCATGTACGTGATTTAATTTCACTTTGCATGTATTTGTTACAATGTACCTTCTTGAATATCTTTAATAAAACATTGTGATTATTGCCTTCTCTGACATGCATATGTTTATCTCCAATAGATTATCATTGTTGGCTCCAGATGAAGCGCATATTCCTGTACCGCAAAACTAGTTGAGCCCCATTTTATGTATCCACTTCTGGACTTGCGAGTGGTGTGAACCCTGCCTTTATGCTCCATATGAACGATGTATTGTATACTGGTATAACTCTTGTATCAATCAGGGATTCATATCACTATTGTATTAGCCAGAGGTTGTTCATCACAGTTGTGTCTTTCTCCCCTGTTCTGATCTACACACCTAGTGACCAGAACATGAGGAGACTATTTGTGCTTTGTAGCTGTCATGATTGCATGTCTCTATTGTCTCTATTGCAACACTTTTAGCACTTTGTGTATGTATTATGTCTTGGGCGCACAAGCCATGTTGTAACAAATAAAGTATATTTATATTTTTTTACACAGCATGCCTAAAAAGTCCATTTCCTTCTAATTTTCCAACTTGTGTATCACTATTTCAAGTATGTGGCATGCCCATACCCCTTAGCCCCCCAGCCCCACACTGTGGGTGGTGATTCTCCTTGTCCTGCCCCCCATGTGAATATCCATTTACAGAGGAAGAAATTGCTACCCTGATTAAAAGCCTGCCGAAAAATACGTCTCCAGGGCCTGATGGGTATTCCTCGGAATACTATCAACTTTTCACTGACATACTATCACCACACTTACTTCAAGTCTTTAAAGCCATTGTGTCCAAAGCTAGCTTCCCCTCTGAAATTCTGATAGCTACTATTGTTACTTTTTCCAAACCTGGTAAAGAACCAAATACTCCACAGAACTTCCGACCCATCTCGTTGTTAAATATAGATGTGAAGATTTATGCTAAACTGATAGCTAATAGATTAACAAAGGTTCTACCAACTTTAACCAATCCCAAACAGGTGGGGTTGGTCTCTGGGTGCCAAGCCCCAGACGCAACTAGGAGGATGATCAACCTTCTATACTTAATGGAAAAATCTAAGACGCCTTCTCTGCTCCTAGCTTTGGACGCAGAGAAGGCCTTTGATTTTGGCATTTTGACATTGGGGTTACCTCCATGGGCGTCCGCAGGTAGGGGCAAGGGGGGGCGATTGCCCCCCCTGGAATCTGGGGTTCCCCACTAGGTCCTTATCCTCTTGAGCCATGTATGCGGTTTCTGACAGTCTCTTGGGCTATGCATGCAGTTTCTGATTATCTCTTGTGCTATGTCCGCAGTCTCTAACCGTCTCCTGTAGTATGTCCGCAGTCTCTGACCGTCTCCTGTACTATGTCTGCAGTCTCTGACCATCTCCTGTACCATGTCTGCAGTCTCTGACCGTCTCCTGTACCATGTCTGCAGTCTCTGACCATCTCCTGTACCATGTCTGCAGTCTCTGACCGTCTCCTGTACTATGTCTGCAGTCTCTGACCATCTCTTGTATCATGTCTGCAGTGTCTGGCCATCTCTTGTACCATGTCTGCAGTCTCTGACCATCTCTTGTATCATGTCTGTAGTCTCTGACCATGTCCTGTACTATGTCTGCAGTCTCTGACCATCTTCTGTACAATGTCTGCAGTCTCTGACCATCTCCTGTACCATGTCTGCAGTCTCTGACCGTCTTCTGTACAATGTCTGCAGTCTCTGACCGTCTCCTGTACCATGTCTGCAGTTTCTGACCGTTTCCTGTACAATGACTGCGGTCTCTGACCGCGATAATGTGATAATGACATTGTCAAAAAGGGGCAGAGCATGGGTGACCTTAAAATTATCCCCCCCCCCCCGAAAAAACTTCTTCGGACGCACATGGTTACCTCAAAGAAGTGCTTTTTGGGATGCAATGCCCATTATACTAGACAATTACTGCTCTGTATTCCACCCCCTCAGCATACATATTTACAGAGGGGATGTTTTCCCAAAATTTGAAAATAACCAATGGAACCAGACAGAGGTGTCCCCTTTCCCCAATATTCCTGATGTTCTAATTATTGGGAACTAGCTATAAAACTTTTAATGAGATGGCACTACACTCACTACATAATCGCCAAAATTTCAAAAAATAATTCCAATCTATGCTGGAGAGGCTGTGGACTCTTCCCCACATGGTATGGTCTTGTAAGCACCTCTGCAGTTTCTGGGAGGAACCTTTAAACTAACTTCAAAGGTTACAGGCTTAATAGTCAAACCAAACATCGAACAGGCAATCCTTGGCATCAATCTGTCAAATTTCCATGCTTCATTAAGACAAAAAGCTGTACAAATACTCATGGCTGCAAGATCAGTAATTAAGCACAATTTGAAATCAAACGAAACACCAAAACATTCGAGAAGTTATCAGGCAGGTCAATGTAATAGCTGAGTTCAAGAGAACTTTATCATATAAAGAGGGCAGGGCATCCAAACATGACCTCAACTGGTCTCTATGGAAAATCTACAGACCAGAATACATATCTAAACCAATTGGACGAGCAATACTAGAGTTCTACCACCTATTTTTAACTGCTGATGTTCGTGAGATACTTAAGGGAATAAGTGTTACCTTGGGAAATAATATCTGTTCACTTCTATGTATTCCATCATTTAGTTGTTCAATTAATACACTATTGATGCATTGCCTTTTTCCTTTGCTTTAAGCCTTGCTGGGCAGTGCTGGGCAGTTCTCCTGACCACAGTTAGATCCCTACTGGGGTGGTCGAGTGGACGATCCAGAACTTAATGTTTGAATACTGTTATGATAAAGACAATCAAGGTTATACATATTAGCATTTACCTGATATTTGAAAACATGTCCCCAGAAAAGAGGGGGCATTTACACCATGTACATCGTTGTGATAGTGTGACAATGTTTTTATATCAGTAAGTACCACCAAGGTACATGTAAAGAGTATAATGGGACCATTGTATACTACTAATGTTTGTTTTTTCTTTTATAAAACTCAATAAAAAACTACTTGAATTAAAAAGGAAGTGCAGCGCTTATAAAAAGGATGAATATAACCTCATAAATGATGTCTCATATAGTGCATGTCAAAAGTATCTACATAAACTGCATGAAAATCAATCCAGTGCTGAAAACGAATGCAACAGAAAATTCATCAAAAAGTATTTACATAAAGTGCATAGAAATCATTCCACAATTCATCAAAAATCACACATAAAATACTAAACATGTGAAAACTAAAAGCCAATGTTGAAGTATTCAGTGAAACGCCCAAAAAGTGCTGGATTTTTATACAGTCCAAAAAAGTCCCAACTATGGCTATCGCTCCAAATTGCCAACCACAAGGTGCCTTGCTGCAATATAAAGAAAGCATGGTGGGTGATGCACCCACTCATCCACCACAATGCTCTCACCAGAAAACAAATGGATATTAGCCTGTAGTAATAATAATCTACCCTCACAGGGACTCTGTGGTATCCGCTCCAATATTTATTGAGTGTTGCCAAACTTCCATCCTATATGGGAAATGCTCACCACCCGGAGCCATAAAAGTAACACATAATAGTATTTATTTGAATTCCAGTACATCCATAAAAGCAACATAAAATCCACATGGAATGTATACAAATGCAGCCAAACTTACTCTGATGGCCGCTGCACCAAGAACCAGAGAAGGTGATATGACATCAGCGGGTAGGGCTCCCCCCGATGCGTTTCCTGCACACGTTCTCAGCGGCTTCGCCTACCACTGACATCATTCTAAACATCCTTAAATAGTCGCAGCTAACAAAATCAATAATGCCCACACCATTTTGCTGTAGATTGGTCACGTTTTGGGCACTGAATTGATTTTCATGCACTTTATGTAGCTACTTTTGACATGCATTATACAGATATAATTTATGAGGTAACATTCATGATCTCTCTACATACTTTTAAGTTTTACAAAGGTGCAAATCCTGACATCAAAAGTGAGTTGCCGTAAAGTCAATGGGAGGCACATTTAATACTCAAAGGTATTTGTGGTGTAAGGGACAGGCTCAACTGGTAGTGGCAGTGGTAAACCATGCATAACATAAAGACACCCAGGAACATTCCAAGTAGGTTTGTCTTGGACTTTTAATCAGCAAGGCAGTAAACACAGTTCACTGCAGGAGGGCTTTGTACAGCAAGTCCATAGCATGTCTGGACAGTGCCTAACATAGAAATTAGCTAGCGGCATCAAACTTTAACAGCACAGTTTGTTTGCTTTTTTTTTTTTTCTTTTTTTGCAACATGGCACTGCTGTGTTTTTTTATAGTAAAAACAAAAGCATCAAACCAGTGTGCACAACCACAGACCAAACTACCACTTCACCTTCCCCACAACTCTCAGTCAGGATTTTTCCTATAGCAATTAAAGTTTCTTCCCTCTGATAAGGATGTGTAAAAATTGGTTAGTGGCAGCAGAGCAAGCCTAACTGTGGAAACCCACAGTGCAGTCAGCTTATTTTTACAAAAATTAAACAATTAAACCTTAGATACGTGTTAAAAAACTGGATAGTGGCAGTGCAGTTTGTCAGTGGTAACAACAGGCCCAAAAATGGAGACCAGTTGTTAATGTTTTCTGAAAATTCTGATAAATAAGAGAGTGCATGCCCTCTTTCAAACAAATATAGCATCCAAACTTAAAAAAACAAAAGCTCTCATCAGCACAAAATAAAATAACAAGCCCCCCAAAAATGAAAACCATAAAATACATACGTTGCCTAGCACATGCGCACCAGCACACCCCCTCTGGGGCACGTGGCAGCACAATCTATGTGTCTGGTGGATGCAGCAGATCATGGTGCTCGCTACGCGGCCACTGTGAGTGCCGGAGGTATCATGTGACCAATCATAGCGATCTCATGATATAATGTAAGTAAATTGTCATGCATGGCTTCCATTCACTAACAGCTTGCTTACTGTTGTGATGCTGCGATTGGGCCAGTCACAGCACACTGTGCCATATTACAGCATCCCAACAGTAAGCAAGCTGTCATGACAGTTAACATTATGGCTTATAACAGTGAGCATCACTAATATAAGCAATAACAATGTAAAAGAAGAAATCCCTGATCACCAACCCCTATTGGAGTACAGTGATCTCATTGTCATGTCCATGAAACCAGTTTGAGATAATTTGAGCTTTGTGACATGGTGCATTATCCTGCAGGAAGAAGCCTACAGAAGATGGGTGCTCTGTAGTCATAAAGGGATGGGCATGGTCAGCAACAAAACTCAGGTAGGCCATCGCATTTAAAAGATGCTCAGTCAGTACTAATGGGCCCAAAGTGTGCCAAGAAAATATCCCCCACACCACTACACCACCACCGCCACGTGTTGTTTAGGCTAAATTCTGACCCTACCATCTGAATGTCACAGCTGAAATCGAGACTCATCAGACCAGGCAACGTTTTTCCAATCTTCTATTGTCCAATTTTGTTGAGCCTGTGTGAATTGTAGCATCAGTTTCCTGTTCTTAGCTAACAGTAGTGGCACCCTGTGTGGTCTTCTGCTGCTGTAACCCATCTGCTTCAAGGTTCGATGTGTTGTGCATTCAGAGGTGGTATTCTGCATACCTTGGTTGTATTGAGTGGTTATTTGAGTTACTATTGCTTTTCTATCATATCAAACCAGTCTGCCCATTCTCCTCTGATATCAACAAGGCATTTTCGTCCACACAACTGCCGCTCACTGGATATTTGAGATAGTTGTGCATGAAAATCCCAGTAGATCAGCAGTTTTTGAAATACTCAGACCAGCCCTTCTGGCATCAGCAATCATGCCACGTTCAAAGTCACTTAAATCACCTTTCTTTCCCATTCTACTGCTCAGTTTGAACTTCAGCAAGTCGTCTTCACCACATCTATTGAGTTGTTGCCATGTGATTGGCTGATTAGCAATTTGTGTTATCAAGCAATTGAACAGGTGAAAGTTTATAGCTATAGTTTGTAGACTCTACAACTTTCCTACAGTCGAAATATTATACACTGATTTTTGGTTGTTTATGTTGGCAAAATTTTATAGCAGAATCTAAGAAAAACAAGTTTTTAAATGTTGGTATTTTTTTAATTTACATAGCAAAAAATAAAAAACTATGTAGTGATTAAATACCACCAAAAGAAAGCTCTATTTGTGTAAAAAAAGTATAAATTACATTTGTGTACAGTGTTGAATGACCGAGCAATTGCCAGTAAAAGTAGCACAGTGCTGAATAGCAAAATTTGGCTTGGTCATGAAGGGGGTAAAACCATCTGGAGGTCAAGTGGTTAAAATAACATTGTGACACTTTTTTAAATTTATTAAAACTCTAAACAATATAAAAACACTGACATTTAAAAGTGAATGAATGTATTAGTATAACATGTATTACCAATATAGCAGGTCCTGGCAGCTGCAATGATTTCATCTGTCTGCACAGATTGGTGACCGACTCTCTGCATCAACTTTCAATATAGCTAGTTCAAAAACAAGCTTAGGCTCCTCCTTCAGAATGAATTCTATTCACAACAGCTGTGTTTCATGCAGAGTGATGGTATGATTGGCCCACAGCTATCACATGATACATTGGGCCAATCACAGCACCCTGTACCATGTGATTAGCTGTAGCCACTAACAGATCACTAGTAATCACATCTGTCATGAATATAACACATTTATGACAGTTGAAAACATTGTTATCACAATTATAATCATTGTAACAGCAAAGTGTAAAAAAATAAATAGATAAATCCCTGATCTTCCCCAGAGTAGTACATTGTTACTCTGATGAGTATTAAAAAAGAAAAAAAATAAGAAAATGTAAATAAAATGTTAAAAAAAGTTTAAAAATTGAATAAAAAATTATTCGCACTCTGCACTTTTTGTTATAATTATTTTAACATGCTGTCACCAGTCAGAATCTCAGATCACCACCACACCAGCCATGTGATTATGCTGTACTGCATTGGTAAGTATCTAAAGAAAAATGTGAAAAAAAATATTCAATTTCTTCAATTTCCAAAAAATTGTGACAAAAAAATTGCAACTTCAAAAAACGCTTCATGCCTCAGACTGTCTACTTTCCAAAAAGGGGTCACTTAGCGGAAATTTGTACTGTCCTGGCATTTTAAGGGCCTCAAGAAACAGTACATCATAATTGATTAATTTTCAAGTTTACATTATATACAATAGTTTGTGGAAGCTATAACTTTAACCAGTTCAGATCCGCGCGATAGCCGAAAGACGGCTACAGCGCAGATCTGAATTACCCGTCCATGGACGTCCGCCCTTGTGCACACTCTCGGCATGCACTCACAGGCGGCTGCGTGGGTGTGCCCGCAGGTCAGGCGGACTCGATGCCCGCTTGTGACCCACAATCACCTGTCAGAGCTTCAGAACGGGGAACCGCCAATGTAGACATGGCGGTTCTCCATTCTGTGAATGGGGACCTGACAGATCTACTGATCCCTGTCACTGCCAGCCCTGCCCCCACACAGTTAGAACACGGCTAGGGAACACAGTTAACACCTTTACTGCCCCCTTAGTATTAACCCCTTCACTCCCAGTGACATTTATACAGTAATCAGTGGACATTTAAATTTCTGATCGCTGTATAAATGCCATTGGTCCCAAAAAAGTGTCAAAAATGTCCGTCGTGTCCGCCCCAATATCAAAGTCATGATAAAAATCGCAGATTGCCGCCATTACTAGTAAAAAAAAAAATAATAAAAACGCCATAAATCAGTTTCCATAGTTTGTAGACGCTATAACTTTTGCACAAACCAATCAATATACGCTGATTGCGATTTTTTTTTACCAAAAATATGTAGAAGAATATATATCGGCCAAACACAATAAATATTTTTTTTTGATGGATTTGTATTATAGCAAAAAGTAAAAAATATTGTTCTTTTTTCAAAATCGTCACTATGGGGGTCATTTACTAAATCGCGATTATGCCTTCATGCAAATTTTAACGCGCAGAATCGCAAATTCGCGCTAATTAGCGTGAAAATGGAATTCACTAAAGCCCTGAGGGAGAAAATAGTCCCAGAATCAAATTCACTATAGCACCCAAACAACAGTGACTGACTAAAAAACTAGTCGTGGTAGAAGCATGGGAATTGCACATGGAAATAAAGTTTAGAGCATGATATGATCACCTAAATTGTTTTTAAAAATGTAGTATCTTTAATGATGATCTGCTTTTAAATTGTTTAAAAATGTGATATATAACCTGAAATATCATTGAAAGTCTGAAAAGAGCCAAATTCCCCCTTTTTTCCTGACTAATCATCAGCACAACTGAGCATGCTCAGACAAGAAAATTCCCTTATTTTAACTCCCATGCCTTTTTTAGAGGGCGGTATAGTAAATTTGCAAATTCGCAGTTGCCTATAATGTCTTTTTTGAGAAGGCAAATTTGCGTTGGCTAATATGCCTTCTTGAGAAGCCCAATGCAAGTTTCAGCCATTGATTCTAATGGTACAGTTGTAACTTCCCTAAAGAAATACTTTTCATGTTGAGATGAAATGTATCTTTCTCTCAAACAAATTGTCCCTGCAACAATGTTGCTATTTCATCATCTAATTTGTTTTTAAAAATGTTACAATTGTTCAATCTTCTCATGTTTTTCCCTGTCTTTTGCTTGTTGCTGTCCATCTCATAAAAATCTTTTCCTAAACTCACACAGGTATCTTCACAAAGCACAAACAATAAATAATAAATAATAATAATAAATAATAATATAATAAATAATAATACTACATATTATAAATAATAATAAAAATAATAATAATAATAATAATAAAAAAAAGTTGTTGCAATAATATCACTGTTTTACACTTCAAGCATCACCAAATAGCACAGAATAAACTCCAGACTGATGTAATTCCACCACCTATATTTGCAAAGAAATGCAGTATATGTGTATTTATGTGTAGGAGGGCTGCACACCTGGCAGACTGGTGTCTAACAGCTTAATGCTTCTACCTAGGACCATAGAGGTTCTGGGTTTGCGTCCTGAGAATATCACTTCATGTAGAGAGGTTTTCTGTTCTCATAACTCATGTTCTTACCAAAATTATGTCTAAATGTAGTATTTATGTGTAGGAGGGTTCCACCACTATTGAAAATTGTGTCACATGTTTTCTATGGGCAAGGACTATAATCAGCCTTAACATTTCCCATCCAGCAATAATTGCAGATTCTTACCAAGGCAAATGCCCCAAAATGAGAGATGTTCTATAGCAGAATGCTCACAGTACTGAGCCATAACAAACCTTCAAAACAGATGGCATGTGCCAGAAACAGGTTGTTCAATGGTTATCCAACTGTCCACAGTACATCTGCATTGGTTCATTGATTGAAACCCTGAGACTTAGGACTGCTTGACATCACAGCAATGGATGCTCCATGAATGGGGCTAAGGGCTTAGCACTTCTGCTGAGCAAAGCTGGGGTTCATAGGTTCAAATACCAAACATGCTGTGTCCTGTAGAAAGGCTGCCAGCTCTTCCTGTGTTGTTAAACATAATTCATGTCCTTCCCCAAGTTTTATATAAATGTAGCATTTATGTGGATGAGGGTTCCACCACCATTGCAAATCTTGCACAATCTGCGATCTTGCCAAAAGTATTGGGATGCCTGCCTTTATACAAACATGAACTTTAATAGCATCCCAGTCTTAGTCTGTAGGGTTCCAATTTGATTTAGCCAAGCCTTTGCAGCTATAGTAGTGCAGGGACCTTTTTTCCAGCACCAGAATCAGGTCGCATGGGTGTTCTCACTCCTGCGATCCAATTCCTATCAGAATTCACAGTTAGCACTGCGATGTACGAACCAATCTGAGGGTGTCATTAATATTGTACTGACACCCGCAGCGGTTCACAGAAGGCAGTGTGAACTGCCTGTAGGAGAGGTGAAATGCAAGAACTGGTGCTGAAATCATGCTGGATCCTGCATCGCACCAATGTGAACCTGGGCTAAGGCCGCTTTCACACTTGTGCGACCTGAAAGTCGCATGACTTTACTGCGATTTGTCGCAATTTTTCGATGTGGTTTTGATGTGACTTGAAGCAATAGCTGTGTAATTCTGAGGTCTATCGACCTCGAGTTGCTTCAAAGTTGGACTACTTTGAAGTCACACAGATATGAATGGTGCTCATTGGAAATTATCTTCAGGCCCCTTTCACACTTGTGTGACTTTTCCTGCATCTTGGGACTGCAATGTCATATGACAAGCCGTTCCCCATGATTTTCAATGAGTACCATTCATATCTGTGCAACTTCAAGTTGCAGTGACTTCAAAGTAGTCCCTGCACTACTTTGGTCCGACTTTGATGCAACTTGAGGTCCATAGACATCAGGATTACACAGTTATTGCTTCAAGTCACATCAAAATCACTGCAAAACATTGCAGAAAAACATTGCGGCAAATCGCTGTGAAAACGCACAAAGTTCAAGTCGCACAAGTGTGAAAGAGCAACCCCTGTAAAACAACCCCACACCATAATCCCCCCTCCTGATTTGGACCAGTGCACAAAGCAAGGTCCATAAAGACATGGATGAGTGAGTTTGGGGTGGAGGAACTTGACTGGCCTGTACAGAGTCCTGACCTCAACCCGAAAGAACACCTTTGGGATGAATTAGAGTGGAGACTGCAAGCCAGGCCTTCTCATCCTACATCAGTGCCTGACCTCACAAAAGTGCTTTGGGAAGAATGGTCAAACATTCCCATAGACACACTCCTAAACCTTGTGGACAGCCTTCCCAGTTGAAGCTGTTATAGCTGCAAAGGGTGGGCCAACTCAATATTGAACCCTACAGACTAAGACTGGGATGCCATTAAAGTTCATGTGCGTGTAAAGGCAGGCGTTTTGACAATATTGTGTGGGCTAACACATTTGCAAATTGTAAGTGTTCTTGTTTATCAGGTGCAATCACTTTGAGTTAGGCAGACATGAAGAGACAGATTGAATGACACTGGTGGGCGTGTACTTCCATTGGGCGTGTCGGTGTGCAATACAACCTATATTATATAATTGACTGCATTAGAGGAGCTTGGTTTCCCCCTGTGAAGAGGCTGTGTTATTTGCTGTGGTTTTTGGGGGAGTAGGGCTTATATTGTGCATAATGACAAATGCCCCACTTTGGGTGTTCATTGAAATTCTTGTGCATTTTGTCCATCAAAAGTGTGGCTTTGCTGTCAGTGTTGTGTATTGTTGCTGCTGACCATGCATTCATGGTTTGGGAGCATCTGCTGACCTTCTACTCTTTGATTCCATTGCTTGTACACAGAAATGCATCTTCCAGCAGAACCGTCACCGATGTATGTGTGTGGAATGTGGGGTGGTGGGTGGTCATGTTTTGGAATATGCGTCTTTTTAATATTTTGTATTTTTTTTTTAAGAATGACTGACTGTTTTTTTCTAATTTGGCATAATCTTGCAGCTAAACATTTGGTGGTTGGTGTCTGTTGAGAGTAGTTGTACTATGAAATGTGTAGCCTGCTAAACACTGTGAAATTAAAGCTATGTCCACTATAAGGCTTGGAAAATTTTAGATTGTAAGCTCCTATGAGCAGGGCCATTAGATCCCAATTGCTAAATGTTTGTCTAAATGTAAAACCTAATATACTAATGCCACTAAATGGATGTACTTAATTGTGTTGCTGTGCAAATAAATGTAAATTCTGGAGCTATTTTTTTTACATTTGTTTTGGGGGGAGCTGGGTTTGGGGAAGTGAACTGTCTTGCTAATGACAAATTATGAGAAGGTGTAATTGTGGATTAAAAAAAACCTAACCTCTTCAGCACGCCTGCAAGTAAATGATAAAGGATGTTTAAGTGGAGTCTTTTCTTTTAACTGGTCTGGAGAATTGCAGGTAAGTGCCAGTTCACACTGCTGCACTGTGCAAGATTGCGTTTGATTCACACCGCAGTACAAGTCATATGCGCTGTCCATGCGATTTCAGCCATACTGATAGGATGGCTGAATTTGCATTGCATTCAGACTGAACTCGCACAGGACTTTTTTTTTTTTTTTTTCTCTTTTGGTCCACACCAGAATTGGATTTCATGGGTGTTCACACTAGGGTTGCCACATCATCCCTTTAATCCGGGACACACATTAATTACACAGGTTCTGCGGCTAATTAAATTTGGTACCTTATATGCATTAAATTGGCCTCAGAACCTGTGTAATTCATGTGTCCTGGATTAAAGGGATGATGTGGCAACCCTAGTTCACACCCAGGCGATCAGATTAATGTCCGAACTGTTAGTTTGCACTGTGATATGTGAGCTGAAATGGAGGTGTCGTTAACAATGTATTGACACTCCAAGCAGGTCACACATGACAGTGTGAAATGCGATGCAGGAACCTGCAGTGGATTTGCAGGGTTCCCTCATTGCACAAGTGTGAACCGGTACTCATAATGAATTTAGCTGGTGGATAGGCAGTGTTGTATGTCTCAAACTGAGCCTTTGTCATTCACCTGCCTATTACTAAAAAAAAAAAAATTGTGATTGGGATCAAATATTCGCAAGCAAGTGTGGCTTTGGCCTCTGACCCAGGAATGTCATTGTGTTCACCCGGAAGTGCCTTTGCTGGTCAGGATCTCTATATAGGTGGATATAGCGAGGTTCCATTTCAGCAAAGAGGTGCTAATCATTTGATGGGTAATGCCCCGTACACACGGGACGACGATCGCATGTACGACCGTGTCAAATTGTACATTGGCTGTTGTATGTAGCATACTGACGTGCACCCGACGGTCGTACATACAACTTGCGGCCGGCCGAACGTGATGACGCGAACAAGCGTATAAACAGGAAGTGCTGGTATCGTAGCGTCACCCTTTGGGCTCCTTCATCTAATTTCGTGTTAGTTGAAGTGGACTTGGCGCATGCGTGTTTAGCACAATACAACTTGTTGTACCCAACTGCTCTACACACGATAGAACGGTCGTATGCGAGCTTGTTGGTACGACAAAGTTTTGTAGTCTGCTCATACAACTCCCATGTACGACCGTCGTATGTTCGACTGTTGAAATCGCGCATACGAACGATCAATTTTGCATACAACGGTCGTGAGTACGACGTGTTGAATGCGATCGTCGTCCCGTGTGTACGAGGCTTAAGTGTAGGAAATAAACTTGTGCTTACACCATGTGGGGGAGGATGCGGTAGCTATATTTGGTGGGGATAGGGATAATGTATTTGTTCATGTGGGATCACCAAACATTCTCTTCCTGCCAGGGCAGCCATCAGAAATTTTGGGGCTTCTTAAACTGCTTTAGACTTGCCCCCCCCTTCTGACCACCAACATTCCCCAGGGCCTTGCCACTGGGCCATTCCACCACATCCGCCCACAACCAGGGGTGTATGCATATCACAGCCCCAGTAGGAATTATACACCCTGTCACACTTACCGGGTGTAGCCTGCTAAACATGACTCATTCAAGTGAAGTGTGCAATGCATGCTAGTGTGGGATCCATGGGGTTAAAAAAAAAAAAAACGTGCACAGGCACCACAGCCTCACCCAATGCTTGCAATAAGACCTCAAGCCGAACCGTAGGTGCTGGAGGTCCCAAACGTGGACCAGTTGTGGTCCAGGGGCCCTCTCCATGTGACCCAAGTTTAGTATTTTTATCGCCTATGGTTCAGGAGAATGGTGTCCCCGAACTGGGTGTCCCCCTCCCATAGACTCCAATGTTAAAAACTGCTAAACACTTTGTTGTAAGGGCCCCTCGAGACACTGAGGTCCCTTACATCAGTACTGCCTGAACCCCCCTGATGCTGGCCCTGCTTAATGCCCATGTGCACACATCACTTCCTGGTTACAGGCATATTACACTTCCTGCATGTATTCTGCTGATGTAAATCAGTAAGGAGTGTGTGTGTATGTATATATATATATATATATATAATCCGCTATTTTTATGATTTGAACCCAGTGTACCTCTCCCGGGGACCTGGTGTTGACCAGGTGCAAACCCTGGAGGTCGTGGATGCCAAGCCGAACTCCAGAATAACGTTCGTAACCCACTCCGACACCACGGACACGTGCAAAAAAAAAAAAAATTGGGGT
>BLSH010001237.1:322355-335303 GCA_018402905.1 Glandirana rugosa | reverse complement strand
CTAGCCACTAGACATAAAAAAAGGGAGTACGACAGTCACACTCCCCTTTTTCTTCGGTTAGTGACCGAAGACAGTCTCCCTGTAGTCAGGGAGCGTGTCTCTCGGTGCCCACCGAGTAGACAGGGGTGGTCACGGGGGACGGTCACGGTGGATAGTAATGGGTGGTGGTCACGACGGATAGGTACCACCATTAACCCCTAAGATATTAATCTTCCTGACTATCTTATTAAAAAGCGGTCCTAGCGGAGTTGGCTTACAAAACGACAGAGGGACCACGGTCCCAAGCCGTACACCACCTGGCCCAACTATTTAATGACCCTCCCCGACCCGTACTGGGTCGACAGAACCAGGTGTAACCACATGCCGAACCCTGGCACCAGGGAGACAGCAAAACATTCGGTTGAGGCGATCCTGGCGAAAAATTATTCTATCAGTCCTTCTAATTATAGAATCCCCAATTACCACCATGGATAGGCAGCACTGGTGGTGGGTAATGATAGGTGGCACTGGCAGGGGGCACTGGTGGGGACAGATGAGCCACCCGTGGCTCTCTGTGCGAGGGACTGATGTCCCTCTGACAGAAGCCAGTGATTGGCTTCTTTTTCCCCTCACACTGACAGCATGAGGGAAAAAAATACAGATCACCGATCTTCTTTTTACATCACGTGATCAGCTGTCATTGGCTGACAGCTGATCATGTGGTAAAGGGATGGGAGCACCCCTTACTCCGATCTGTGATCAGCCGAGTCTCATGGACTCGGTGATCACAGAGCACGCTGCACGTGACCCACAGGGACATGCTGACAGCCCATGCTCGGGAGAAGGCACATGGATGCCTCCCAGGCAATTCAGGTCCGCGCTGTGGAGGTCTTTCGTCTATGGCACAGGCATGAAGAGGTTAAACTCAATAAAACACGAACATTAAAAATCAAAAGTGCTAATTTTTAAGGCGTATATGCAAGCTATTGCCCTAAAAAGTAAATGGGGACCCTGGTACTACCCTAGGAGCAGGGATTTTAATAATGATTAAAATGAAAAAATATTATAATGATAAAGTTAAAAAATAAAAAATAAATATTCCTTTAAATATCATGCCATGTTGAGGGCATTTGGCCTGGTATTGGTATGGTTCTGGAGGGGGGGGGGAGCTCGCTCGTCCCCCCTATCCTGACCTGCCAGATTGCATGCTTGGGTAAGGGTCTAGTATGGATTTTGGGGGGATCCCCACGCCATTTTTTAAAATCCATACCAGACCTGAAGGGCCGGGTATGGATTTTGGGGGGGGGCCCATGTCATTAAAAAAAAAAAAATTGGCACGGGGTTCCCCTTAAAATCCATAGCAGACCTGAAGGGCCTGGCATGGAATTTGGGGGGGACCCCATGCCTTATTTTTAAAATTTTGATGCAAGGATCCCCTTAACCACTTCAATGCACTGTGTTATATATACTAGAAATAATGATGCTACGCTGCGCTACTGCATGTGACCATACAGCTATGAATACACTGAACCCAGAGCACTTATCCGAGCACTTATACAGCACCTTATAAGATTCTGGCACTGAACATTTCACCTGTATTGGGACTGTATTTATGGACTTGAGTTCAATATATCCATAGTAGCATGGTACATGTAGTAGCACGGTGTAGCAATATTGCACTGAGCACTTTTTTCTGCATTGGGACTGTATTTGCAGATCTGCATTTAGTGTATTCATAGCTGTATGGTCACATGCAGTAGCGCAGTGTAGCATCATTATTTCAATTGTGGATTTGCAGCACTGGCAAATTTTACCACTGCAGCTGACTGCAACCATTTTGAGACGACCATTTATTGTATTCTGTGGCGCTGAAATTTTTATTTTTATTTGATTGTTATATATACTACACTGACTGTACTATATATTCTCCACTGTATTATACATACTACAATGACTGCACTTTATAGTCTGAACAGATATATATATATATATATATATATATATACATATATATATATATATATATATATATATATACTGTATACTATACAGACTGCACTATATACTCTGAACTGTATTATATGTACTATGGGGAGTGGACTATACAAAATTGTAATTACATGCCCCAAACAGGTGCAGAAAAAAGGGGCCTTGGGTATTGGTGGTGCCTGAACACTGTAACCCTTTATGGTTACTCTTGTTGGGCGCAGGATTGGGCCACGCTGTAAACAATTATTTTAAAAATTGTAAATACATGCCCCAGTCAAACAGGTGCAGAAAAATTGGGCCTTGGGTGTTGGTGGTGCCTGAACACTGTAACCCCTCACAGTTACTCTTGTTTGGCACAGGAATGGTCCTGCTGTTAAAAATTATTTTAAAAACTGAAATTACATGCCCCTGTTAAACAGGTGCTGGTGGTGCCCTAAAACAAAAATATTGTTGGAAGTTTGCATCATCAAGATTCAGGAATAGGATAGGCACTTAGGCAGCATAGGCAGCCTTCAAGGGATCCAAGATCCCTAGCAAATTCAATCAGTTAACATCATCATCAGGGGCTTGATAGCTGCTGATCCAGGACTGATTCATTTTTATAAATGTGAGCCTATCAAGAGAGTCTGTGGACAAGCGCACTCTTTGATCCTTTACAAACCCTCCAGCAGCACTGAATGTCCATTCAGAAAGCATGCTGGATGCAGGACAGGCCAGTAGCTCAATTGCATATTGAGCAATTTCTGGCCAGTGGTCCATCCTCAAGACCCAGTAACCCAGTGGATGCTCTGTTGCAAATATCTCCAAGTCTGCTCTTGCCCCTAGATATTCTGGCACCATATAATGCAGACGCTGGTGATTGTTGCTTGAACCCTTTCAGCCCTTGGCACTGAGGACTGAAAAATTGTTTAAAGGCATTGGCAGCCGACCACCTTCTCCACCGCTCATCCTCTGCCCGAATGAAGCCTCAGCAACACGTTGTCCAGCACCAGGAAATAGTAACCACCCAGGGTGTGGAAATGTGTTACACAAACTCAAGACCTCCTGAAGATGTTTCATCCTCTGCTCCCTCTGCGAAGGCAGGATGAGTTCTGCAACTTTACCCCTGTAACGTGGATCAAGAAGGGTTGCCAGCCAGTAATGATCACTCTCCTTGATACCACAAATCCTGAAAAACATCCCTTGAAGACTGCTGCATGTTATCCTCTACATCCATGCTGACACAATCCTCCTCCTCTTCTTTCTGTGTGTTTGTTGGCCCCGCAGGAATGCTATCTGCATAAAGGGGGGCATGAGAGGAAAAGAAGTCTTTCTCTTCCTTCCGCTGTTCTGCCTCAAGTGCCCTGTCCATGATTCCGGTGCTCCATCAGGAAAACTAGAGGGGCAGTGTCACTGATGCATGCATTGTCGCTGCTCACCATCCTTGTGGCCACCTCAAATGGTGACAGGCCAGTGCATGCATCCTTGATCAGTAGCCACTGGTGTAGGGAAAAGAAGCCAAGCTCCCCTGAGCCTGTCCTTGTGCCATACTCACACAGGTACTCATTAATGGCCCTCTGATCTGTATACAGACACTATAGGATTGCCAATATTGAGTTCCACCTGGCGGGCATGTCACAAATGAGGCGGTTGGTGGGCAGGTTAAATTCCCATTTAATGTCAACGAGCACTGGCATTGTATGACCGCCGGAAATAACAACATACTTTTCTGGCCTGCCTCAGAATATCTGGCAAGCCTGGGTACCTGGTCAAGAAATGCTGCACCACCAAATTCAGGGCGTGTCCCCAGCATAGGGCATGTGTCAAGTGTCCCTGTTGGAGGGCAGAGAGAAGGTTGGTGCCATATCGCATACAACCATTCCTGGCTCAAGCTGCCGTGGCATCAACCACCTCTGAGCCTGCCCCCACAGAGCTGACAGAATCTCTACCCCAGTGTGGCTCCTGTCCCCAAGACAGACTAACTCAAGCACCACGTGCCATCTTTTAGCCTGACTGCTTGCGTAGCCCCTTGAACACTTAGGGAGCACTGGTAGTTCAGAGGACAGTTCTACAGAACAAGCCACAGAGGAAGAAGAAGAGGAGGGGATGGTGCAGGCAGATGTGGCAGAATTGCCACCAGATTTTTGGAGGCATGGTGGCGATTACCCAGTGTGCAGTGAAGGAAAGGTAATGTCCCTGACCATGCCTGTTGGGCAATGAGTCAGCGTTAATATGAACCTTGCTGCTCATCGCCCTGTCCGCCTAGGTCAAAACATTGCCTTCCAAATGATGGTAGAGAGCTGGAATGACCTTACTTGAGAAGAAATTTCTTTCTGGAACCTTTGTGATACAGCACATTCCACAAATTCATGAAGGGGGCAGAGTAGTGCTAGCAATTTGGCCAAGCTAGAATTTAGATGCTGTGTATGTTCATAGCTGGGACAGTATTTTTTTATGGTTCAGCAACTGGGGTAGGGAAATTTGCCTGTTGAAATTAGCTGGTGGTGTACTGCTAGCAGATTGGCTGCAAGTACTTTTGGTACCTATTACTATACCTTCATTCCTCTCAGTTTAGACTTTTGAGAGGACCGGAGGTATAGTAGGGGTTGAGATCACAGATGAGAAGCAAGAAATCTGCCTTGTTTTATGATGTGGGTCTTTCAGGTGCTGTAGCCAATGAACTGCATGGCAGGTTGTTATATGTCTTGTCCAGCATGTGGTGCCCAAGCGGCTGCTGTTCTGGCCACGCTTGATCCGCTTCAGACATAGATTGCACACAAAACACAGAAAAGAAATTCAGCGATAAATAACAAGTAAAGAAGCAGCTACTAAATTAGCTCAGGTACACAAATAACAATGATGGGATATGGAAAAGCAGCACTTCAAAATAAGAACAGCTCATTGATTCATACACAAATGAATGAAACACAGTCCACAATGTAAAGTTTCATGAAAAACTCTATGGGGAAGGAGAAGGCCTTCAAAAAATACAAGGCTAAGGGGTTCCAGTCAGCATTCCATCTTTATAAGGTATGCATTAAGTAATGTAATGGTGCAATCAGGGTGGTTAAGATAGAACATGAAAGACACATAGCAGAGGAGAGTAAAAATAATCCCAAGAAATTCTTTAAGTATATAAATAGTAAGAGAGGGAGTTCAGATCACATTGGCCCCTTAAAGAATGGGAAGGGAATCTGGTTACAAAGGATGGAGAGATGGCAAAGGTGTTACTGTTAAACTTATTTTTCTCCTCAGTATTTACAAAGGGAACAGGGGGCTCAAGCATCCAAAACTGCAATGTTGGTCCTCTTGACACGCCACAGGAAGAACCTTCATGGCTAACTGAGAATAAAATTAGGAATAGGCTTGAAAAACATAACATTAATAAGTCACTGGGACCAGATGACTTGCACCTGAGGGTCCTTAACCACTTCAGCCCCTGAAAGTTTTACCCCCTTCCTGACCAGAGCACTTTTTGCGATTCGGCACTGCGTCACTTTAAATGACAATTGCGTGGTCGTGCGACGTTGTAACCAAACTAAATTTGTGTCCTTTTTTTCCCACAAATAGAGCTTTGTCTTGGTGGTATTTGATCACCTCTGCATCATTTCTGATTGCCGCTATAAACAAAAAAAGAGCAAAAGTTTGCAAAAAAAAACTGTTTTTCTTACTTTTTGCTAAAATACAAATCCAAAAAAATAAATAAAAAAACATTTTTTTTCATCGGTTTTGGCCGATTTATATTCTTCCTCATATTTGTGATAAAAAAAATCGCAATTGGCGTTTATTGATTGGTTTGCGCAAAAGTGGCCGCATTTACGGATGATGAGAATTCATTTCTGGGGTTTTTATTTTTTTTTAATTTTTACTAGTAATGGCGGCGATCTGTGATTTTTAGCGGTACTGTGATATTGGGGCGGACATGTCGGATATTTTTGACACTTTTTTGGGACCAATGACATTTATACAGCGAAATTTAAATGTCCACTGATTACTGTATAAATGTCATTGACAGTGAAGGGGTTAACCTGGGGGGGAGAGCCAGGGGTTAACTGTGTTCGCTGGGTGTGTTATTACTGTGGGGGGGGGCTGGGCTAACATGGGCAGTAACAGGGATCAGTAGATCTCCTATGCCTGCACTGACAGGGCGGGGTACCGCAGTGTTTACATCGGCGGTTCCCCGCTCTTTGGCTGTGGCCGCTCATTGCGGCTTGTCGGCGGACATCGGGTCCGCCTGAGCCGCGGGCACACTCCTCCGGCGGGCACGCGCGCCCCCAGCGGCCTTTTTACGGCGATTCGCGCCCAGCGTCCACACCGCCGCAGTAAGTATACTGCGCGCGGTGTGGAACTGGTTAAGCAACTCAGTCAAGAAATTGCCAGACTATTGTACCTAATTTTTAAGAACAGTCTACTGATTGGTATGATACCAGCTTATTGGAGAAAAGCAAATGTAGCACCCATATATAAAAAAGGGAACTGCAGGCCCTTTAGGTTAACATCAATAATATGAAAGCTCTTGGAGGTAATAATAAGGGATTTTGTACAAGATTATTGTAATGAAAACAGTATCATTAGCTGTAATCAGCACGGTTTAAAAAAAAATCATTCTTGCCAAACCAATCTATTAACCTTCTATGAGGAGGTGAGCTGCCATCTAGATAAAGGAAGGCCTGTGGACGTGGTGTATCTAGATTTTGCAAAAGCAATTGATACAGTTCCCCATAAACGCTTAATGTATAAACTAAGGTCTGTCAGCATGGATCAAAGGGTGAGTACATGGATTTAAAACTGGTTACAGGGATGAGTCCAGAGGGTGGGGATAAATGGGGAGTACTCGGAATGGACTGGTGTAGAAAGTGGGGTTCCCCAGGGATCTGTCCTGGGACCAATTCTATTCAATTTATTCATAAACGATCTGGAGGATGAGATAAACAGCTCAATCTCAATATTTGTGGATGATACCAAGCTAAGCAGGGCAGTAATTTAAAGGATGTGGAAACCTTGCAAGATGATCTAAACAATTTAATGGGGTAGGCAGATAAGTGGCAAATGAGGTTTAACGTAGTAACGTGTAAAATAATGCATGTGGGTACCAAGAATATGAACGCTGTCAGGACCTGTGCCCTTGCTTGGGTCACCTGCTGGTGGCAGTGTTTGGAAAACCAAATGGTGTAGTTCTGGTGGCCACCAGTGGGTGTCTCCCAGGAGATTGAGCATACTGATCATTAAGCTGCACCTGATGGGTCTGCTGGATCTATATAAGCCCGCCTTGCTCCCTGTCCCAATGCTTCGGTATTTTCCCTGCAAGCCGTGTCCATGCCTGAACCTGACCTGCTCTGATCCCCGATCTGTAATCCAGGCCCAGAGACCTGATTCCTGCTCCCTTGCTCTCCTCTGCTCCCAGTTCCCCTTATCTGGTATCCCCATTTGCTTATTGTATATGTGTGTGTTTTCTTCACTTATATTTAGTTAGTCAGATAGTTAGGTGTTTATTTTGGGTTTATGGTGTGTTTTCATCTTTTACTTGCTCATTTATATTTGCTGGTGTTTGGTGTTGGAAGTGTGTTATTTGTCTAATAAATTTATACATATTTTCACTTTACATCGGGTCCTGATTCCTTTAAGTGCAGCCAACTGATCTGACCATCCCTGCTGGATACCTGCATATGGCATCCCTGATATAATACCGAAGCCATACAATCAGATCGGCTGCACCTAGGAATCGGGTCTGAGCATTTGCTAACTGCTGCAAGATGCATGCTGAGGAGATTTTGTATTTCTCACTGCTTGCAACAGAAGACAGAGATTATTGTTGCCAGATTTTGAAAGAGCAGACTAGGTAGCAACTGTTGGAATGCATCCGTCTGGTTCACTCTTTTATTGATCAAGGTAGATTTTTGTTTGAAGAGATTCAGCCACTAATTCAAATTTGTGCAGAGTTGGCTTTGTCTGTTGTCCCTAGTAGTGGTGATGATTAAACCCCACCTTTCAGTTTAAATCAGATGGTTTCATTGGTTTGGTTACTGGAAAACGACTCAGCCTTATTCTTTGAACACTACTCAGCATGTTCCCAACAGGTGCTAAGGGAGTGTATTGATTCTGTGCAATCTCTGGTCAGACAGGCAGTATGCAAATTAGATTTTGTGCAACCTTTAGTACAAGCATGGTCAAAAATATTGCACTCGGCCTCTGTCAGCCTGCAACGACCCAGTCCTGTGGCCAGACACCTGGCTGCTGAAATGTCCTTCTCTCCATCGCCCATAGCAACCATAGTTGCAGCCCAATATACCCCACAGAAATCCTCCTCAACAACTGCTCCCTCTTTTTTACCATCCTCCTCCTTTTCTCCTCCATCAGCTGCACCCACTACTCACAACCCTGCATCCCCATATAGAATTGCTGTGACTAAACCCAAACAGAAACTGAAGTTTTTCCCAACCATGCACAATCCTACCACTATCCAATCCTGCCTCCACACCTGCCAATCTGATTCAGTCTGCTTCAACAACAACTGATCTGTTCCAGTCTACCTCCACACCTGCCGCCTTGGTTCAACCCATGAAAATTGGACCCTCTGCTTCCCACCTGCCTGTCGCTATTTCACCTAACTGTACCGGTTCTCTGTCCTTCACCCAGTCTGGCCCTATGGACTCTTTGCCTGCTATTCAATTTGACTTCATTGTTCCTGATGCCCTCTTTGTAGCTATTCCTGATGCCCAGCCTGCTGTCCAAGTGCCCACTGCCATGCCTGCCGCCCAGCCTGTTCTGGTACCTGCTGCCATGCCTTCCATCCGGCCTGCTGATCCTGTGCCCGCTGATCCTGTGCCCGCTGTCCGGCCTGCTGATCCTGTGTCCGCTGATCCGGTGCCTGCCGCCCAGTGTGACGACCCGGTGCCTGCCGCCCAGTGTGACGACCCTGTGCCTGCTGATCCTGTGCCCACTGTCCAGCCTGCTGATCTTGTGCCCGTTGATCCTGTGCCCACTGTCCAGCCTGCTGATCCGGTGCCCGCTGTCCAGCCTGCTGATCTTGTGCCCGTTGATCCTGTGCCCACTGTCCAGCCTGCTGATCCGGTGCCTGCTGATTCTGTGCCTGCTGTCCGGCCCGCTGTCCCTGTGCCTGCTGATCCTGTGCCCGCTTATCGGCCTGCTGATCCTGTGCCCGCTGATCCTGTGCCCGCTGATCCTGTACCCGCTGACCCTGTGCCCGCTGTCCGGCCTGCTGATCCTGTGCCTACTGCCCAGTGTGACGGCCCGGTGCCTGCTGCCCATTGTGACGACCCGGTGCCTGCTGCCCAGTGTGACGACCTGATGCTTGCCGCCCAGTGTGATGACCCGGTGCCTGCCACCCAGTGTGAGGACCCGGTGCCTGCCGCCCAGTGTGAGGACCCGGTGCCTGCCGCCCAGTGTGACGACCCGGTGCCTGCCGCCCAGTGTGACGACCCGGTGCCTGCCGCCCAGTGTGACGACCCGGTGCCTCCCGCCCAGTGTGACGACCCGGTGCCTCCCGCCCAGTGTGACGACCCGGTGCCTGCCACTCAGTGTGACGACCCGGTGCCTGCCGCCCAGTGATGACCCCATGCCTACAACCCAGCGTGATGACTCTGTGCCTGCCGATCCAGTGCCTGATGGCTCTGTGCCCGCCGATCCAGTGCCTGATGACTCTGTGCCCGCCGACCAGGTGCCCACTACCCAGTGTGACGACCCTGGGCCCGCTGATCCCGTGCCTGATGACCCAATGCCTACTACCCAGTGTGATGACCCGGTGCCTGATGACCTGGCACCCACCAACCCAGTACCTGATGACTTGGTGCCCACTTATTCAGTGCCTGTTGATCCAGTGCCTGTGGATGTTTGGCTACCTAATGCCCAGCTTGCCACTGTTTTCCCCTGGCTTGATGCCCAGACTGGTTTTAATGTCCCTGTGTTGCCTGCCCCCCCTGGTTTCAGGCCCAATGTCTGGCTAGCTGTTGGTACCAGACTCAGACCTCCAGACCCTGGTGGTGGGTGGTTTGTTCCAGTACCTGACTAGGGTGACACGCCGTCCAGCAGGTTAAAGGACTCTGGTCGGAGAAGTGTAATAGAGTCCACAGACACAGAGGGGAAACTTTGCTGGACTGTTCCTGCACCCACAAGGACTATCCAGTTAACAACAGAATGGAGCATCCAGAGGCCGCTCCTCAAGGAGGGGGAACTGTCAGGACCTATGTCCTTGCTTGGGTCACCTGCTGGTGGCAGTGTTTGGAAAACCAAATGGTGTAGTTCTGGTGGCCACCAGTGGGTGTCTCCCAGGAGATTGAGCATACTGGTCATTAAGCTGCACCTGATGGGTCTGCTGGGTCTATATAAGCCCGCCTTGCTCCCTGTCCCAATGCTTCGTATTTTCCCTGCAAGCCGTGTCCATGCCTCAACCTGACCTGCTCTGATCCCCGATCTGTAATCCAGACCCAGAGACCTGATTCCTGAACCTGCTTCCTGCTCCCTTGCTTTCCTTCTGCTTCCAGTTCCTGGCTTCCTGTTCCCCTTATCTGGTATCCCCGTTTGCTTATTGTATATGTGTGTGTTTTCTTCATTTATATTTAGTTAGTCAAATAGTTAGGTGTTTATTTTGGGTTTATGGTGTGTTTTCATCTTTTACTTGCTCATTTATTTTTGCTGGTGTTTGGTGTTGGAAGTGTGTTATTTGTCTAATAGATGTATACATATTTTCACTTTACATCGGGTACTGATTCCTTTAAGTGCAGCCAACTGATCTGACCATCCCTGCTGGATACCTGCATATGGTATCCCTGACAAACGCAAAGTACGCACTGGGGGGAGCCTCTGGGGGAATCTAGGATGTTAAAGGACCTAGGGGTCCTAGCAGAGGACTGGTTCAGCAATGGCATGCAATGGCATGCAATGCCAAGCTGCGGCAAGCAAAGCAAACAAAATGTTGGCATGCATCAAGAAAGGGATTAACTCCAGGGATAAATCAATAATTCTCCTGTTACACAAGTCTCTGAGGCCGCACCTGGAGTATGCTGTCCAGTTCTGGGCACCAGTCCTCAGAAAGGATGTCCTGGAACTGGAAAAGGTTCAGAGAAGGGCAACAAAGCTAATTAAGGGATTGGAGGATCTTCGTTATGAAGAAAGATTACAAGCACTGAACTTATTCTCTCTGGAAAAGAGACACTTGAGAGGGGATATGATTTCAATGTACAAATACTGTACTGGTGACCCCACAATAGGAACAAAACTATTTTGCGCAAGGAAGTACACAAAGACATGCCTCATTCACTAAAACTAGAGGAAAGGCGTTTTAACCTTAAACTGCGTAGAGGGTTCTTTATGGTAAGAGCAGTGAGGATGTGGAATTCTCTTCCACAAAAATAGTGGTTTCAGCTAGGAGCATAGATAGTTTCAAAAACCTATTAGATGGGCACCTAAGGGACTACAACATTGAGGGATACACAATGTAATACTGACATAAAAGCACACACATAGGTTGGACTTGATGGACCTGTGTCTTTTTTCAACCTCACTAACTATGTAACTCTAGTCCATAGCTTCAGGGTAAAAGGTGAATAAAAACTCTGCTCATCAGTCTATGTTTGAGAGAAAGGAGACCATAAGTGATAAACACTTGTTTGCAGTGAACAGCCACCAGAGACACCAACACCCGCTGCCTCTTACCAAATATCATTGACCCCTGTCACAGAGGGTCAGTGTGCGCTCTACAAGTCCACAGATAGGAATCCAATATCCCCATCACACAGATGGTAAATCCCCCCAATCAGACTGATCTAATGGCAGCATCACCTCACTGGTAGTAACAGCTCACATGCAAGAGGAAACAGCCCAGTAGTGTAGATTGCCAGATATAAATTTATTTAAAAAATGTAGCCACTTACATTATAAAATCCGAGTGTCAGCATGTGGGGGCGGCATTCAGAGTTTCCAACTATAAAGATTGCCGCCTACAGCCCAATTCCTGGTAACGAGATGACACCGATCGTCTGGGTTCCACCCTTGCATAGATTGCAAACAGCAACGGTGCGATCTACTGCACAAGTGTTGAAAAAAGCCCACACCAATGAACTTTTGGAAGTCAGTGGGGAGTCAGCAGCTCCCCATACCTGTGGAGCTCTGTAATGTGATGCAAAAGGGTAACTGCCCTTAAGCTGGCCCTGGAGGACATCCTGCCTCGTTGGAGTTGTGCCTCCTCCTCCTCCCTTTCCTCCTCTCTTCCCTCAGGCACCCAAGTATAATCAGTGACCTCATCATCCCCTCCCTCCTCATCACTGGAGCAAACTTGGCAGTATGCCGCAGCTGGGGGAACATGGCTGCTAGTTTCTTGTCCTTCTGTGGCACCCCCTCTTTCTAGGCTCACATTATTCCCTTCCTCAACCCAGCAACCAACATCGAAGCCTTCAAATGGCTGTGCATCCTCCATCAGCATGTAACTGACACTATGGTCGAATAATTCTGGTGACTCCTTCATGCGTGATGGTGGGGTTACGAAAGGAGCAACTGTTGACAAGGAGCTGGTGGAATAGGCTGCTTTGGCAGCTGCATTGGAAGGCAAACTAGTATAAGCCTGGGTGGCAGCAGATGAGGACGGCTTAATTATTCACTCCACCAACTCTTCTGCATGTTGTGGCTCAATGACACAGCCAGCAGCAGAAAAAAAGGACAAGCGTGACCCATCTGCAGAGGATGCACCAAGTCCGCCACCACCACTTTTCACTGTAGACAAAGAGGCTGCTTGCCCTCTTTTAGTGGCCTGTGAGTGTCTGCCTCTCCTTGGTGGCCTTCTGGACATGATGGGGATTTTTTTTTAACACCGACTGCACTGTATTATATACTGTACGTCACAGAATGCACTGCATATATATTCTACACTGAATGCAGAGTATATATAGTCTACACTGAAAGAAGAGTATATATGTATGTCTATATATATATATATATATATATATATATATATATATATATGTAATATATATATCTGTATGTATATAT
>BLSH010001237.1:299187-310207 GCA_018402905.1 Glandirana rugosa | reverse complement strand
ACAAATTAACCCCCCGTAAGGGTCTTATATACTTCCACACAAGGATACAGGAACAACGTAGAGGTTGTATTTAAACTGCAGAGAACCACCGCACGTACATTTTGAAGTCCCCAAGATATGGTTTTTATTTCATAAAACTGGCGGCAGAGAGAAACACGGTGTGTGGATCTCTGAAACCTTCAACTCGAGGTCTAAAAGGGGGTTAGATGGTCCCTTTACCCGGATGGGTCCTGTACAAGGGTGAAGAAGTATATCGATACTCAACATAATCAGTAACCTTACGATAGTACCTCTTAAAATATATAATTACTTTAGACATTTCTTCATTCACAAATCTTCATCTCTAACACTTGAGAAACCCACTGACTTTGAACAACTGTGCGCCAAGGGTCCATATGAGCCTAAACAGATTTCATTAATATATAAAATTCTCCATGATAGCATTCCAATGACTAATACAACTCATAGCTATATGAAGAAGTGGGAACATGTCCTGGGTAGGCCCATTTCCCTGGTAGATTGGGGGAAAATCTGGAGCTCAACTTCCAAAGTCTCTAGGTGTGTGGCACAAAGAGAGACGGCGGTCAAAATACTTTATTTTTGGTATAGAACCCCTGAAGTTTTACATGCACGCCACCAAGAGACGTCAAATTTATGTTGGAGATGCAACAAGGACATAGGAACACACCTTCATATATTCTGGGAATGCCCCCCAATTAAACAGTTCTGGAATCAAATTCGGGAAGTAATACACACATTATTTCATGTTGATATTCCATTAAACCCTCTGCATTATATATTAGGACTCCCAATTACAGACCTTAATAAGTTCGAAAGAAAGCTTGTATCATTTATAATACTAGCAGCAAAGAGGGTAATACCTCAATGCTGGCTTTCCACCTCCCCACCATCCTTTGTTCACTTTCTCTCCACTCTGATGGAGATACGCAGGATGGAATACTTGACAGCAATGATAGACGACTCTTTTCACGATTTTACAAGATTTGGGAGGGGTGGGATACATCTCAATACTCCTCGGGGGAAAATTGCCCATCCTAACGAGAGCTCAACAATAGAGTTCTAAGTAAACATGGTACCATGGCTTCAAACTTCATAGACCTTGACACCTTTCATTTAACTTTCCTTCCTTCCTGAAACTCAACAAGGAAAAACGTATGCTATACTGTCTCAGTTAATTCTGTTTTTGAATATCTAAGTTTGACAAGTCACGGTCCCAAGATTGGCTTTAAGGTTGCATTATACGGGAATGTCTGTACTCAAGGTTACTTCTGTTATGATCAATCATATAGTACACGGGCATGTTTCTTATTAACAATATGGTTTCCTCACATGCCATTGACAATTGCTTTGATCTATGGAAACACCAAATGAAAACATGTCTGTATCTGTTGTACTTTTGAAAATTGTATTTTTGTATTTTTGAAAATTGTATTTTTGAAAATTCTATAAATAAACAATTAAAAAAAAAAAAAAAAAAAGGATCGTATTTTCAGGAGCAGTGATTTTAATAATGCTGATAGTGAAAAAATAAAAATTAAATATTCCTTTAAATATTGTGCCTGGGGGGTCCCCTTAGTCTGCCTGTAAAGTGGTGCATTTGTGTGATGTTTAGAACAGTGCCCAGCAAAATGACATTTCTAAAGGAAAAAAGTCATTTAAACTTGCTTGCAGCTGTAATGTATTGCCGGCTCCTGGCAATATAGATTAAAAAAAATCAAGGAAAAAAACACCATAGCCCCCTCCCCCCAATCCATACCAGGCCCTTTGGGTCTGGTATGAATTTTTAGGGGAACTCCACGCCAAAATAAAAAAAAATAATAATGTGGGGATCCCCCAAAATCCATACCAAACCCTTATCCGAGCAAGCCTGACTGGGCAGGATGGGGGGACAAGTGAGTGCCCCCCTCCTAAACCGTACCAGGCCACATGCCCTCAACATGGGGGGTGGGTGCTTTGGGGCAGGGGAGCTCTGCACACCCCACCCCAAAGGGCCTCTGTGGTCGTCGGGGTTGTCGGGGTCTGTGGACAGGGGGCTTATCGGAATATGGAAGCCCCCTTTAACAAGGGAGCCCCCAGATCCGGCCCCCAACATGTGAATGAGTATCGGGTACATTGTATCCTTACCCATTCACCAAAAAAAAGCTGTGAAATGTAAAAAAAAAGCAGGTTTTTGACAAGTCCTTCATTTAAAAAAATATCTCTGTCTTCTCCCCAATCCGTCTTCTCCCACTCCGCTGTCTTCTTCCTCGCCACCGCTGTCTTCTTCCTTGCCGCCGGTTACCCGTTGAAAACAAAAAAGATGCTCTTCTCCTGATGCTGTCTTCCTCTTTTGTGATGTCCCCCGCTGTCTGACATCTCTTATATAGCCATTTTTTGTTTTCAGCGGGTAACCGGCAGATAGGAAGAAGACAGCAGTGGCGAGAAAGAAGAAAGCTCCAGGAGAGATGGCGGTGGGAGAAGACAGAGCTATTTTTTTAATAAAGGACTTGTCAAAAACTGGATCTTGTTTTTTTTTTACATTTCACAGCTTTTTGGTGAATGGGTAGGGGTACGATGTACCCGATACTCATTCACATGGGGGGGCGGGATCTGGGGGACTCCAAAGTACCCTCCCCATGTTGAGGGCATGTGGCCTGGTATGGTTCAGGAGGGGGGGCACTCGCTCATCCCTCCATCCTGACCTGTCAGGTTGCATGTTTCGATAAGGGTCTGGTATGGATTTGGGGAACCCCCATGCCATTTTTTTACATTTTTGGCATGGGGTTCACCTTAAAATCCATACCAGACCTGAAGGGCCTAGTATGGATTTTGGGGGGGAACACCCACACCATTTGTTTAAAAAAATTTGCTGCGGGTTCCCCTTAACCACTGTTATATATACTACACTGACTGTACTATATATTCTCCACTGTATTATATATACTACAATGACTGCACTATATACTCTGAACTGATATATATATACCATACAGACTGCACTATATACTCTGAACTGCAATATATATACTATGCGGACTGAGTTGTCCATCGAGATACAGGCTCTAATAGACTCTGAGGCTGCAGGCCTGTTCAAAGGCAGTGCCTTTGTGTCTAAGCACTCAATCCCGCTGCAGCTTCAGGCTACTCCACTTGCCATTGAGGCTATTGATGGGAGACCTCTACAGTCTGCCCAGGATTTCTCATGAGACTGCTCCATTGACAATGGCCACAGGGGCTCTTCACTATGATATAATGCAATTCCAAGTCATTTCCTCTCCTCATTTTCCGGTGGTTATCGGTTATCCTTAGTTACACAGGAGCAATCCCTTTTTTGATTGGCTTCGTGCTGAGGTTCTTTCCTGGTCGCCACGATGCAGTAAGACATGTTTTCAGAAAAAGGTCTTGTGTACTTCTTCACTCTCCTCCCTGCCAGAGGAATACTGCAAAATTAGCAATGTCTTTGATAAAGGTCAAGCCGGTAGTTTGCCTCCACACCGGTCGTATAATTGCACAATTGACCTTCAACCTGGTGTCATACCCCCTCGTGGCCAGGTTTACCCTTTGTCTGTCTCGGAGGATAAAGCCATGGAAGAGTATGTCACAGATGCACTTTCTTGAGGGTTCATCCGCAAATCCTCATCTCCTGCTGGTGCTGGCTTTTTCTTTGTGAAAAAGAAGAGTGGCGAACTGATACCTTGTATTGATTATAAGGGGCTCAATCGCTTCACGATTAAGAATGCTTATCCCCATGGGGGGCGTGGCCACTGGCAATGAGGAAAGCCGCTTGAAGCTGCAGCTCCGCTCAGCCACTCTGGGACACGGCTACAACCACCGCCATACTCGACCCAGAAGCTCCTCAGCCCACACCGACCAGGCAGTGATGACCAGGCGCTAGAATCACCAGGCCCAGCTCAAGAAACTGGCTAGCTTCTTTCAGCCAGCAGGCCGCGGACCTCAGCAACATGGCGGCGGCACGCGCATGCTGCTGAATGCAGACTCGAGGATTACACTGGGAGACCGCGCCAGCACAACAACACCCCGCATCCTCCAGCAGGTAGGAAACCCGGATACAGGGGACTCCTCGGGCTCATCCTTACCCTCCACCCGCAGCCCAATTAAAGCAAAGCCCCACAGGGAGACACCTCACGAACAGGGGACTGACATGGAGACAGGAGATCACCAGCAACCGTCTAACACACAGACTGCACAAGATCCCATATCTACCTTCCCCACCCAGGGGAATCCGGTATCTGATGTAACCCTGAAAGAAATGCTAATGTCCCTTCGTTCCTCACCACAAAGTGACATAAAGGGATGCCTCTCCCAAATATGCAACGAGGTACATGAACTGGGACAAAGGGTAGACTCTGTAGAGACATCTATGGAAACATGTATAACATCCTATAAGCACATGGTAGATGCACACGACAACCACGCGGAAGAAATAGCATGGCTGAAAGCCAAGGTCGCAGACCTAGAGGACAGATCGAGGCGATCGAACATCAAAATAAGAGGAATCTCAGAGACTATACCCCCAACCAGCTGAAACAACATGTACTAGGCCTCTTCTCCATGCTTGCACCGGCCCTGTCACAATCTGACTTGGAAATTGACAGAATACACAGGCTCCCCAAACCGGCCTTTATCTCCCCAGATGCACCCAGAGATGTGCTTCTGAAAATGCACCACCTCCAAACGAAAGAATTGATTACATCCCAAGTCAGGAAAATTCATCCACTCCCAGAGGAACTTTCCGGCCTCCAATTCCTCCCTGACTTATCCCGGCACACACTCCAAAGGAGAAAAAAATCTAGCAACCATTACCAAGGCGCTGAGAACCACAAAGTCCCGCATAAGTGGAAATATCCCGCCTCCTTGCCAATATCCTATAAGGATTCCACAAACACTATTTCAACCTTAGAGGAAGGCATGCATCTACTGCAAATATGGGGTATAATCCCCACGGACACACCTACCCCACAGCAAGGTCGGCCACCCTCTCCACTTAACCAGGAATGGCAAGCGGTATCCCGCAAACGCCCTGCCAAAAAACACCCCACCAACGGAGAACCCCACACATCTACTTCGACAACAACCACACCTACGTAGTCCCAGGCCTAGGATATGAACTTCCATCTGGCCCCCGCATTAACACAACGCTTTAACATGTTCACGAGCCAACTATGGCTCTCTTTTTACAGTTCCAGTTTTTTTTTTGTTTTTGTTCTCTATCAATCCTTTCGTACCTACCGGACGTCACACAAGCAGCCTTACAATGAGCCAGCTTTATGAGACCCATACCACTGTGCTACAGGGGGCAACACGACTCAGGCAAGCTTTGATATACACTGACTAAATGATGCCCAATGACCATTAAAATTTTATCCCTGAATGTAAACGGACTAAACCACCCAGCAAAGCACTTCTCGTTATGGAAAGAAGCGGTGAACACCAAAGTTGACATACTCTGCGTCCAGGAAACCCACCTACAAGCAAACAATCATCCCAGATGCACCCATCAAGACTTCCCCCACATCTTCATGGCAATTGCTCCTATGAAAAAAAGAGGAGTGTTAATTGCAATTAGGAACACAGTCTCCTTCTCCCAAAAGAACTTAATCACCGATCCGGAAGGACGATATATCATCTTGGACTGCATCATCAATGACCTTCCGATCACTTTGGTAACGGTATATGCTACTAACAACCACCAACTTCGTTTCCTCTGCAGGTTGTTTAAACGTACCTCTCCCTATACGTCTGGACACTTGCTGTTGTGTGGAGATTTTAATCTCAATATGGACCCTTCATTGGACTCCACTTCCCGCAGCGGAGGCACCCAGCACTCTCTGGGTCCCCTACTGCACGAAGAGGACTTGTTCGATGCCTGGAGGTGCCTTCATCCCACAGAGAAAAACTACACCTTCTACTCCTCCAGACATCGAACATACTCACATATTGATCTCTTTGCCTTAAATTTTGAACTTCTCCAGCGGGTATCCTCCTCTCTGATAAACGATATTACATGGTCAGACCATGCCCCAATTACGTTGTCCATAGAGGAGAATGCCCCAAGAGAAAACAAACGTATTTGGCGATGCAACACAAAATTACTGCAAGATCCCAAACATGCTGCTATAATTCGGAAACACCTCCAGCAGTTCTTCCAGGATAACGAAGGGTCAGTATCAGACCCTTGGACCCTGTGGAACGCACAAAAAGCATATATTCGAGGAATCTGCATACAGCAAAGCTCAAGTGCTAAAAAAGCGTACGAACACAACCTGAAAGAACTGCTGGGGAAAATACACACCTTAGAAACCACAAATAAAAAACACCCAGCACCACAAATATCGAACACCCTGATAAAGCTGAGAGAAGAACTCAGACATATGCTCAATGATCAATACGACAGACATCTAAAAAGACTAAGATTGACCTCCTATGAACAGGCAAATAAGGCCGGCAAATATCTAGCGAGGAAAATCAAAATAAAACAGGCTAAAACTAGGATATCCCACATTGTCCACCCGATAACACAACACAAGATCTCGCACCCCCAGGACATAGCGGACGAGTTTGCGTCCTACTATAGCAGCCTCTATAACCTCAAAGACAATCCAGACACACCACAACCCAACCTTACGGCCATAAATTCCTTCCTGGAGAAAATTAAGTTACCTTCACTCTCAGCAGACCAAATAAAAGAACTCAACCAACCATTTGCACTCTCAGAAGCAAACAAAACTATAACTTCCCTGCCCAATGGTAAGTCCCCAGGCCTGGATGGGTTCCCTAATGAATTTTATAAAATCTTTTATAACATACTAACTCCACACCTACTGCAAGTATTTAAAAAAGCAGCAGACGAGGAAACCCTCCCCCCAGAAATGTTACAGGCATATATAGTCACCATCCCTAAGCCTGGAAAAGACCCAAACACCCCCCAAATTTCCGTCCCATATCACTTCTAAATTCCGATACAAAAATTTTCGCCAAATTACTAGCTAATCGCATTATGAAACTCCTCCCCAACTTTATCAAAAAGGACCAAATGGGATTTGTAAAAGGCCGCCAAACCTCAGACACTACGAGGAGAGTAGTTAATATAATAGACCATGCAAGGAGATCCAAAACGCCTTCTCTGCTCCTCACCCTGGATGCAGAAAAGGCGTTTGACAGAGTACATTGGTTATACATGGAGCAGGCACTATGTAAATTTGGTTTTCAAGGGCCGATAAAAGCATCAATGCTCTCCCTTTACTCCAACCCATCGGCACAAGTCTACAATTCTAATACTCTTTCTAAACCTTTTAAAATTACAAATGGAACCCGCAAGGGCTGCCCACTATCACCCATAATTTTCAACCTGATAATTGAACCCCTCGCGGAGTCGATAAGAGTTAATCAGGAGATCAAGGGATTTACCTTCCAAAATTCCCCCAATAAAATCAATCTCTTTGCGGATGACATAATCCTCATGATTACTGACCCGATCAACTCCCTCCCTTCAGCATATAAACTCCTATGCCACTTTAGCAACATCTCGTACTACAAATTGAATACATCCAAATCTGAAATTCTAGACCTAGGTGTAAAGCCAGAAGTAAAATCACGCCTACAAAACATTACACCATTGCCGTGGAACAATAAAGGAATAAACTATCTAGGCATCATCCTCACAGCAAATATAGCCTCAATCTTACGTATCAACATTAACCTACTCATAACAAAAATCTCCTCGGAACTTGCCAGAATCTCCAAAACAGAACTCTCCTGGGGTGGTAGAATGGCAGCTTTTAAAATGAACACCCTCCCCCAAATCCTATACCTCTTTCGGAACATGCCACTCCACATCCCCAATACTCATATTAAAAAAATCAACACAATCATGACCAAATTTATTTGGCATGGGAAAAAAACCAGATGCCCGACCCATACTCTATACAAGTCATACAACTCAGGAGGAGCAGGCCTCCCCAACATAGGAAACTACTACAAAGCATCACATTTGGCTCAAATAGGGAAATGGAACTCTAGAGGAGACACTCCCCTATGGGTAGACATAGAAAGGGCTCTAAGCCCTTCCCACAATCTGAACCACATAACTCTATTAGGCCTATGGCACAAGTGGGACTTACGAGTTCTCCCAGCAACCATACAGGCATCCCTACTAGTCTGGAGACAAACCTCCATGCAAAATAACACACTAAACATCCTGGATAGCAACCCCATATCCATCAAATGCTTAGAAACGGCAATACCTATGCTATATACCGATTCCTTATCCTCGGAGGGCATCCTCAACCCCCAGCAACTATACACCAACGACAAATTGAGGTCTATTCCCTCCATTTTAGATGAATTCAAACTATCCCCAGCAGCATCATATACATTGATGCGCATTCATCACTTTCTACAGGAAACATCCCCCCGGGAGATCAGGGTTAACCCAAAGATTTGCCAATTTCTTAACGCAGAAAATCACACAAGCAGAAAAATATCTATCATGTACGTCTGCATACATAAAGCACAATCACCCTCCAAAACAAAGGCTATGGAGCAGTGGGAAAAGGAACTCAATACACACATCTCCCACAACCAATGGAAGCAAGCACTCAACTCTATCAAAAAATCCTCCCGCAGCAATGCGCACTGGGAGATGTCACTCAAAATTACCACGAGATAGTACTACACGCCTTTTAGGCTAGCAAAATTTTCCCCCTCAATCTCGCAACAATGCTGGAGAGATTGTGGTCAAGTGGGAAACCTAACACACATTCTATGGGAATGCCCGTCTCTGACTAGCTTTTGGAAGCAAATTTTCTGTCTAATCTCAAGCCGCACAGGTATCCTTCGCCCCCCCTGCCCCAAGCTAGCCATCTTAAACATTGGCATTGAGCTCTATCCACCAAACTACAGACCAGTGATTACCCACATCCTCCTCGCTGCAAGGTTGGCCATACTGAGGAAATGGAAAACACAAAATACCCCCATCCTAGCAGAAGTCTCAGCGATGGTCACAGAAAACAAAACCTTCGAGAAACTAATAGCGATTAATGCTATGGCATATGAAAAATTTACATCGCTTTGGGAAATCTTGCCATAGAAGCCCACTGACCCATATTTAAAATATTACTGATATACTCTGAATACACTCTTGCCTGCCTTGTGTTGCTACCCCCCATATGCAATATATTATGATTACATTATATGTAACTTCAATGTTTGACAATAATCTCTATGTATATATACTCCGGTATGACTGTAATCCACTCTTAACTTATTTTCTTTCTTTTGTCTGTAAATGCTCTGAAAACTTCAATAAAAAATTATTGATAAAAAAAAAAAGAATGCTTATCCGATTCCATTGATTACGGAGTTATTTGACTGCCTCAAGGGAGCAACGGTTTTCACGAAGCTTGATCTGAGAGTGGCATACAATCTCATGAGGATCAAGGAGGGTGATGAGTGGAAAACTGCATTTAATACCAGGACAGGCCATTACAAATACCTCATAATGTCATTTGGTCTTTGCAATGCTCTGGCAGTTTTTCAGGACTTCATCAACGATGTCCTTTGAGATTTGTTGCAGCAATATGTGGTGGTTTATCTCGATGATATCCTCATATATTCCAAGTCCCTAGAGAGCCACCACACAGATGTCTGCCGTGTGCTTCAGAGGCTGAGAGATAATAACCTATATTGTAAATTGGAGAAGTACGAGTTCCATCATGAACAGGTTAAATTCCTGGGTTATGTCATTTCCACTGCTGGTTTTTTGATGGACCCAGAGAAGCTATCAGCAGTTCTACAGTTGCCCCGACCCGTGGATTTACATACACTACAACGTTTTCTTGGCTTAGCCAATTATTATCAGAATTTTATTCGTAACTTCTCATCTCTGCTCAAACCCCTGACTGATATGACCAGAAAGAACGGTAACCTACAGAATTGGTCTCCAGAGTAGATTAAGGCCTTTGAAAGTCTCAAGGCTGCCTTTGTTTCTGCTCCTGTGTTGGCACATCTGGATCCTACATTGAGGTTGATGCATCTGAGACTGGAGTTGGCACCCTTCTGTCCCAACATCCCACCTCCGAGAACTCTATGCATCCTTGTGGCTATTTTCCCAAGATGTTGTCTCCTGCGGAATGCAATTATGAGACTGGGGACAGAGAGTTGTTAGCAATCACTTTAGCCCTTAAAGAATGGAGGCAGCTCCTCGAGGGTCCCACTGTACCGTTTCTCATTTTGACTGACCACAAGAATCTCACATTCTTGTCTGAGGCTAAATGCCTCTCCCCCAGAAGGGTGCGATGGGCTCTGTTATTGTCAAGCTTCAATTACATAGTCATGTTCTTACCTGGTACTAAGAATGTAAGAGCCAATGCATTGTCGCAACAGTTTTCCTCTGCTTCCAAGATGGAGTCGGTTCCTGTTCCTGTGATACCTCCTGATCATATTCTGGCTATGATTCGTACCAGTCTCACTTCACCTTTGGGTGACAAGATCTTTGCTGCTCAGATCCATGCTCCTCCTGAGAAACTTTGTGACTGCTGCTTTGTCCCGGAGAGTCTCCTTACTGCTGTGCTCCAGACTTGCCATTCTCCCAAGGCTGCTGGTCACTGAGGGAACAATAAACTCATTTGGGCTATTTCCCAACAATTTTGGTGGCCTAGTCTCCGCGCTGATGTAGTCGCCTTTGTAGCAACCTGACTTGACATAATATTAACACGACAGAGGGGGGAAATGTAACATTTCACGACGCATTTGACAACCACGTTATATTTAACACATATTATTATTATTTTTATTATCTGTCCACCGAGGTTCCGACGAGGGGTAACCCATACCAAACATCTTCTGGATGACCTTCTACAACACAACAAAACAAGACTCGTGGGTACCTTGTCCAACGATGTTTCCGCTGATGTAGTCGCGCCTCTGATCCGGTGGTTTTAACAACCCTTTATCGGGTTTACTCAAATAACAAGGGAGTCACTGGTCGTCGGAACCCTCT
>BLSH010001237.1:288976-299177 GCA_018402905.1 Glandirana rugosa | reverse complement strand
ATAGTGCTACATAGTACATTTGCGGGCAGAATGAGGAGAGCGTTAAATAAGGGACGTGGTCATGGTGCTACTGGTTTTGGTGGTGTTGGTGAAGCTCCTGTTGGAAGGAGAGGATGTGGTCGATCTGTGCCAGCTACAAGCACGAGTGAAACACCTTCCTCAGGTGCGAGTAGCCGACAGAACCTTCAACGTTATATGTTAGGCCTGAATGCCGCTCAACGAATGGTGAGGCCAGAAAAAGTACAGGCGATAGTAGATTGGGTGGCTGACAATGCCTCCAGTTCCTTCACATTGTCTCCCTCCCGGTCCCTTGATGAAAGCTCAGAGTTGGCACCTAAACCCCATGGCCATCTGTCTTTCACCTCAGCCCCTTGTAAATTAGCCAAGCTGTCTGAGCCCCAAGTCATGCAAGAAACTCTTATGCTTTTTGATGACTCTCCTGGTGTGCTTTCCGTGGGCCATCAACATAGCCCTGCCCCAGAAGTGGAAGCATTGAGTGCACCGATGCCCAACCACTTCTGTTGCAGGATGAGGACATGGAAACACCAGCGCAGCACGTCTCTGATGATGATGAAACACAGGTGCCAACTGCTGCAGCTTTACTGTGTGCAGACTGACAAGGAGGGCAGTAGTGAAGGGTGGGTGGAAGATGATGGGGAGGAGGATGATGAGGTCCTAGACCCCACATGGACTGAGGGTCATACGAGTGACGTGTGGAGTTTGGAGGAAGAGGTGGTGGTCGCACAGAGGCACCAGCACAGCAAAAGAGGAAGCAGGTTGCAAAAGCGGAGCGAGCGTCCCCTAGACAGTATGCCTGCTACTACCCACCGCACCCAGGGACCTAGCACACCAAAGGCAGCTCAAAAGTGTTCCCCCACGTGGCAGTTCTTCAGACAATGTGCTGACGACAAGACACGAGTGGTTTGCAAGCTGTGCAATGATAGCCTGAGCCAGGCATAAATGTTCTAAACCTGAGCACAACCCCCATGATCAGGCATCTAAATTCAAGGCACAAGCTGCATTGGAATAATTACCTCAAAATCCAAGAAAGGTCTCGGCCTTCTCCTGCTTCCTCTTCTGCTGCTGCCTCAGCCTCTTCCTCTACCTCTACTGTGACAGTGTCACCTGCCACCCAGCAAACAGACGATATGACAGCAATGCCACCATGTCCGCCACTGTCCCCAAGCATTTCCACACCATGGTCCCATGGAAGCTTACAGCTCTCCATTTCCCAAACACTGGAGAGAAAGAGGAAGTACCCCCCTACCCACCTGCGATCCCTGGCCCTGAATGCCAGCATTGCAAAATTCCTGGCCTTTGAAATTCTGTCATTCCGTCTGGTGGACACGGACAGTTTAAAAAACCTGATGGCGGTGGCTGTCCCACAGTATGTGGTTCCCAGCCGCCACTACTTTTCCAGGTGAGCCATCCCTTCCCTGCAAAAAGAAGTTGGGGACAAGATCAAGTGTGCACTGCGCAACGCCAACTGTGGCAAGGTCCACATAACCACTGATACCTGGACCAGTAAGCACGGGCAGGGACGCTATATCTCGCTAACTGCACACTGGGCAAATGTAGTGGCGGGTGGGCCTGAGCCGGCTAGCCATTTGGCGCATGTCCTTCCCCCACTGAGAATTGCAGAGCATTTCTCTTTGCCTCCTGTTGCCTCCTCCTCCTACCGCGCTTCCTCCTCCTCTACCACCTCCTCATCCGCTCAGCGTAACAACTTCACCACCAACATCAGCACATCCAGGGGGAAACATCAGCAGGCTGTTTTAAAACTGATATGTTTGGGAGATAAATGCCACACTGCGCAGGAGCTGTGGACGGGCATTGAACAACAGACCAATGAGTGGTTGTTGCCACTGAGCCTCAAGCCCGGGCCTGGCGTTGTGCGACAATGGCCGAAATCTCGTAGCGGCTCTGGGCCCAGCCCGTTTGACACACATCCCTTGCCTGGCGCATGTGCTGAATTTGGTGGTACAGAATTTTCTAAAAAACTACCCGGATATGTCAGAGCTGCTGCAGAAAGTGCGGGCCATCTGTGCGCACTTTCGGCCTTCTCACCCTACTGCTGCTCGCCTGTCTGCGCTGCAGCGGAACTTCGGTCTTCCCGCTCACCGCCTCATATACGACGTGCCCACAAGGTGGAACTCCACCTTGCACATGCTGGAGAGACTGTGCGAGCAGCAGCAGGCAATAGTGGAGTTTCAGCTGCAGCACGCACGGGTCAGTTGCTCACTGACGGTCACAGCAACACTTCACCACCAACGTGTGGGCCTCCATGCGAGACCTGTGTAGTGCATTGCGGTGTTTTGAGTACTCCACCAACATGGCCAGTGCCGATGACGCTGTTCTCATCGTTACTATCCCACTTCTATGTCTTCTTGAAAAAACACTTTGGGCCATGATGGAAGAGGATGTGGCACAGGAGGATGAGGAGGAGGAGGAGGAAGAGGGGTAATTTCCATGGTTATCAAGCCAGTCATTCGCAAGTGGCTCGGAGGGTGAGTTCCTGCACCAGCATAGGCCAGGTCAAAAATATTCAAGCCAGGGGACAGTTCTGGAGGATGAGGAGGACGAGGAAGATCATGAGGAGGAGGAGGAACCGCAGCAGGGTGGCACCCAACGCAGCTCATGGGCATCACTGGAGCGTGGCTGGGGGGATACGGAGGACACAGATGATATACCTCCCACAGAGGACAGCTTGTCTTTGCCTGTGGGCAGCCTGGCACACATGGCCGACTACATGCTGCAGTGCCTGCGCAACGACAGCCGAGTTGCCCACATTGTAACGTGTGCCGATTACTGGGTGTCCACCCTGCTGGATCCCCGTTACAAGGACAACGTGCCATCCTTAATTCCCTCACTGGAGCGTGAGAGGAAGATGCGCGACTACAAGCGCACACTGGTTGACGCGCTGCTGAGGGCATTCCCAAATGACACCGGGGGCTCAGTGGAAACCCAAGGTGAAGGCAGGGGAAGAGGAGGAAGAGGCCGCCAATGCAGCTGTGGCACCGCCAGCACCTCAGAAGGCAGGGTTAGCATGGCCGAAATGTGGCAAAGCTTTGTCAGCAGCCCGCCACAACAAATAGCACCACCAGCCGATAGGCAACGTCTTAACAGGAGGCAGCATTTCAGCAACATGGTGGAAGAGTATGTGTGCACACGTCTACAAGTACTGACTGATGGGTCTGCCTCATTCAACTTCTGGGTTTCCAAATTGGCCACATGACCTGAGCTTGCCCTTTATGTCTTGGAGGTGCTGGCCTGCCCTGCAGCCAGTATATTGTCTGAACGTGTGTTTAGCACGGCAGGGGGCGTTATCACAGACAAGTGCAGCCGCCTGTCCACAGCCAACGTGGACAAGCTAACCTTTATTAAAATGAACCAGGCATGGATGCCACAAGACTTGTCTTTACCTTGTGCAGAATAGACATTTAGATCGGACTCACACAGCCATTCGTATACTTGTTTTTTTTAATATGCCTCAATATTTTGGGGGCTACCCCAATTATAAACAAAAAAAAAAAAAACTGTGTTGGCTTCCTCCTCCTACTTCTCCACCACCGCCACTCCCACCTACACTGCCACGGTCACGGCCTAGTCAACCTCTAGGCTCCTACTCCACATCCACCCCCCCTTCCCATGTTTTTTTATTTGATTTTAATTTTTCTTCCCTATCCCCATTTTTTTGTAGGGCACTTGCCCTACTCTTACCCCCATTTTACTACCTTTTGCAGTCCTCTAGCACTTGCCAGGACTTTGTTACAGCCATTTTTGTGCCAAAAAGTTTGTGTCCCTATTAACTTCAATGGGGTTCGGGGTCCGGGATAAGGTTTGGGTAACGTTTGGTACCAAACCCGGACTTTTTCCCGAAGTTCGGCCAGGCCCACCGAACCCGAACATCGGGGGGTTCGATCAACTCGATTCCTGACCTGATTGCCCACCAGCCTTTTGAAATTGCATCCCCTGCGGCAAGTTCTCCTATCAACATCTGCTTGCACTCATGTTCCTCCTTTCCCTTGGCACCCTCTGTCCCACTCTCAGTGGGGCCTGGGCTGGAGATACAAGAGAGACCGACCTCGTCATTTCAGTCTCCTCTCAGTTACGTGACAAGAGGACCGATTTTCAATACTCCTTGGATTGCTCTTATTAGGGACCCAGAATTTCAGAGGTTTGAACAGTTTTGGCAGAAAAGCCTCCAAACTCTTAATTCAGGGACTTTTGGTCCTGAAGGGGTTAACCTGGGTGGGGCATGGTCTAGAAAAACTAGAGGAAACAGTCTCACGTGTCTGTGAAGGAGAGAGCAGGACACACCTTTGTGTGCAGGGTGGACTAGCTTGGGACAGAGTCAAGGTTGCTTTCCTGTTAAAACCTCCTCTTTGGGAACCCTGTAGCAGATGGTAATCCCATAAACCCCAGTGTGGGACTAGTACAGTGGTGCCAAGCCATTCTTTTGTTTTCTGTTGCACTAGAATTATGGACTATTTTGTGTTCATTTGCTGAAGAAAACTGATTTGTTTTTCTGGATTGCTTGCACGTTAAATAAAGATGGTCACTTTTCAAAGCTGCTAGGAGTTATCCTGAGCTCCAATATCACACATTCTGAAAAAAATAAAAAAATAAAAATTCCCACCCCAAACTAATCCCTATGTCCCAACAATGGCATATGATTTACAAAACATTTACGTTTACTACACAAGTATAAAATGTTCATATAAGTACATTTAGTGTCAGTTGAATTTGCAGCATGTGCCAAACCTCTAAAAAGGCACAGTCATGCTAATTTGTGCCCCCCTCAACCTGACTTAATCTTATGTTATGCTAACAATTTATGTAAACCTTTTAATTTTCCTGCTGTGTGTGTCACAATGTAGCATTGAAAGGGGAGTAAAGCTCTACTAATGTAAAGCGCAAACATTCACTTTGAGCTTTATCATTCTGCTGTTACAGAAAGGTTGCACAACTGTGATATCATTTTAGTCATCAGACTTTTTGGATTAATTTTTAGGCTTCATACACACTGGACATTATAAAAAATTCCTCTAAACGCCAGTACTGCTGGCAGGAAACGTAACATAAAAATGCCAATTCTACCACACATTTTTCACACATGTTTATGCACATTTAGCCGCATCAGTTTTTGAAGCCTTTTTTCAAGCTAACACTCTCCTCTGCTATTGTTCACTACTAATTTTTCACAATTCATTCCTGAGTAATTTGTTGGTGCCATTTTGAGAGCAGAGAGAGCACTGTATTTTTCAGGAGCTATCTTTTTTTGTTCATTATGGATCCTGACATTCAGAGAATTGATGAGGCCATGCTACTGATTATGTTTTGGAGGATGAGGAGACAGAGACTAGAGGAAAGAAGCAGCTGTCTGCTCATTTGTTGATATTGCAGTGTCTATCTTCAGGATACTATGCCAACATGAACGTGGAGCTGTATAATTATACCAACAAAATATATACAGGGGGGGGGCGTGGCCGGCGCGCGCAGCGGATGGCAGCTTGAGCGAGACGCTCCGGAGCCCTGAGGGAGAAAACAGCTACGAATACCAGCACGGAGCACCGCACCACCGAACAACCCACACCATTCCACAGCAGAAAGCAGCGCCCATCCCGCGGACATGTCGAGGAAACGGCAGGGGGACTGCAAACCGAAAAAATTGACTGCATACCTCCACTGGCCGGACAGCAGAGGAGGTCAAGATGGCGCCGGACACGCGGCCCTCTCCTCCCAACGGACAAACGGCTCCTACACAGATCTGCCGGATGCAGAAGGAAGCGCTGGAGATCTCTCGCCTGGCAATCGGTCTCCATCACACAGCCCCTTATGCTCCACCCGGCAAAAGCAAGGATGAGGCTTGACCCAGCAGCCATAGAAGCGGGGGTAAGTCCAGTAAACTTAATACATGACGAACTGCAATCCCCCCATAGCTAGCTTCCCCACGAACAACCAACCGGTTCTAGACACCCAATTGAAAGACATGCTACTGTCCCTACACCGCTCCTTACATGTGGTGTTCACCAATATCACCCACCAGGTCTCAAAAGAACTCACCAAGATAGGAGGAAGAGTAGACCAAATTGAACATGCAATATCAGACATCTCAACCACAGTGAATGATCTGATAGATGCTAATGAGGAGGGGGAAGACGAACGGCAATGGATGCGCGCAAAATTGGCGGACTTAGAGGACCGTTCCAGAAGGAACAATGTAAAGCTGAGGGGGGTACCTGAAAATGTGCCCCCCTCAGAACTCTCATAGTTTGCAACAAAAATGTTCCACACTTTAGTCCCCGAACTGACGGACATAGACCTTTAGAATTGACCGCATCCACCGTCTACCAAAGCCATCCTTCCTTCCCCAGGAAATACCGAGAGATGTACTAATGAGAGTACACTTCTTCTCCACCAAAGAGCTGATCACACAGAAAGCAAGATCACTAGGAAAGCTCCCCGACCCCTACTCAAACATTCAAATCTACTCTGACCTGTCCAAATATACTCTGGACCTCCGCAGACAACTCAACACCATAACCAAGACCCTCCGCAATAATAACATACCATACAAATGGAAACATCCCACAAAGCTGAGCGTAGACCGCAACGGAACAACTTATGTGATGCACTCACTAGAAAAGGGGCTCCTCTTGTTAAAGGAATGGGGCATTATCCCCACGCTATCTCCCCAAGGAAAATCACACAACAACCCTGAAAAACTTACACCACTTTGACAAACCCTGCCTAAAGGAAACAACAACAGGCACCGCTGATACCCCCTCATGAGGTGCTCCTCACAAAAGATTACTGTCTCCCCAGGCAACTCCTCCACCGTTGTGCTGCTCTCCGATGAACTGTCTCCCCCTAATTCATGGAGATCAGCTGCTTTACTCTCATCTCCTGAACAATGTTTTGTTATGTTCCTATCGTTGTTACCATGTTAACAGTTACCCTTTCTTCCCTATGCATGAGTATCGTGAACTGAACAGCATCCGACTCCCAGTCCTTCCTGAAAACCTCAAACGTAGATCAACATCTCACCAAATATGTCCAGGAAAACTGGAAATGACATGTCTACCAAACGTGAGTACGAAATCCAGCACGCACCTCACCTCATCTGATGTCACTTAAAATACTGTCATTGAACGCCAAAGGGCTCAATCACCCAGCGAAAAGGGCATCATTATGGCGCACTGCGTTACAGACAAAGTGCGACATACTCTGTGCCCAAGAGACACATTTTTTGGAATCAGCCACACCTCCATGTCAACATAGACTTTTTCCACAAATCTTCCTAGCCTCAGATAAAGCTAAAAAGAGAAGAGGAGTATTAATAGCGATCCATAAAGACGCTGACTTCCAGATCCAAGAACGAATAGCAGACCCAAATGGTCAATACTTAATAATATCAGGAACCTCAAAAGGACTTCAACTTACAATTACCTGCCTATACGCTCCCAACACCCACCAGCAGAAGTTTCTAAACAGGCTGATGAAAAAGGTCCGTAAATCCTGTCAAGGATGCCTAATCATGTGTGGGGACTTCAATTTAATACCCGACCACAATATGGACACCACTAACCCAGCTCCAAGACGCAAATCCCCAATACCAAACTTTATGGCCACGCATAGGCTATACGATGTTTGGAGATGCCTACATTCATCAGAAAAGGATTTCACTTACCATTCTACCCCCCACAATTCGTACACAACATATTCCGGTGAGCATCACCATCAGCACAGCAATACGATCACCCCCAACGAAACCATGGAGAGCAAACACAATCATTATGAAAGACCCCCTGAACAAAGCCAAGATACAGAAATACCTGGACGAATTCTTCTCGCATAATAAAGGAACTGTCTCTTTATCTTCCACCCTCCGGCAGGCCCACAAAGCATGTGTGAGAGGGTTACTAATGCAAATGAGTTCTGTTGCAAAAAAGAGGAAGACGCAGCGTCTAAACGAGTTAACAGCCGAAATTAAGGCTATTGACTCCCTAAACAAAAAACACCCCTCCCATACACATCAAATTAAGCTCCTAGCTCTGAGAGTAGAACTGAGATCCCTCCTACTAGACTCCTATGAAAGGGCCCATCGTAAATTCAAAGCCACACTATATAGCACATCCAACAAAGCCGGAAAACGAATGGCCAATAGAATAAAGGGACAGAGAATCAAAAACTCCATCCCATATATCATCCACCCCCATACAAAGGTTAAATTAACAAACCCCCTGGACATTGCTAATGCCTTTAGGGCATACTATGAATCCCTATATAATCTAAAGGGGGATCCGGCCTCACCACAACCCTCACTATCAGATATCCAATCTTTCCTAACACAACTAAATCTGCCGACCCTCACAGAAGAACAATTAGACGAACTGAACACCCCCTTTACCAGAGCAGAACTTGAACACACCATTAAACAACTCCCCTTAGGGAAGTCTCCGGGACCCGATGGCCTCCCCGGAGAATATTATAAGCTCTTTGGTCACATTCTTTCCCCACATCTAATAGACCTATTTAATGACGCTGCCTCTTCCTCCTCGCTACCTAAGGAAATGTTATCAGCCACCATCATCACCTTACCTAAACCAGGTAAATCCCCAGATACACCCCAGAACTTTAGGCCCATATCACTACTTAACGTAGACCTAAAACTCTATGCTAAAATGATAGCCAATAGAATATCCAAATACCTCCCATCCTTAATCAACAACGACCAAACGGGATTCGTCATAGGCAGACAAGCATCGGACGCCACGAGAAGAATGATTAATCCCATCCATGCAGCGGGGACCAGCGGAACGCCTTCTCTGCTCCTATCATTGGATGCAGAGAAGGCGTTCGACAGAGTCCACTGGGGCTACATGAGGGAAACCCTTCTTAAATTTGGGTTTAAAGGTCCGATCCTGTCAGCCATTTTGACACTATACACATCCCCCACAGCAAGAGTTTACGCAGGGGAAATGATATCAGACCCCTTTCCTATAACAAACGGCACCCGACACGGGTGCCCGTTATCACCACTGATATTCAACTTATCTATTGAGCCATTAGTAGAAAAAATCAGACAATCCAAAACTATCTCTGGAACTCAAATAGGAGACTATAGCCACAAGATAAGCCTGTTTGCGGATGATATTATCCTCATACTATCTGATCCGTATACATCCTTAAAAGAAGTAAACTCCATCCTACAAACATTCGGGAAAGTATCCTACTACAAAGCCAACGTCACTAAATCCTTTATCCTAGACCTAGGAGTAGACGGAACAACAAGAAATCTCATAGCCTCAGAACTCCCTTTCCAGTGGGCAGAAAAAGGATTAAACTACTTAGGCATCACCCTAACAAAGCACACCAAAACACTGTTGACAATAAACTGGGATAATCTCAAACATACAGTAACCTCCTCCCTACACAACCTAGCGAAATGGGAACACTCTTGGGCGGGAAGGTTAGCGGCCTTCAAAATGATGGTCCTTCCTCAGATCTTATATTTTTTCAGAACTCTTCCAATAACACTACCTAAAAACCACACACGACAACTCCAATCAGCCCTCCAGCACTATATTTGGGCAGGGAAAAAGCCGAGAGTAGCTCAACACAAACTGATCAAACATAGGCTGGCGGGAGGCTCGGGACTAGTAGATATAGCTGACTACCATACAGCGACGATTCTGGCGCAACTACGGGAATGGTTTCTACCCAACACTACTACGAAGTGGGGTGACATTGAACGACACTCCATCCCAGGAAAACATCTCAAATATTGGTTATGCACTAGGCACCCTAACTCTAAACTATCTAACTCATTGTCTCCTTCGATCAGAGCTTCAGTCATAGCATGGCAGAAGCTCTTATCAACCAAATGGACAAACACCCCCACCACGGGCCTCCATCTACCAATGGAAGCCCTTAAAACCCTAATAGACCACTCTTCATAACACGACGGACCCACCCATACACCGACTTGTCCACGCCCGACAATAAATCCGTTACCCTGTGAACGTCCATAGACATCCAATCCAATCCTACCTTATACACAAGGAACCAATCTCATACTTTCCTGAACCAAAATGGGAATACGTATTCACTCAGATTACACTGGACCAACAAAAATCCGGTCAGCAATCTTAATTTTAATCCATAATCCCAAAATTCCCGAAGGTAACCATCTACC
>BLSH010001237.1:261887-281211 GCA_018402905.1 Glandirana rugosa | reverse complement strand
ATACACACAGTTTCAGTTGTTAGTTCTCTTATGAAGTGGTCGCACTTATGTCTCCCAAGTGATGTTCTAAATTTGGTAACCTCTCGGAGTTTTTGTCCTTACGGTCTAATCTCAAACGGTTTGTTGTAGATTTTTTAGAAAGTGTCAAGACCTTGTTGTAGGATACTTGTCTACTCTGGTTCTAGTTGAACATGGTCTCACTACCCTTCTCTTCCCATACCTCTTCCTTTCCTTGACGACTACTAGGTTTCGTATGGTGGAGTAGTAACTTCGTGGAGTTAACTTGACCAAGAGAACATAAATAACTACTACACTGACGACTATTTTCGTCGTCCTACTTAAGACTTCACAAAGCCCGTTATAATACTGAAGCATTTGGCTGAATATGAGCAGATAATATTGCCCGAAACACTTCAGAATTCATCCTGCTGCTTTTATCAGCAGTCACATCATCAATAAATACAAGAGAACCAGTTCAATTGAGGTGCTTCAATGATGAGGTGGTATGCTTTGGATCATCAGCAGTTCCTTTCCTTCTCCATACCCTTCTCTTCCCATCACTCTGGTACAAGTTGATCTTGGTCTCATCTGTTCATAGGATGTTGTTCCAGAACTGTGAAAGATTTTTTAGATGTTGTTTGGCAAACTCTAATCTGGCATTCCTGTTTTTGAGGCTCTCCAATGGTTTAAATCTTGTAGTGAACCCTCTGTATTCACGCTGGTGAAGTATTCTCTTGATTGTTGACTTTGACACACATACACCTACCTCCTGGAGAGTGTTCTTGATCTGGCCAACTGTTGTGAAGGGTGTTTTCTTCATCAGGTCTTCCAGGTCTTTTGGTGTTGCTGAGCTCACCGGTGCATTCTTTCTTTTTAAGGATGTGCCAAACAGTTGATTTGGCCACACCTAATGTTTTTGCTATCTCTCTGATGGGTTTGTTTTGTTTTTTCAGCCTAATGATGGCTTGCTTCACTGATAGTGACAGCTCTTTGGATCTCATATTGAGAGTCGACAGCAACAGATTCCAAATGCAAATAGCACACTTGAAATTAACTCTGGACCTTTTATCTGCTCCTTGTAAATGGGATAATGAGGGCATAACACACACACCTGGCCATGGAACAGCTGAGCAGCCAATTGTCCCATTAATGTTGGTCCCTTAAAAAGTGGGAGGCACATATAAAAAACTGTTGTAATTTCTACGCCGTTCGCCTGATTTGGATGTAAATACCCTCAAATTAAAGCTTAAAGTCTGCATTTAAAGCACATCTTGTTTGTTTCATTTCAAATCCATTGTGGTGGTGCATAGAGCCAAAAAGAAGATTAAAATTGTGTTGATGTCCCAATATTTATGGACCTGACTGTATATCAGGGCACGTCAGGGAGCATATATCAGGGCACATCAATCAGGGCACATCAGGGAGCATATATCAGGGCACATCAATCAGGGCACATCAGGGAGCATATATCAGTTCACATACATCAGGGCACAGTGTTTTACTGCAGAGTAGCGCAGGAAGTGTCTGCTATAAGTTCTCTCTCATGTTGTGCTGCTCCCCGGTGGCCCCTTCTCTCTTCTCATCCATCCCAGGTGATGTCACAATCAAATTGGGATGGATGAGAACAGAGGAGGAGCAGCACGACATGAGAGAGAACTTATTGCATCCGTTTCCTGTGCTACTCTGAATTCTGGCTGAATCTCGATCTACCTGTCTGTCAGTGATTGACGGGTAGATCACCATGGACCTCTGGGTTGCTCCACAGAATGACTGGCCCCTGTGATAGTGAGGCTGGCATAGTTCCAATGGCCAGCACAGTATAGAAAAGAGGCACTCCCCTTTAAAATATTCACTATTTTTGCTTTGCAGCCTGAAGTGAAGACAGACACTTTTTGTTTTATCCAGCTGTATTTACTAGTGTAACTTATAACATCCAAGTAAAAGAAATAACACCAACATGTCAGAAAAAAATATTCAAAAACATCATCACTGAGTTGAAAAAAGGATCATCCCCTCCCCTCCCCCCCCCCCCCCTTATGTCAGTATTTTGGTGAAACAAGTTTTGCTTTAATTACTGCCTGTAGTCTGTTGGCATAAGTCTCTACTAACTTTGCACATCTAGACTTTGCAATATTTGCCCACTCTTCTTTGCAGAACTGCTCAAGTTCAGTTACATTTGATGAAGACCATTTGCGGACTGCAGGCTTCAAGTCATTCCACAGATTTTCAATGGGGTTTAAGTATGGGCTCTTACTAAGCCATGCAAGGACATTCACCTTGTTCTCCTCCAACCACCGTGTGGTAATTTTTGCTGTGTTCTTTGGGACATTGTCGTGTTTGAAGGTAATATTTCTTTCCATTGACAACTTTCTGTCAAAGGGCAACATATTTTACTCATGAATTTTAGGGCATTTTGTCCCATCCCCAGTCCCTGCTGCAGAGAAACACTCTCATAACAAGATATTACCACCTCCATGCTTTACTGTAGGAATGGTGTTATTTGTAATTTTAATTTTAGTCTCATCTGACCATAACACCTTTTTCCACATGGCCTCAGAATCTTCAAGGTGTGTTTAAGGTGGTCAGATGAGACTAAAATTTAATTATTTGGCCTTAACACCAAACTATGAAAGCAGGTTGAAAGCAAGAATTGGCCTTGCTGTCAAAAATTGCAATGATATGCACCCGTCAAATAGGGGCAGAAAAATTGGTCTTCGGGTGTCAGTGGTGCCTTCAAACCATAACCCTATAGAGGTACTCTTTATGAAAGCAAGAATTGGCCTGGCTGTCTAAAATTGCAATGAGATGCACCTGTCAAACAGGTGCAGGAAAATTGGTATTTGGGTGTCGGTGGTGCCTTCACACCGTAACCCTATAAAGGTACTCTTGATGAAAGCAAGAATTGGCCTTGCTGGCAAAAATTTGCATCGGCAAAACCCTTAAACCTATCAGCCACTGCTGCTGAGGGAATCAAAAACCTCACCCCAAATGGTATTGAATGATTGCTGAACAGTAGCCTAAGCTGGAATGTCCAGAGAACAGGTCATGGGAAGAGGAAGCTGAGGGTGTCTTCCATAAACTGTGAAAAATGGGATCTTCTGAGAACTATAGTGCTAACATGACTAAGGTGCAGATGAAAACCTCTAACTCCTGATTAACCCTCTCAGTCTGTCCATTGGATTGAGAGTGGTAAGAAGAAGAAAATTCAAGACAATATTGAGGAACTTGCAAAGAGCTCTCCAGAAGCGGGTTGTAAATTGAACCCCCCTGTCCGAAACAATATGGGAAGGAACCCCCCATGGAGGCGGAGGATTTCTCGAACAAAGATGGGGACAAAACAGGAGCAGAAGGGAGACCAGTAAGGGGAACAAAATGAGCCATTTTGGAGAACCGATCAATTACCAGCCAGATGACTGTATTCTTTTCAGAAGGAGGGAGATCGGTGAGGAAATCCATAGCAATGTGAGTCCAGGGCTACTTAAGAATGGGCAAGTGCAAGAGCAGACCGGCAGGAGCTGTGTGGAGGACTTAGACTGGGCAGAAACATGGAACGCCTTTGACATCCAAACAGAGAGTAGTCCACCGGTAGTGTAATCGTTCTGTAATGCAGGATGAGATGTTATTATATCTGAAATCTGTCCCTCACAGCGCCGGCAGCATCCTCTCTCTACACTAGCCTGAGAGCATGCAGTGACATGCAGCACTACGTGACTCCAGCTTATACAGAGGCTGGGTCACATGATGCACTGGCCAATCACAGCCATGCCATTAGTAGGCAAGGCTGTGATGGCTTCTAAGGGAAAACCAGTGAAATGCTTGTTGATTGGCTGCCCTGCAGCTATTCAACAGGCAGGATCAAATACCCGAACCCAAACTTTTTTCAAATGTCCGGTTTCAGGTCTGGGTCATGGACACCCCAAAGTTCGGTACGGACCCAAACTTTACAGTTCGGGTTCGCTCAACTCTATCCGTGGGGACGAAGGTCTTGCCAGGAGGAATTTTAGACTCCAGAGTAGTGGAATGGGCAAGAATACACCTGGTCAGAATAATCGGCTCAGGTTCAGAGGTGGGCTCCTCATCCAGTGTGTCAACAGCCCGACTGTTGGAGGGACCAGGTTTGTACGTGATCATAAAATTGAAACGGGAAAAGAACAGACTCCACCTGGCCTGTCTGGGATTCAGTCGTTTAGTATTCTTTAAGTACTGTGCATTTTTATGATCAGTGAAGATCGTTATGGAGAGAGGAGAACCCTCCAAGAGATGACACCATTCCTCTAATGCCAATTTAATTGCAAGAAGCTCCTGGTCCCCAATAGCGTAATTTTTCTCTGCCTGAGAAAATTTTTTGGAGACAAAAAAGGCACATGGTTGTCGTTTATTCTCAGATAATTGAAGAAGCACCTCTCCTACTCCAGTAGAAGAAGCGTCCACTTCAGTAAAAAAAGGGTCCCCAGGATTAGGTCTCCTCAAGAGAGGACCAGAAACAAAGGCTTGTTTCAGATCATCAAAGAATGCATTAGCACCTTTATTGGTCAAGGCAATATTAGGTTCAGCGATAGAAGAGTAGTTCTTCATAAATTGCCTATAATAATTGGAGAACTCCAGAAATCGCTGTGTGGCCTTGAGGCTGGCAGGAAGAGGCCAGTTGGTAATGGCCAAGACCTTTTCGGGATCCATACGAAGACCCAAACTTGAGACAAAGCATCCCAGAAACAGGACCTCAGAGCATTTCTCCACCTTGGCAAACAAGTTATTTCCCCTAAGGTGCTGGAGTACAACTCAGTTTCTGTGGACAAGTAGATTTTCCAAAAAGATGAGAATGTCCATCCAGATAGATGACCACAAATTGATACAGCAAATCCCTGAAGACCTCATTGACAAAGTTTTGAAATAAAGTTGGGGTGTTACACAGCCCAAAGGGCATAACCAGATATTCATAATGCCCGTCTCTCATGTTAAATACAGTTTTCCATTCCTCCCCCTGCCTTATCCAGATCAGATTGTAGGCACCACTGAAATCCAGCTTGGTAAAGATGGAGGCGCCTTTCACACTGTTGAATAGCTCAGAGATAAGGGGTATCGGTCCTTGATTGTCGCCACATTTAAACCTCAATAATCAATGCAAGGTCTTAAGGTGCCATCTTTTTTGGCAACGAAAAAGAATCCTGCTCCCGCCGGTGACGAGGGCTTCTGAGTGAACCCTTTCTCTAGGTTTTCAGCCACATATTCTGACATGGCCGGGGTCTCAGGGATGGACGGAGGATAGGTAAGACCCCTGGGCATAGTCGCTCCTGGAACAAGGTCAATGGTACAGTCAAAGGACCTGTGAGAACGAAGCGCTTCAGCTGATTTCTTGCAGAAGACATCCCGGAAATCGCTATATGCAGTGGAAAGTGAAGAGACTAATGTGGTGGTAATAAGAAGTCTCTCCTTCGGGACCACCTTGAGTAGACAGGACGAAAAACAGGAGGAACCAATATCTGCCCGGAAGTCCAGTCAACATGTGGAGAATGGAGCTGTAACCAGGGAAGATCAATATGATGGGGGTTGAGGCCTTAGGTAGGACAAGAAAGAATATCTCCTCCTGGTGGAGTATTCCTACTGACATCTTAAATGGAAGGGTCTGGAAGCGGATAGGACCCCCTGGAAGAACCGTACCATCACTCGCCGAGACCACCAATGGAGAGGTGAGAGGCGAAAGGGTAAGCTTCATAGAAGAAGCTGTTTTATAGTCCATAAAATTGTCAGCAGCTCCAGAATCAAGGTATGCCAGGACCAAATGAGAAGAAGCACCGATGTGAAGGAACACTGACAGAATGAGATGTGAAAGTGAGGTTTCTGTGTCCAATACTCCAACTTCCAGATGTATTAGACCTGAGCGTTTCCTGGACGCAGCAAGCAAGTGTCACGAAAATCACCTTTGCCCCCACAGTAGAGACACAGACCCTAGCATACTCCTCGGGGGATAACTTGGTCCGGCCCAGCTGCATACTGTATGTTCCTCAGCTGGCAGGGGATGCTCCACGGATTGCAGAGAGGGGATTTCAGGCTGACTAGGGTCCAAGGAATGCTGGCATCTTCTTTCTAGGGTCTTCTGAAAATGAATGTCAGTCTGATTACACAGAGAGATCACATCATCCAGATTCGTGGGGATGGTTCTCCCCTCTAATTCATCCTTTACTCGATCAGAGTAGCCCTGTAAAAGGTTGCAACTAAGGCCTCATTGTTCCAGTTCAGCTCAGCTGTCAGAATCCAAAAATGAAGAACATACTGCCCCACAGAAGCAGACTCCTGGCGGAGTCATAAAAGAGTGCTAGCTGCTGAAGAGACACGACCCAGTTCCTCAAAGATGTTCCGAAAGAGTTTCAAGAACCTGGACAGGCTAGAAACCACTGGGTCACTCTTCTCCCACAGAGGGGCAACCCAGGCTAAAGCCTCACCGAACAGGAGAGAGATAATGTAGGCTACCTTAGCCCGATCTGACGGGAAGTTTTGAGGCTGGAGCTCAAAATGAACGGTGCACTGGCTGAGAAACCCACTGCAGGCCTTAGAGTCCTCAGAGTAATAGGACGGAGCCGGTAATTGCAATGGGTTAACGGGTGCGAGTGTGACTGGAACCGATGTGACCGCAGGCTGTGGTTGAGGTTTTTGGACTGGAGGTCCTAGGGAGGCCTGCAGCTGGTCAAATCGGGACACCAAATCCTGTAGGAATCGCATCACCTGAGTCTGATTAAACTCCTGGTTTTCCAGTCTGCAGACTTTGCACTGCAGTGGATCATCTGCAGGTCGCGGCATATCAGACGGGTCCATGGCCAATCAAACTGTCAGGGCGCCTGGGGTCAGGTGACAGGTGTGCACCACTGGGGTTCAAATTGCACCGCTGAAGTGTGAAGCACACCACTAAGGTTGCAAAACGCACCACTAAGGTTGTGGACCTATAGCTCACTGCTGCTAATGAGCTTCGGCTGGTATGGGAAGACGGGCCCCTGGAGCACTGACACTGAAACACAGGGAGCTAGTGCATATGTTTCCCCAGGGCACAGAGTCTAAGGACCAGTAGGTATTCACCAGAGCCTCTGGTGGTGAGGTTGGGTTTGGCTGCAACTGGAGCCAGGTCGTGGCCCTCTGGGTTTTCTAGCTCACGCTCGGCTGGCTACAGGTGGAAGAGAGGAAGCAGCAGCACAGGAACAGCAAGGATGGTCAGCAGCCTAGCCAAAGGTCAGGGCCACAAGCAGGGGATAGACAGAAGAGCATGCCAAGGTCGGGGTAACAAGCAGACAGGAGAAACATAGAACAAGCCAAAGGTCAGGGTATCAAGCAGACAGGGATAGTCAGAACAAGCCAAAAGTCGGTAAACAGAAATAGACTCAGAGCATACGACAAGAACAACCACACACAAAGCCAAACACACACAACATTGATCGGCAAGGAGGCTTTGCAACACATGGTCTTAAATAGTGTTTCCTTAATTGGAGACTGGGGTGGAGTTCACTGAGAGGAGATTACTTAGCCCACAGGTGGTGATTTGCACGGCCTCTAGGCTGACACAACCAAGAGGTAAGCAAACAGACAGGACATGAATGTAACTATGGGTTCATGACACAGGGTCTGTGGGCAGACATGCTCTCTTATCTGTCACAAAACCTCCGGCAGCACTGAATACCCAAGCTTCCGGTTGCCGGTCTGAGAGGGGCTGTGGGGGTCCCCATGATGTCGCCTTGAAGGTGGGGGAGGTCCAACTTGGACAGGAAGGCCTCAGCTTCCTGAAGATCCCGCATGTGGTGTTGCACACCATCCTTGGTCACGGTCAGCTTAAAGGGGAAACCCCAGCGATATATGATACAAAGTTTTTGTAAATGGAGAGTGACGGGGCGTAATGAGCGCCTTTTGGCCAACGTAATCGGCGAAAGGTCAATAAAGATCTGCAGTTTCTCTCCTTTGTAAGTGATTGATGTCTTATTGCGTGTCGAGTTTAAAAGCGATTCCTTACTCTCATAGTAATGGAATTTGATTATGATGTCTCTGGGTCTGGCTCCCACTGGAGGTTTGGGTGCCAGCGAGCGGTGTTCGCAGTCCATGCGCCAGTCAATGTCGGGTATGGTGGGGGCAAGGTGACAAAGAGGCCTAATAGGTATTCACGTAGCTGGGCATCCCCCATTGTTTCTGGAACCCCTCTAATTCTGAGGTTCTGTCTCCTTTCCCTGTTCTCAAGGTCCTCCTGTTGGCTCTGAAGAAGTGTAATTTGTTGTTTAAGCGTTTGATTATCCTCCTCTAGCACTTGCACATAGTTAATAAGTTCATCCAATTTATTTTCTAAGCGATCCGTTCTCTCCTCTACCAGTGCAATCTCTCCTCTCAGGTCCTGAGCTATTTTCCCCACCTCATTCGCTATTGTATGTGAGATGTTCTGCAGAAGCGTATGAAGCTTTGCATCTAGGATATCCACTGTCAGGCCTGGTGATAATTGAGAGAGTTGGCTTACCTCTGCCATCTGGTCTGGAGTATCTGCAGAGCGGAGCATCTGGGAGGCGGGATCACTCGAGGCCTGGGATCCGGATCTTGTTAGGAATTTTTCCATGTGCACAGGCCTCGATTCTGCTGTGGGCTTATAGACAGCTTTTTGTTGCCCAATTTTGCCCATATGGATCGCAGGCAGGTATTGTGTGGTGTTACGAGGCTCCCGTTCTAAGTGTATGCTGCAGTTTGCTGTTGGGGAGCTTTAAGGATCAGCGGTGTGACGGAGCTAGTCTAAAGTGCGTCCGCCATTATTGGTCCCCGCGCATGCGCCTTGCGCTACCTTTCATTTAACGCAGTATAGTTCAGTGTGCTGCTGCAAGTTTAACGTCCATCATATATTTCAGTGCATTACTGCAAGTTTAACGCCATATATTTCAGTGCATTAGTGCACGTTTAACGCAGTATATTTTTGTGCGTTACTGCACATTTGAAACAGTATATTGCAGCGCGTCAGTGCAGTTTTACTGCAGTATATTATAGTGTATCAGTGGAGTGTGTCTGTGTAGTGAGTACAAAAGTTAAAGTGCACCAAACACCACTTTCCATTTATTAACCACTTCAGTACCAGGCACTTACCCCCCTTCCCGCCCAGCACTCTCACATTTTCAATGACAATTGCGCGGTCATGCTACAATGTACCCAAACAAAATTTTTATCCCTTTGTTCCCACAAATAGAGCTTTCTTGTGGGGGTATTTGTTCACCTCAGCAGTTTTCATTTTTTTCACTACAAATAAAACAAGACTGGAACGTTTTTCTTTGTTTCTATCACAAAACTTTGTAAATAAGTACATTTTCTCTGATGAGGCTACATTGACGGCACTGATGAGGCAGTACCAATCAGGTGGCACTGATGGGCACTGATGATGAGGCACATATATGCAGCACTGATAGGCGCCATTGATAATTAGCACTGATGGGCACTGATAAGGGGCACTGATAAGCAGCACTGATGGGCACTCATAGGCGGCACTAATGGGCAGTCATAGATGGCACTGATGGGCACTCATAGATGGCACTGATGGGCATTGATAGGTGGCACTGGGCACTGATAGGTGGCACTGACGGGCACTGATAGGTGGCACAGGTGGGCACTGATAGGTGGCACTGGTGGGCAATGATAGACGGCAATGATAGATGGCACTTTCCCTGGTGATCCTGGGTGACATCCAAGATGGGCACTGTGCCCCTTAACTGGTGGTCCAGGGTGGGCCCCCTGGTTGTCCTACCCCATGATTAGCCAGCATCATAATAACTAGCACAGACACAGCTGATCCCATCAGCCCTATGCATCACCCACGCCCCTTCGCTACTACATATGTCACACCAGGTATCCCATGGTCCTCTTTGCTCCAGTATGTTCAATATGTACAGTCTTTTGTTCACATTATGATTCCACTTTACGGTTTGAAATGTACAAGTTCTACTTCATGTCCACCCTGACAGTCCCCCATCCATTCTACCCCCCACCCCACTCGCCCAAACCCCAATCTTTCCTCCCCCTCCTCCCTCCCTCCCCCCACTTACCCCCCCTTTCCCCGCCCCCCCCTTCCCCCCCCCTTTTTCCCTCCCCCCCGCCATACCTCCTCCCCCTATCATAAAACAGCAGCCAGATTATCCATTTTTTAATTTATTCATTTATATTTATATATATATACATATATTTATAAATGCCTTTTATATAGATCTTCTATTTTATATATATATATATATATATATATATATATATATATATATATATATACACAATTTATTTCTAAAAAAACCTTCTCCATGGGACTTTCGCATCATTGACAGTTTTTCTCCAATCAGCAATATCATCCCAGAGGAGGCGTGCACTCAGTCTTCTGCACCCCTCCCACTTCCTTTGCCCTTAAATTTGCCCTGCTCCAAGATGTCCACAACTATGGCCTGAAGAAGAGGCGGAGCCCCGCAACACATCACCAAACTATTCACTCTCCAGCTGCCCAACGGATGTGACGTATGGACTGCATGGACCGAACGGTCGTTTGAACGGTCGTTCGCGCCAAGTGAACAGGAGAAGGAGACGCCAGGAGCCACCAACGCTTCCTTCCCAGCTTACCACCGCCAGGCAGTCCCATCTCCATCCCAACAGCTCGTCCGCAAGGACTCCCACAAAGCCAGCAGTGCCTGACACTGCCATGCTCACCTGCATACTACCCTTGTGAGTAGTTTTTATATTGTTTTAATAAAGAGCTTTTTACCACTACTGCACTTAGAGGCGCACCTTCTTGTTCTTTGTTGTTCTCACAGGAGCTCAGATCACTATCCAAGCTTCTCTACGAGAACTGGGTCGTAGTCCTTATCACTAACGAGATGATATCCTCCTCTTATCAAAAGATCCGGCTCAGCTAGTGGAACACAGGTGGAGGCTGTGGCCTACACTATCAAGATACAGCTGGATGGTAAATCATCAAAGGAGTCATCTTTTCTCCAGTTTAGATGCCTTATTCAATACTGCAAATGGGACGGTGTCCCTACCATCTGAAAAGGTGTGGGCAATCATTCATAAAATAAGGGAGTGAGGACATGGTCCTACCTAACAGCCTCGAGCTAACTCAACTTAAAAGGGTTTTTTGTCTACCTGTATCCAGATGGTCCCATGGACACATGGATACCTCAAGCATCTTTATCTAGAATTCCTGAAGCAATCGAGCAAACCATCTATTCCAGTCCATATATCAAATAAGTTTGATGCACTGGGGTTTACACTAGTGGACAAACAGGGAGATGCTTGTAAAGCCACATCCATTAAGCCATGTCTTCTGGACCACAGTTACCATAGGTGCCAATGCATTAGGCTAGGAGGCACATTGCAGCCAGATGTTGGTTCAAGAGGGATGGGCATTTAATACAGCAGACATCTTCGCACATATCCTGGAAATCCAGACGGCTTATCTCACATTGGCAGCGGTGCTCTCCCAGATCAAGGACAAATCAGTTCTGATTGCATAGACATTGGAGCTGTAATAGTATACATACATTACGGATGGAATCCACAACAGTTCCTGAAGAAGAAGGACTTAAGAGTAGTCTATCTTCCAGCCCACTTAGAAAACAGAGGCCAATCGCCTATCCCAAGGATTCTCAGATCCCAATGAATAGTCCCTACAACTGAAGTTATTCGGTTGGATTGTGGGCCAGTGAGGATTTCCCAAACTGCCTACTTTGGCTACAGCAAGCAATACCAAGCTGTGGAGGTTTATTTCACATCTACCTCACCCTTGGGCAGAAGCAATAAATACCATGTCAAGGCCTTGGGCATGCAATCTAATTTAGGCCTCCTCCGGTTTCCTACCTCAAAAATTATCTCGAGACTTGCAATATCAACAATAACGGTGATAACAGCCCTGCCATATTTGCAGAAAAACCCATGATTCCCTAGGGCCAAATATTCCCCTGATACCCTTTCTTCTGACTCAAGGCATCACACCCATCAGAATCCTCACAGATTGAGTCTTCACATTAAGATCTTAAAACATAGTCTTTAATCATTAGGAAGTTCCCTTAGAGTTGTTTCAACTCTGCTCAAACCACAGGAGCCTTCAACGAACAATATGAATAACAAGGTTTGGAATAAGTTTAGATCTTTTGATAACAGGAAAACTTCCTCAATCCTGATGTACCCTCTTCCTCCCAACTCCTTGACTTCCTGCAAGCAGGACTTGGAACCAGGATTAAGCATCTTAAGAGTACAGCTGGTGGCAATCTCAGCTATGACAACAAGACATGGGCCAAATAAAATGTAAAAAATCAAATTCTTCAAGGCAGTCAAGAAGATAGGCCCACGTGTTAAAATAAATCTTTCCCACTTGGGACTTCTCTATCGTTCTGGAACCCTTATCCAAACAGCCTTCTGCCCCATCTGATTCCGCATCTTTGTGGAATCTCACTTGGAAATTATTTGTCTTTGTGGCTGGGGAATATCAGAGCTTCGGGCTCTGGGATTGGAAGACAATAATATTATTTTATTTTTTGCTCTTGGACTTAAAACGGTACATGGATTCATCCCTGTGTTCTCCTCTTCCTCTACTATCCTTGGGCCATGCCAATCTTTTCAGATCCAATTTCGATCTTTATGAAGACAACATTACTTTTGTACTAAGACACTGTTTTCAAGACACAACTCCCTTCAGACTTTTCGTCTAACCTATTTGTAATGCTCAAAAAAAAAAAAAAAAAAAGTCCTAGAAACTGACACACAGACTAACCAGGTCGGCATTTGCCCACGTCAAATCCTTTTTTCAAATAAATATTTTACTATGCATCATCCCACCCATTTCAGCTAGTTATTTTGTCACAGGTATGCTGCCATGGATAGGCACCAGGAAAAGAAAATACGGCAAGCATGATACAAATTTCTGTTTTTCACACAGTTTAAAAGCAGATTACCTTTAAGCAATATACCACATATTTTATTATATATTATATATTTTATTATTTTTATTTATATTTTTATATTTCAGATCATGCTCTAAACATTATTTCTATTTGCACAGGTCCTGAGTAGAGTAAGGATTTGGGCATTATCTGTGACCTGGGAACTATAGTGAATTTGAATTTTGGGAGTTATTTGCCGCCGCCGCTATTTTGAATTCCATTTGTGTGCTATTTACCATTTTCTGCCGCTAAATAGCACACAATTGTGCAAATGTGCACCTGAGTGCTATAGTAAATTACCCCCTGTGTGTGTTATTAGAGTACCATTTTGAAATAATGCTGTTTTTGTTAAGCCAAAGGTGATTTATTTTTTTTTATTTTTTTATTTTTTTTTTCTCTGGCTCAGTTCGCTTCCAACTGTCTCCACTTTTGATTTCACTTTCCAGCTTATCATCATGGGGTTGTTTCACATCATTTCCGGATTCCCCTGTACTGATTCCGTTCCTTCTCCCTTTTATAATTAACCTCCCCTTAAACCCCTCATGAATTCCTTAATCCTTTCTTTTCTCGCTATTCAGCCTGAATTCTCTCTCCGCCTCTCCAATTTCTCCCCCCCTCCCTAGGTTCCGCCAATTACTCTCCTTCACACATTATTTTTATGTAGGTCTTGGAGATTTTAAAACTTATCCATCTGTTCCATTTCTCATTTTCATCTTCTATCAGCTCTTCCTCTTTGTTTTTCAGTGACTCTATATTCCTGATCTCTTCTACTTTTTGACACCATTCTTTCATTGTTGGTATTTGGGGCTTTTGCCAGTACCTGGGGATTAAGCCTTTGGCTGCGTTCAATAGATGTGGTATAATTGTCCTCGTATATTGTGTAATGGAACAATTTGTCCTATGGAAAAGGTAGTTCCATGGTTCTCTTGGTATTGCAACTTCCGTTATTTCTTTGATCAAGTCCACTACCTCCTTCCAATATCCCTGGATCTCCCTGCACTCCCACCATATATGTTTCATTGTCCCTTCGGTTTCACAGCCCCTCCAACACCTTTTTTCCCATCCTGGTTGGATCTTTGCCATTCTTTCCGGGGTAAGATACCATCGTGTGAGACATTTGTAGTTTGTCTCCCAGGTGTTACTGTCTGTAGCGGATTTGTATACCAGTTTTATTATCTTTTTCCATTCGTGCTCCCCCAACTGTTGCCCCAACTCCTTTTCCCATTTTTCGATGCATGGCGGTCTTTCACCTCCCATCTCTATCACCAGTTTGTATATTCTGGATACTTCCCCCTTTCTTCTTCCCTCCTTCATCACTATTTTTTCCAACTCTGTTCTTTCTCTTTCTGTTCTCAATGGATGTGGTAGTGAATTTACAAATTGTCTTAATTGTTGATAACGCCAAGCGTCGATTACATGGAAATACCCCCTTTCTCTTAATTCCTCTAATGAAGCTAATTCCCGCCCCTTTAATACATCTTTTAGTTTTATTGTGTCCGCTTTGATCCATTTCCCGGCCCATTCTTTTTTCCCCGGTGCAAAATAGTTTGTTCCACTCAATGGTGTGTATGGGGAATTAAATTCACATTTTAGTTGTGTTAACAGTTTATCCCATTCTCTACATACTATATGTGTCAGTTTACTTGTGTCTTGGGCCATTTCTCTGTATTTCCTTGGGATCCAAATCTCTTTCCCTAATTGACACTTACTCAACCTATTTTCTATTCCCCCCCATTTCTTATCCGTGGGGTTTGTCCACTCTATCACCCGTGCTATTATGTTTGCCGTATAATATTTTTTTATGTCTGGTACCGCTAGTCCACCTTTGTTCCTCCCTTTACTTAGTGTCGAGAATTTTATCCTTTGTTTTTTATTCCTCCAAGTGAATTTGTCCATCAGTTTATTAATTGCGCTGAAAAACGCATGTGGTATTTCTATTGGTAACATTTGGAATTTACATAGGATTTTTGGTTGTATGATCATTTTATCGTGTTAATCCGGCCAAACCAGGACAATGGTCTGTGTTTTAATTTATTTAGTTCATCTTTGATTTCATTAATAAGCGGATATAGTTAGTTTGATATATTTTTTCATGGCTTGTCGCTAATATTATCCCCAGGTACCTCATTCCCTTATTTACCCATTTAAAGGGGTATTCTCTTTGGAGTTCCGCCCTTTCTCTTTTCCCTATGTTTATACCCAGAATCTCTGATTTGTCGATATTTATTTTAAAGTTTGATACCTCTCCAAAGTTTTTAATTTCCTCCATTACTTTTGGAAGTGTTACTTTTGGTGTGTTTATATATAGTAGGGTATCGTCAGCGTAGGCCGCAAACTTATGTTCTTCTTCTGCTATACGAAATCCTCTTATCTCCTGGTCATTTCTTAATACCGCCAGCAGGGGTTCTAGGTATATTATGAACATTAGGGGGGACAGTGGGCACCCCTGGCGTGTGCCGTTTTCTAGTTCGAGTATCGAGGACAATTTCCCATTCACTTTAACTCTTGCTCTTGGCTTATGGTACAATGCCTTGATCCACTGCACCATTCTTTCCCCTACTCCGATATATTTTATTGTTTTAAAGAGGAACCCCCAGTCTACTCTGTTGAATGCCTTTTCGGCATCTATCGACAGAAGCAGACCGGGGGTCCCTTCCTTTTTTAATTTTTGTATTAGAAGGAGGGTCCTAATCCCGTTATCTTTCCCCTCCCTTCCTGGCACAAAGCCTACTTGGTCCCCATTAATTATTCCCCTAATTATTCTCTTTATTCTTTTTTTTTTTTTCACAATATGTTTATTATTTCAAAGTTATGACAATAGTTTGTTACAACATATCTAGTCGTCTCTTTTGAAACAACATAAGACTGAAAGCAGTAATATAACAATAATACTCTATGGTGCTGCCTTCAAGGCAACCAAGTATACAATATAGAAAGAGGTGCAACATCACTGCTAAACATATATATATAGGCATATGTTAGAGCATTACATATTACGATTCTGGTATTTAAACAAATAAATTCAAAGGAGAGAGAGATAAAGAGGGGAAAGGAGAGAAAGTTACAGAAGGGTAAAGGGAGGGGAATCCGGGCTGTCAGGAGTATTGTTTGTGTGACTGAATAAACAGGTTAGACATATGTTCATTTAAATAGATTTATGTATAACTCTGATTGTGAAAAGGTGTTCCAGTGACTCCAGAGTGTGTGGAATTGTTCAATTGTGTCTCTTTTGATTGCGACTGTCTCTTCCATATGCTTGGTATGGATTACTTGATCTATCCATTCTTTGACCGATGGGACATTTGTGGTTTTCCAATACAAAGGGATGAGACTTTTGGCAGCGTTGAGGAGGTGTCTGGATAGGCATTTTTTGTATGCTTTAAAGGAGGTACTGGTTATTTGTAGTAGGCAACAAGCGGCATCTAAAGTGAGGTTGGTATTAGTGATGTGCTTTACCCAGTATATAATTTGTATCCAGAACATTTGTATTGGGGCACATTCCCACCAAATATGTAGGAAAGTGCCCTTTTCTTTACTACATCTCCAGCAAGCATCCGAGAGAAGACCATTCCAGGTTTTAAGTTTAATTGGGGTAATGTACCATTGGGTACGGATCTTATAAGCGTTTTCTTGTAGTTTTGTGCTGATTGAGCATTTATGGGTGAAGACGGCAGCTTTCTCCCATTGTTTATCAGTAATGGTGATTTTGAGATCTTTTTCCCATCTTAGTCTACAAGCATCTGTTCCCTCGGACGCTGGCTGAGATAACCATTTGTATGCCATGGATGTACAATTAGTTGTGATTTTTTTATCTAAACAGATCTTTTCGAAGATCGTAAGAGATCTAAACAGAGAATTTTTTTTTTATTGTTCTGGATGAAATTATGAATCTGACGGTAATTCCAAAGTGTCATGTGTCTCTGGATGAACAGTTGGCTCATCTCGGACAAAGTAATGACCTTGCCTTTGGCTATGCAGTGCCAAACAAGTAAAGGTTGGTCTGATATTAGCGGAGTAAGATTCATTCCGCGTAACCCTGGGGTAAAATCTGGATTTTGGAGTATCAAGGAAAGCGGGCTGGGTGTTGAAGAGAAATTGTGGTGGGGCGTAGATTTATAAAAGATATTTAAAGTAGTGGATATCAGGGGGTGTTCTGTAACATATTTAGGGTGGTTCTTGGGGTTAGACCAGGGGAGAAAATGGATTGGTATGTATGTTCCACCTTTCTCAATTTTAACCCAGTCTTTGTTCTCATGGTGACAATGCCAATCAATAATTCTTGTTAGGTGGGATGCATAATAGTATTTTTTATAGTTGGGAACTCCAAGTCCTCCTTTAATTTTGTCCAGATGAAGAAGATTTAAGTTAATTCTGGGTTTTTTATTGGCCCAGAGAAAGTTTCTCTGTTTATGGGTTAGGTTACTGAAGAAGGTGTTTGGTATTGCTATCGGAAGTGCATGGAACAAGTACATTAATCTAGGGAGAATCATCTTTTTAAAATGGCTATCCTGCCGAACCACGAAAAGTTTTTGGGGTTCCAGTTTTTGAGGTCTTTCCCTATTTTTCCTAGTATGGGTTTGAAGTTGTGTGAATAAATTTGATCTAATTTAGGGGTAAGCTTAATACCTAAGTATTGAAGACTCGAATGTTCCCATTTGTAAGGGCAGTTTTGGTTAGTTAGTTTGGCTGATGCATCGTTCAGGGAGAGATTCAAGACTTCAGATTTTTTATGGTTGATTTTAAAGTTTGCGATGTATTTAAACAATTGAAACCATTTATTTAAATTGAGAATGGTGATGTGGGGTTGGGTTATGAAGAACAGCATATCATCTGCGTAGGCAGCGGTTTTGTATTCTATTCCATCGATTTTAACTCCATCTATATCTGGTTGTAGGTTGATGTTTCTGATCAGGGGTTCTAAAGTTAGAATAAAGAGAATTGGGGAAAGGGGGCAACCTTGTCTGGTTCCGTTATTTATTTGGATTGGGTCTGAGAAGGTATCATTGACTTTGATTCTGGCACTGGGGTTGGTGTATAATTTTTTGATCCAATTCATTATTTTCTCTCCTAGACCAATAAATTCACATGTTTTAAGCATATAATCCCAAGCTATTCTGTTGAATGCTTTTTCAGCATCTGTTGACAGGAGCATGGCTTCGATTTTGTCAAGATGTGTTCTATGTATAATGTTCAAGGATTTTATTATATTATCCCTGGCTTCCCTGCTGATATCCTTGATGATATCTTTTAGAAGGGGTTTAAGTCTGTTGGCTAAGATTTTTGCTAGAATTTTGAGGTCTAGGTTCAACAACGAAATGGGTCTGTAATTTGTACAGACGGTTGGATCCTTGTCTTTTTTGGGAATGACCGTAATATGTGCGAGAGAAAAATCTCGTGGTGGAGGGGTTTGGTCGCCTGTCAAATGGTTTAGTGCCAATGTAAGAGGTCTGTTTAATGTTTTTTCAAATGTTTTATAGTATACTGATGTAAAGCCGTCTGGGCCTGGGCTTTTGCCTGGTTTCATGTCAGAAATGGCTGTTGTGATTTCTTCACTTTTAATGGTCTGATTTATGGAGTTGGTCACATTCAAAGGAAGTCTAGGTATTTTACTATTTATTAGGAATTCATGTATAATTTGTTCTCTGCTTTCGTTGTGTGTTGAGGGTTTATTCTGTGAAGGGAGATTGTAGAGTTTGGAATAAAAATTAAAGAAGTGTTTGGCAATGTTCTTTGAGTCATGTGCGGGATTCCCTAGTTTGTCTCTGATACAGTGTATATTTCCTGAATGCTGTGATTCTCTTAATGCTCTGGCCAGATATTTGCCACTTGTATCACCTGTTTCTTGAAGATTGCTTTTTTCAGATATAAAGCCCTTCTATATTTGTTATCTAGAATGTTTTGTAGTTCTTTCCTTTTCTTTAGTAGTTCCTGTTCTACAGTCAATGATTGTAAGTGCTTGTGTTGCGTTTCCAGAGTGTTTATCTGTGATACTATGTCTTCTAGTTGTTTCTCTCTTTCTCTCTTTTTCCTTGCCCCAATTTTGATGAATTCTCCCCTGATCACACTTTTATGTGCTTCCCAGATGATCAGAGGTGAGATATCTGGAGTGTTGTTCTGGGTAAAATAATCTGTCATGGCGGTTTGAATGCTATTCTGCACCCCTGGGTCTGTGAGCAGGGCCGCATTTAACCTCCAATTGAAATCAGTTTTTTTATTATTGGGTGTCAGGAATGAGAGAGAAACAGGGGCATGGTCCGAAATTGTGATAGTCCCAATCTCAGCTCTTTTTTTTTTTTTTAAGATATTTTTATTGATTATACAGACATACAAACACAGAAACCAACAACCGTATTTCGGGCAACATACCCGATCAGCAAAGTATTGGCGGCTTATACATGTTTAATAAA
>BLSH010001237.1:237533-256510 GCA_018402905.1 Glandirana rugosa | reverse complement strand
CCCCCCCCCGCACAGGTCCTACACTGTCCCCTTCCTTCGTATCCTCTTCTCGAGGTAAGTAGGACTTTGCTTAGGAAGCGGTAGGAGACGGTAGGAAGACAAAAACTCGGAGGCGTCCGAGTCGGTTGTGACGGGTGCTGAACGACCCAGAAAGTAGGACACAGAGTCCCGTATGGAGGCGCTGCCGACCGGCCTGGGCGATTAGCTCCGGGGCCGAAACGCCGGATCAGGCGCCTAGTGGCGCCAGGGAGGTGTCTAGCCCGGTAGGAACGAGGTCGCCGGGGGGTCCCGTGGGTAGACTGGTGGGTCGACGGGGTGACGAGCCTGCGGAGGCTCAAAAACAGAAGGATGGCAGAGGATGGCGAAGGATTCGTTTCAGGATGAATGGAGCTCTTCTCCTATGCTTCCTTCCCCTGTCACATCCTGGACACGCCCCCCCCCCAATCTCAGCTCTAGTTACAACTGGTAGATCTCTCTGGGAGATAAAGATATGGTCTATCCTGGTATAGCGCTTATGAGGTGCTGAGTAAAATGTAAAGTCTTTGGTTGTGGGGTGGAGCATTCTCCATGAGTCCACTAGGCTTAGTGATTGTAAAAGTAATTTAATTTTCTTGAGTATTTTGTATGCAATGCAAGTTTGTCCCGAGGATGTGTCTTGTATAGGGTTGAGTGGAATATTGAAATCACCTCCCAATATTATACATCCCTGGGCAAAACTTTTCAATTCGTCTATGACATGTCTACAGAAGGATATGTGTGCTTTATTAGGGAAGTACACGTTTGCAATAGTCAATGGTTTCCCGTTCAAAGTACCTTTAAGGAAAATGTGTCTTCCTTCTGTGTCGATGTGTTGCTAGTCGACCTGGAAGGCGGTTGTTTTACTCAGGAGTATGGAGACACCTTTAGTTTTAGTGTTTTTATTGGTGGCATGATATGCTTGTGTGAAATAGTTGTCTGTTAATTTGGGAATGTATGAATCTTTAAAATGAGTTTCCTGTAATAGGACTATTTTAGGTTTCTTTTTATGAAGCTCCCTGAGAATTTTATGTCTTTTTTTCAGATATATTCAATCCATTTAAGTTGTGTGATATTATATCGGGTAAATTACCCAGTCCTGAGTAAGCCATGGGAGTTACAAGGTGGGATAGATAGGGAACAAGAGGAAAGAGGTAGGAGGATAGAAGAGACAAGTAGATGGGATAGGGAAAAGGAAAGGAGAAAAAGGCAATTTCCAAGGGTCGGAGGAGTAACCAAGGTGTTTCCTCCGATCAACACTTATACAGAAAGAGTAATTAACTTACTCCCTCGGAGCGTAGGTTAGTCCGCCCCGGTGGAGCCACAAATTGGTTGAGGTTTATGATGAGGCTCAAGTTAGTCTCACTAAGTCTTTTGGGGGTGAGTGGAAGGCAAGGTAGAAGAGGGCCAATAAGTCTGTCAGTAAATATTAGTGATAGACAAGTGTTTGTAATTTAGATTATCATTCATTGGTGGGAGTGTCTCTGAATCCTGTATTGAAAATATAGATAGGAATTCAAGGGTGCAAATTAATATGCGGTTATGTGGGTTTTGTAATTGCAATGGGTTATTACTGGCTAGGTCTCGGTTGTGTTTCAATAAGCAAGCCTCGCCGTTTTCTTGCTTAGAGAATATGTGGGTCAGAAAAGATCTATCTCAGCGGCGGATGCATCTTCATTGGATCAGAACTACATGTATGTCTTGGGGGTTTTGTTCTTAGGTAGGCTCAGCATGCATCCCTTCTATTTCATAGCAGCCTCGGTAGAAGTGTAATATACCAGATACTGCGAGTCTCCAGATCAAGAAGGGTACATGTGTAATCTAAAATTAATCATCAGGTCACTTTGTCTCTGAGCTGGTTTTTAGTATGAGTTTGAGAAAGTAAGCCTTTCCCTTACCCCCTTCTCAATCTATTTGAAAGTGGGTAAGGGTTGAGCGGTAATAAATGTTTCAACTGAGGGGTGTGACTAACTTATGATTGGCCATCCAGAGGGTCTCCTCTGAGATCTCTGTCTAGATGGCTACTTTTCTCCTGAACCTCATCTCCACCTCATTAATCAATCATAATACAGTAAAAAGATAAAATAAAAAATAGCAACAAAAGAGGAAAACATCGGACATCAGGTGGTAACCTCAAACTTGGAACTGGAGAGGTATATTTGCATCCAGGTTCCACTTATATAGTCCCTCTCGGTATTTTGTGCCTCTCATTAAATGCAGATTGCATTCAAGTGTCATCTGCAATCTTTCAAACGGTTCAGGAGATGGTTGAAGCGTGTATCCATTACTCAGTAAATAGGTGTTATTTATATAAGTGCTTTGTTGGTTCACTTTCTGGGGTTAATGAAATGATAGTTATTGTCTTTTATAACAGAATGACTATGTTCCGTCAAAAGGGGTAAAGTATTGTTTTCTTGCATCTGTAACCCTCACTTGATGTTTATGTGTGGTATAACATAGTGATGTGGGAGTGGTGTGTACTCACAGTTCTTTACTTCAGAAATGTGGGTCATACCATCTGGTTGTTGAGGTTCTCCAGTTGAAATCTTGATCAAATTGCTGGTTGGTTTCCTGAAAATGTCATTTGCTGGGTGAATGCATGCATAGTAAACTTTGCTGGAAAAGGAAGATGAGAAAGTCAGCAATATATAGATATACTGTGTATTTAACTCCTGTTCCTTATTCAATAGTCCAGTTTCACTTTGATAGATAGTATCTTCTGTGTTTTGTATAGTAAAAGAGTAGCTTGCTGTTCATGAATCTTTTCCCTGAGTTGAGAGGTTTCTATGCCTTTTGTATTAGGGAAGAGTTACACCTTGTATAATGTGGTCGAATTTATATATAGTGCAACAGTGCCATCTACTGGTTTCAGAGAAAAAATAATCTATTGGAGGTTTGAGTATATAAAGTCTGTCTCTGCAGGAGCTGTATTTCTTGTTTCTTTCCAAGTGTTATTTAGTATTTGTGATTCATGAGATGGCAGTATAGGTGTTTCATTTAGAGTCATAAATCTTCTTCAGATAAAGTCTCAGGACTCTAGATGGTCAGGTTTAGCATGCAATTCCGATCAGTTCTTGAAACAATATAAAAAGTATACTTTACCAGCTTAAGGATGGTTATGTTCTTCAGTAGTTCCTGTTATCTACATTCAGAAGGTTCAGCCTCATAACCGAGAAGGTGTTATGTGAACAATAAGAACAAAGATCATCAAACAAAAAAGGAAAAGTCAAATAAAAGTCATAGGATATCAAAGTGACTGATGTTAACTCTTTAGGTCCAGGGTCAAATGAAATAAGATTAGTATTTCCCTTTGGCTTTGGGGGTTTTGTTTGGCGTGAAGTGATGCCCATGCAGGTCTGATTGTTTGGCCTTCTTCCCCCCAGCTTGAAATAGTGATTTGCTCGGTGTAGCTCTGTTGGGTGTTGTGCTGAGTGGTATTGGTGGCGGTAAACGGAGATCTTTGTACCACTCAGGAAGATCTATAAGGTCAATGTTAATTTGTTCACAGAAGTGAGGAAGATCATCTGGGGTTCTTAGAAAAACCTGTTTCCCTTCGAAGTTGGCTTGCAGGGCAAAGGGAAATTTCCATCTGTAATTTATGCCTTTATTCCTTAGAATTTCTAGCAATGGTTTAATGGCCCTTCTATTGTTCAGCGTGATAGGTGATAGATCTTGATAGACCTGGATGTTAGTTTCATTAAATGTGATTTGTTCGTTTTGTCTGGCCTTTTGTAGGATTTCTTCCTTCAAAGGGTAGCTGTTTAGGCAGCAGACAATATCTCTAGGGGGTGAGTCATCGGGGGCTCTGGGTCTAAGGGCCCTGTGCGCTCTGTCAAAGTCAATTGGTGCTTTGGTGGGCCTTTCCAGAAGGTTGTTAAATATGGCGCATAGTGCCGATTTAATTTGGTCCGACGGGACCGCTTCAGGGACCCCCTTACTCACAGGTTCTGTCTCCTCCCCCTGTTATCCAGGTCTTCTAAATGCCGATTAATGGAAATCAGGTGTTGAGAATGAGTGAGTGTGACATGCTCAAGCCTCTTAATAGCCTTTTCTCTGTGTCTCCCCGCTCTGTCATTCGCTGCGATCTGCTCTGTTAGTGTATGGAGCTCCGCTTTCATATCTGAAAAAGCTGCTGAGAATGACCTTTTTATGTCTGCGGCTATCTCTGACATATCAGAGTATGTGAGGGGTTGATCGGATGGTGAGGTGTCTCTTACCATGTCCTCAGATGTGGCTAGTGAAGCTGAGTCACCCTCCTCGTCCTCCTCATGTTCCATCTCCGGCGCCATCTTGGCTGCGGCCGAGTGTCTCTTCCCTTTCTCTTGGAATTTAAACAGGTCTGAGATGTTTTTGTTCGCCGAGAAAGTGGTCGATCGTTGCTGGCGTTGTTGTGAGCCTGCCTTGGTGATTTTGCCCATGATCGGGTAATCTGGGAGCCGTGATGCAGCAGGATTATTGTGCCTGTGCTCTTCTCCTATGCGGCCATCTCTCGCGCTCACCAAGCCACGCCCCTCTCTTTATTCTTGTGGCCAATATTTTTGCAAATAATTTTGTATCAGAGTTTAGTAGGGATATTGGCCTATAGCTTGCGCATGTTGTCTTATCTTTCCCCTCCTTTAGAATCAGGGAAATTGTTGCTGACAGCGCCTCCTCCCTTATTTCCCACTCCTCCCCTATCGCGTTCATATATACACACATTTTGGGTACTAAAATCTCTTTAAATTTTTTATAATACATCGCGGGGAACCCGTCGGGTCCCGGGCTTTTCCCGGGTGTGGTGTTTTTCAATGCCATATCTATCTCTTCCGTTGTTATTGGTGCTTCCATTTCTAATGCTTGTTCTCTTGCTATCTTAGGTAGTTTTGCTTTTTTCAGGAAATTCTCAATTTTTTCCTGTCTTAGTCTATCCACTCCTTTATCCTTACTTTTAATTCCATATAATGCTTTATAATATTTTTGGAATTCCTCTGCTATTTCCGTTGTTTTATAGACCATTTTCCCTGTTTTTGTCTGAATTTTTCTATATAATTTGAAGCTTTTTTTTTCCCAAAATTCTGGCTAGGTTCTTCCCAACTTTATTCCCCCCGATGTATCTTTCTTTTTTTTATTCTGTTAAATGTTTTCCTGGTTTCTTGTTCTATCAACTCCTTTAGCTCATCTCTTTTTACTACTAGTATTTCTAGTGTCTCTTGCGCGCCATATCTCTTATGTTTTTGTTCTAATTCGTGTATTTGACTTAAAAACAAGTGAAGGTGCGCAAATGGGTGAGAACATACAATATGAACAATATTATCTCCAGACCCAGGGCACAGCCATGGGTGCAAATTTTGCGCCCTCCTATGCGAATCTGGCCATGGGTATGTGGGAGGATCAGTACATCCACAAAAATAATCCTTTTTCCTCACACATCATATTCATGGGTAGATATATAGATGACATTGTCATCATATGGGATGGCCCCCCTAACACCATGCTAGATTTCATCACCTATTGTAATAACAACCCATATGGTTTAACTTTCACCCATGTCACCGAGCCTCACACTTTGGTCTTCTTGGACCTTGAACTTGGCCATACTGAACATACCATAGTGGCAAAAAATCATAGAAAACCCACAGCGGGGAATTCATTTCTTCATTTTCGGAGTTGTCATTATCCACCTTGGATTCGCAACATCCCCAAGGGGCAATTCTGCAGGATCAGACAGAATTGCTCCTTGGATAATGATTATGCAGAGGAGGGAGCCATCTTAAAGAAGAAATTTCTTGATAAAAAATATCCGGAAAGGTTAGTTGAGGAGGCCTTCCAATTTTATCAAAAAGGGAAACCTACTAGACCCAAACAGGACAATTCTTCCCAACCCATTAGATTTGTGACCATGTTTCACAATCAATTTCGAAAAATGGAGAATATTTTTTCCAAGCATTGGGATATCTTACTCCAGGATCCCAATCTTAAGCAGTCCCTCCCATCTAGGTCCAAAATTACCTATCGCAGGGCGCCCAATCTTAAAAGTAAAGTGGCACCTAGTAAGCTGAAGACCCCTCTTGCGACCTTGGTGCAACAGCCCACATTGTTCCCCCTCATGGGCATGTACCAATGTCGCAAGAAACCCTGTAAAACCTGTCACTTCATTAGACATAAACAAAAGTCTTTTGAGGTGAAGGGTCGCACTTATCCGATATCGGAATTTTACACATGTGCTTCGGACTTTGTAGTATATGGGCTGTCCTGCCCATGTGGCCTAGTATATGTTGGACGAACCACACGCACATTGAGATGTCGCTTCGGACAACATAGAAGAGCCATAGATTTCCATAGTGTCCCTAGACACTTTCTTGAAGCCCATAGAGGCTCCACAGATGGATTATCAGTGTGGGTCATAGAGCAGGTATCCAGAGGTTTCCCCCTGGCGGAACGTTTCAAAAGGCTATGCGCCAGGGAAACCTTCTGCATATACACCCTAGACGTCCTCTCACCGGGGGGCTTAAATGAATGCATAGAGGTATCCACCATTCTTTAGCCTCCTTTGGGCTACTGCCCATTGACGCCAATTCGGGAAACTCAGATGTTTTCTCTTCAATAACATAAGAAACATTTCCTTATATGTTCACACAGCCTCTCGATTTGGGCCCACTGTGGCCACTAGTGGTAAACTCAAGTTAGATGGCATCTATGAGTCTCTTCCCAAAAGTGCCATGAGAAACCCTTCCCCTTCAGGTTCATTATTACCCATATATAAGCCCTAGGTGCACCCTGGTAATCCATCCTTAAACTTAGATTTATTATTATTTCAATTAACAATGAAGTGTTTTTTATTTCAACTCTTTACCTATTTTTTACTAATCGTCATTTTAGCTGGTCTTTTAGCTTTCTATTAATGTTTAAATCTATTCCAGGATGGTGTGAATTAATTCATGATTGTATGTAAATCTTTTATGAGTAATGTCATTTTTATGGTTTTGCTATTTATATAGGGACGAGTTCGTACCATTTTCTATGAATATCCCATCTTCTATTTTGTCCTCCCGCCCCTAGGGGGCTTTTACAGTCTATTTAAACGATAGCCATGAACACATCCTATAGACTGATCTTTCTTGTTGCCTGAGGAAGTGGCGCAGGACACACGTCATCTGACCTGCCAGCCTAACGAAACGCGTCGCAGTTTGATGACGCCATCACGCCAGGACTTCCGCAGCTGAGTTCCAAGCCTCGCTCCCGCTTTCCTACCAGCCGGCTTTCCATCTAGGTACGGCGCGGATGACGGAGGAGTGGACTCCAGCTCTTCACATTCCGGATCTCCTTATAGTGATAGCGATCTACACATCAGTTGATCAGCGGACATGTTCATTACTGCTCCATATTTGTGAGTGTTTTTATTCTGTTTTCCATTAAATACTTTTAGCATATTGCACTTAGAGGCGCCTTTTCCTTGTGTTTTGTGTATTTGACTTATTATTTCTTTTGTCTTCTCTTTTCTTTCTTGTTTTTTCCTTGCGCCCATAGAGATCAGGATCCCTCGGATATAGGCCTTATGTGCCTCCCACACCGTTGGTATTGACACCTCCCCGTGTTGTTTTCTTCGAAGAATTTCCTAATCTCCCCTGCCAGCCTTTCCTCTTTGTCTTTTCCCCTCAGTAATTCTTAATTTAACCTCCACTCGCTCCTGCCCTTCCTTTCTAATCCTTTGATTTTAAGTATCATGCTCACCGGGGCATGATCTGACAATGTCGCTATTTCTATGTTTGTGTTGGCCACACTTTCCAATGTTCGGTGCTCTATTATTATGTAATCTATTCTTGAAAATGTCCCATGCACGGGGGAATGGAATGTGTAATCTTTCTCTTTTGGGTTACACGCCCGCCACACGTCAATTAGCTGGCTCTTGAACAGTTTTTCCTTCAATTTTTTAAGTTGCCTCTTCCGTATCCCCCTTGCATGGGAGGTACTGTCCCATTCTGGGTCCATTGGCATGTTAAAGCTCCTGCCAATATCACCTTCCCTTTCTTGAAAGCCATCAACCTATCCAGTACCTTCATCAAAAATTCTATTTGATTTTTATTTGGCCCATAGACATTAGCTAAGGTGTATTCTTCATTGTCTATTTTCCCCTTTAGGAAGAGGTATCTTCCTTCTACATCTATTTCTCTTTCTTCCAGGATGAATCTGACCCATCTGGACAGTCCAATTGCCACCCCTTTGGCCCTGCTCGACGGTGCGTCTCCCTGGTACCATGTTGGAAATTCTCGTGAGTAGATCCTCACTTTCGAGTTTTGGGAGATATGTGTCTCTTGTAAGAAAGCTATTCCTGTCCCGTACCTTTTAAGCTCTTGGAGTATTTTGTGCCTTTTCATCGGAGTATTCATTCCCCGTGTGTTGTATGTTATAATTTTGATTTCTGTCATGTTTTTTTCTTTCTCATCACTCCTCTCCTTTTTTTCCCCTGCCTTACTTTTTGGCAGAACCTAATACCCTCCTGCCCTCCCCACCCTCTCCCCCCTCCCCCCTTCCTCTCCCCTTTGGGTTGTCAGGGCTCTTTCATCCCCTTTCTGGCAGGCGAGTCTTCCTCCCCCTTGAATGCCCGCCCCCATTCTACCCCCTCGGGTTGTAGTCCCTCTGTAACCTAGGCCGTTTCCCCTCTATTGCCTGGCGTCTCATCTCCTGGTCCATCCTGGTTCTTCCTATTCCCGTCCCCCTTCCCCTCTCCCCCTTTTATCCATATTTTCTTCTTATGTACGTTCCTTTTTTCTACCCTCTGCCATTTTTGTTCTCCTTCCCTTCCTGTCTCCCCCCCCCCCCCCCATGCCCCCTCCAGTTCCGGCCTCTGTATGTCCAATTTTTTACAAAAATCTTCTGTTTCTTCTGGGAATCTTAGTCTAGCTGATCTTTCATCTTTTGTTCCTATTAAACAAGCTGGAAACCCCCATGTATACTTAATGTCTTGTCTTCTCATTTCTTCTGTTAACTGATTCAGTTGCCTTCTTCTCGTTCTCGTCTCTATGGCTAGATCTGCAAATATTTTTACTTCCGTTTCTCCATACTTTGTTCGATTTCGTTCTTATTTTTTTCCATATCTGTTCTTTATCCTCATACTTGTGGAATCTGACGATCACGTCTCGGGGTATATCCTTCCCCAAGGCCGGGGGTTTTCTAACTCTATGTGCTCTCTCTATTTCTATCTTATCTCCTTCTGATTTTCCCAGGATCGGCCCAAAGATTTTGTCCATGACGTCCTGCAGGTTTTCTTCTTCATGTGTGTCTATTGCTCTCTCTGGAATATCTTGTATCCTCAGATTCTTTCTCCTGCTGCGGTTCTCGTAGTCTTCCATTTTATATCTTGTATTCCTTTGTTCGATCTGGAGGGCATACATCTGTTCCTTTAGTACCCTTATCTCTTCCTCTTGTTCTTCTAATTTTTCCTCCGTTTCTTCCACTCTTCTCAGGATCTGTCCTAGGTCTGTGCGTAGCCCCACTAACTCTCCTTTAAGTGATGCCTCTAGCCTCTGAAACATCTCAGCCATCTCCAGTTTCGTTGGCATTGCTGCGCCCTCTATCTGTTCTTCTTCTATATTTTCTATTTCTTGCCCGTTGCTTGGTGGCCTTGGCTGCTCCCAGCTTCTTTCCCCATCGATTGTCTTTTTTGGGGACCTTTGTTTGCTGATTCTTTTTGTTTGCTTTTTGCTCCGTAAGGCTTTTCTGGGCTTTCCAATCTGCTCTCCTGTACCATGTATTTCTTAATGGTACTGGGGCTAGCACTGATCCTAGGGGGGTTTACTCCTCCTCCCCTTGTCATTTTCCCTCTCATCTTGCATGTCCCGGATGTGTGGATCTGGGCTCGGGGGTCCAGTGTCGGGTTTCCAATCGGGGTTTTTGTCACGTTTTATCTGAATCTTTTTCTCCCAGTCCTTGACACCACCCCTGTCTGTCCCCCGTCTCCTTCTGCTCTCTTTCTCCTCCGTGCCCTTCCCACTGGATACAGTTTGTATGCTACCTTGCTGTCGACCGCTCCTCCTCTCCTCCCCTTTAATGCCTGCAGGGGCTTATGCTGTACATGGAGGTTGGGTCTGTGGGTGCCGGGATGGGGGGGTGGTGGTTTTTTTTTTTCCGGGTCTAGGGGCAAGGGGCTCTAGGAAGTCTAGGGGGGGGGTCTGTGGGTTTGGCTTTAACCCTTCGCCTTACCTCCTTCCCTTCTCCCCTGTTCCTCCTTCAGGTGCCCTTTTCTTATCGGTCTTACACCATTCCTCCGTGCATCAGCTTAAAAAAATAAAACATCACTTTTTCCTTCCTTCACCACTCCTTCCGCTCCGTTATACCTGTGATACCGCTATATCTCATTACAATTGGCATATCTTATATCCCACAGTTCTCTGAGCTTTACCGCTTTGATCAACCACCTTTATAGCGTCTCACCACAGTTTCTAGCTTAATTACACATCCAAAGAAACAAGAAATATAAAATGGTACTTATCAGCCATTCGCCGCTTCCTCCACTGCCGGGCTTAAGCCTTCCTTGTTTCTATTAGGTGTCTTCAGGCGCTCCTTGCCTGTGCTTGTAATATGCCGTAGTACCTTACCACGCTGTATCACTGGTGTCTTGTGCGCCGGCCCGGTCGGTTCTCCGCCCGCTAGTAAGAATGTTGTTTCAGGGAGTGGTACGCGGCGGGCTGATGCAGGAGAGATTTTGGCTGGGAAATCTGGCAGACCGATACTAGTGAGGGGCGGGTACGTGGTCCGGGATGCGGCGCTCCATTGTCTTCGATCTTATTTCCTCGCTTGGTAGCTCCGGGCTCTCCCTCACCTCCTCCTTCGCTACCTCGCCTCGTGCCGCGGGATGACTTCCTCTCCCTCAGACACCACGGCTGCGGCCCACGTTACGTCCGGACTCCTCCCTCCGGCATGATCCAGGCCAAAGGTGATTTAAAGAGTCATTGTAATCATTTGATGAAGATTTCTCTTTTGTTTGTTCACTTTGCCGCATTTGAATAAAAAAATATATAATATTTTCATTTGGACTGATTCAAAATGCATCGATTTGAATGTTTTGAATCGAAATTCCAAATAAGCATTCTGAATACGAATCCAGAATACAAATTGTATGAATCGACCTAATTTAACAAAACTAAATAACTAGATTAAGGAATCTAAGGGAAACTAAACACATTTTTTTTGTCATGCACATGTCTAAAAGTAATTAGAAATACACCATTTTAAAATTGTCACTACAATAGGAATTAGGAATGTGGGAATGTAGTCAGTGATGTCATCGTGCTGAACCAGGAAGTGATACTGATATGCAAGGTTAGAAGGTTGATCAAAGGCATTTATTATACACCCCTAAGGTGAGGGTAAATCTGGTGGAGGGCACAAAGTGTTGTGTGTTCTCATTGAAGGAATAGTCCGTGGAGTGAATGATGTCTGCTCAAGCTGTATAACCCCATCAGAGGAAAAGTGTAATTTCTTCTCTTTGCACAAGAGCACTTTTTTTCTATGCAGCCACAGTTGGACTCTGCATATACAAGTACTTTTTTATTGAATTTTGCACATGAGCACTTATATTGAAACTTACATGAGCACTTTTTAAATATATTGACACTTGTGTATACTGTTAGATGAATGTTGGATGCACTTTATAGATGGTATTTGACTATGATAAGGTTTTTTTGCACATAGTTTAGGCTTAGACATTTAAATATTGGGAATTATATGAGTGCTGCACTTATATATATATATATATATATATATACACACACACACACACACACACACACACACACCACACACGCACACATGTGCTCATAAGTTTACATACCCTGGCAGAATTTATGATTTCTTGGCTATTTTTCAGAGAATATGAATGATAACACAAAAACATTTTTTTCACTCATGGTTAGTGTTTGGCTGAAACCATTTATTATCAATCAACTGTGTTTACTCTTTTTAAATCATAATGACAATAGAAACCACCCAAATGACCCTGATCAAAAGTGTACATACCCTGGTGATTTTGGCCTGATAACATGCACACAAGTTGACACAAAGGGGTTTTAATGGCTTTTAAAGGTAACCATCCTCACCTGTGATCTATTTGCTTGTAATTAGTGTGTGTGTGTAAAAAAAGGTCAATAAGTTTCTGGACTCCTGACAGACCCTTGCATCTTTCATCAAGTGCTCAACTGACGTTTCTGGATTCTCAGTCATGGGGAAAGCAAAAGAATTGTCAAATGATCTGCAGGAAAGGGTAGTTGAACTGTATAAAACAGGAAAGGTATATAAAAAGATATGCAAGGAACTGAGAATGCTAATGAGCAGTGTTCAAACTCTAATCAAGAAGTGGAAAATGAGGGGTTCTGTTGAAACCAAAACACAGTCAGGTAGACCAACTAAAATTTCAGCCACAACTGCCAGGAAAATTGTTTGGGATGCAAAGAGAAACCCACAAATAACTTCAACTGAAATACAGGACTCTCTGAAAACATGTGGTGTGGCTGTTTCAAGATGCACAATAAGGAGGCACTTGAAGAAAGATGGGCTGCATCGTCGAGTCTCCAGAAGAAAGCCAATACTATGCAAATGCCACAAAGTATCCCGCTTACAATACACCAAACAGCACAGAGACAAGCCTCAAACCTTCTGGCACAAAGACATTCTGAGTGATGAGACCAAAATTTAACTTAATATCATGTATTGCCCCATTTAGAATCAATAACAGCTTGGAGTCTTTTGTGGTATTTGTGGATGAGGCTCTTTATCTTCTCGGACGGTAAAGCTGCCCATTCCTCTTGACAAAAAGCCCAGTTGTTGTTGGAATTTTGAGTTGGTCTACCTGACCATGGTTTGGTTTCAATAGAACCCCTCATTTTCCACTTTTTGATTAGAGTTTGAAAACTACTGGTTGGCATTCTCAATTCTTTGGATATCTTTTAACCACTTCAGCCCCGGAAGGATTTGCTGCTTTAGGACCGAAGCCCTTTTTGCGATTCGGCACTGCGTCGCTTTAACTGACAATTGCGCGGACGTGCGACGTTGTACCCAAACGAAATTTACGTCCTTTTTTCCCACAAATAGAGCTTTCTTTTGGTGGTATTTGATCGCCTCTGCGTCATTTCTGATCGCCGCTATAAACAAAAGAAGAGCGACAATTTTGCAAAAAAACCCAAATTTCTTACTTTTTGCTAAAATACAAATCCAAAAAAAAAATATAAAAAAACAGTTTTTTTCACCGTTTTTGGCCGATTTATATTCTTCCTCATATTTGCGATAAAAAAAATCGCAATTGGCGTTTATTGATTGGTTTGCGCAAAAGTGGTCGCGTTTACAGATGATGAGAATTAATTTTTGGGGTTTTTTTTTTTTTTTTTACTAGTAATGGTGGCGATCTGCGATTTTTAGCGGTACTGCGATATTTCAGCGGACATGTCGGACTATTTTGACACTTTTTTGGGACCACATTTTGGGATGTGAGGAGTGCTGGCGACTTTGGTTTTGGGTTTGTAGCAGCCCACAAGGTCTTCTAACTAAAAAATAAAAACCACAGGGGTGATCGAATAAAAGCACAAGAAAGCTCTTTTTGTGGGGAAAAAGGACATACATTTTTTTGGATACAACATCGTACGACCACGCAATTGTGAGTTAAAGTACCACAGTGCCATATCGCAAAAAAAGGCCTGGTCAAAAAAGGGGGGGGGTAAATCTTCTGGGGCTGAAGTGGATAACAAGGACTGTCTATAACATGGACTTCCTGTATACATCACAGCCTGTCGTTACCAAACAGAGATTAGGACAATGATAGTTACACTTGGTAAAGGGACGGAAGACAATAAAAGAAGGACAGAGGGTGTTTGTTTATAAGACAAGGACTGTCCCTATTAATCAGGGATGATGCCATACACAGTAGAGCGTGAAGGAGAGGGACTGTTCTCCAGGTCAGGGACTGTCTCTCTACCAGGGACCCTATGTACCCTGACATGCTGTGTATACAGTGGGAGAGCGGTCTCTCAGCACATAGCCAGTGTTGTCCCATGTCTCAGTGTAGCACGCACAGGCAGTAGACATGTACAAACACACTGACAGCTATCCCTCCCCCCTCCCTCCTGAGCACTTGTTCCTGGTCCCCTCACACCCCCCTTCACAGTCATTTATAATTCTTCTAGCATGGCCACCACGGAGCATTCCAAACTGGCAGGTTATGGAGGGGGGAGGTGAAGAAAGTTATCAACAAGGAGGCACAGGCTCATCCATCCAGCACACAGCTCTGCAGAACTTATACAACTCCCTCTGTCCATACAATGTGTCCCACTCCCCAGCAGTTCTCCTTATGAAGAGGGCAGAGGCTGGCAGCTCTCCCCTACCAGAATAACATTCACTATGTGATCGGGACATCGCTGGTGCTGGCTGCTCTGTGCTGTGAAGGGTTAGGTGTCCAGTAGAGATCCCATTGCAGCCTGAAGGTAAAGTAGATGACACTTCAGCCTGGTTATTTGGTATGCCGAGTGTGGGGCCGCCCACTGACCTGGCCCAGATGCAGTACCACGTGTCAGAAGATAGAGGAAGTGGAGTGGACATCCAGTGTATTTGAGAGCACTAAGCGAGGAGGAGGAGGAAGTTAACACCTCCTCCGCTTTGAAATCTAAGCAGGGAGTCAAAACACTGACGTCACTGGTTGCTAGACGGCAGTCGGTTCTAGCAACCAAGCAACCAGTGACCAGTAGCATATCAGGTGGAGGCGGAGTGAGCACCAGCATTCTGGCGGTGTTTGCTCACTCTATCGGTATCATTCTGGGACAACAGTGTCCCGGAATGAAGGTGCCCAGGACTGAATTGCTAATTGCAAGACTATCCCGTGCAATCCGGGACACGTGGTCACCCTAACGTAACCAGAACACGTTTCATAGTTTCATAGTTTCATAGTAGTTAAGGCTGAAAAAAGACAACAGTCCATCCAGTTCAACCTGTGTAGGTATATTCTATCAGTACCCATATCCCTGTATGTTGTACTTATTGAAATGTACATCCAAGAGTTTTTTAATTATATCCATACTCCCCGCAGTCACCACTAGTTGTGGGAGAGAGTTCCACATCCTTATCGCCCTGACAGTGAAGAACCCCTTAAGAGTTCTAAGATTAAACCTTTTCTCTTCTAGTGTCAACGTGTGTCCCCTTGTCCTTCTACATTCCCTGAGGCTGAACAGTTTATCCTTTACGCTCGGATCCCCATTAAGATATTTATAGATTGCAATCATGTCCCCTCTCAAGCGTCGCTTCTCCAGAGAGAATAAGTTTAGCGCTTGCAATCGTTCCTTGTAAGTAAGGTCTTCCATTCCCCTAATCAGTTTGTTTGCCCTCCTTTAGACTCTCTCCAGCTCCAGTACATCCTTTCTGAGGACCGGTGACCAGAATTGGACAGAATACTCCAGATGTGGCCTCATCAGGCTATTATAAAGTGGCAGAATTATATTTTTATCCCTGGAGAATATCTCCTTATTTATGCATGCTAATATTCTACCTGCTCTGGTTGCAGCAGCTTGACATTGCATGCTATTGCTCAGTCTGTCATCTGAAGTGCATGTTCTACAGCGTAAGTCAGTTGAAACACATTAGGGTACAAAGACAGCAGCACAAGAGTTAATGTGGAGCAGAAAACAGCAAGTGCTTACGGAGAGTAAGAAAGGTTTCACAAACAGCCTGTCATAAGTGTGTGCCTGTGGCAGGTGAGAAAACCTCTTGCAGTGAGAGACTTGTCGGCACTCTCTCCATGAGTGGTCCATCTCTCATAGCAATGGGAGCAGATCAGCACTACAGAGGTCCTCAATTTTTGCACAGGTAAGGAAGAGCAAGAGTTAAGTGAGTGTGCACATGGCAGGGCCCAATTCTGTTACTGGGAGTGATATAGTGGTGATACATTGGACGGGGGAAATGGGCAATGTGTCCCTCCTAAATTCAACAAGTGACATTAGTGGTGGACATTAACATGAAGAGAGTTAACTAGAGTTTAGTCATTTGTTCAAGTGTACACAGTACTGTAGGTATATATATGGGAGAAAACAGGCGAGCTGCTGAACCACAATCAAACTAATTGCAAATCATAACATGTACAATCGATAAAGCGTTCAGCCTCTTAACCTAGCTATCACAGTAAAAACAATGATGTTCAAATGGGTGCATTGATAATAAGAGAGTTCATAACAGTCAATATCCTTTAGGAGTAGTTGGATAAAATCAGAACGTAAAATCTTCAAACAAGATGTTGCAACAAGTAATCAAATCCACAAGGAAGGATAAAACATTCTCCAGTCCTGTCAAGATGGAGGCTTACCAGACGTAGGATAAATAAAGGTGTTGGACCCACACCGGGTACCAAGGTATTGCTGGAAACAGGTGTACACGTCCCCCGCTCCCCCAATGGTTGGGGGGAGGTTCACAGGATGTTGTAAGGGCGCCACCCACGGGTCCAGGGTCTCCGGATGGTCGGACGTCCTTCTTTCCCTATCCCGATGGTACGTCACACATTCCGGGGCGAACAAACGTCGGTCTTGCTTGAAAGACAGAGGTATCCACGAAAACCTACCACTCCTCCGTGGTGGTATTGGGTAGAGAGTAGATCAATCGTTCCCAGTCAGAGTAGGATCAGAAGGGATGGAGAAAACTCAAATAGTGTAAAACCTTGTGGTGTGAGGTATATTTATATGAAATGCGTCAGGAACCTGTTGCCTGGATTTGCTGCACACATGTGAATTTTACTCTCTTACTCTTTTGACGGTTTTTTAACCTTTTATATAATAAATATACCTCACACCACGAGGTTTTACACTATTTGAGTTTTCTCCATCCCTTCCGATCCTACTCTGACTGGGAACGATTGATCTACTCTCTACCCAATACCACCACGGACGAGTGGTAGGTTTTCGTGGATACCTCTGTCTTTCAAGCAAGACCGACGTTTGTTCGCCCCGGAATGTGTGACGTACCATCGGGATAGGGAAAGAAGGACGTCTGACCATCCGGAGACCCTGGACCCGTGGGTGGCACCCTTACAACATCCTGTGAACCTCCCCCCAACCATTGGGGGAGCGGAGGACGTGTACACCTGTTTTCAGCAATACCTTGGTACCCGGTGTGGGTCCAACACCTTTATTTATCCTACGTCTGGTAAGCCTCTATCTTGACAGGACTGGAGAATTTTTTATCCTTCCTTGTGGATTTGATTACTTGTTGCAACATCTTGTTTGAAGATTTTACGTTCTGATTTTATCCAACTACTCCTAGAGGATATTGACTGTTATGAACTCTCTTATTATCAACGCACCCATTTGAACATCATTGTTTTTACTTTGATAGCTAGGTTAAGAGGCTGAGCGCTTTATCGATTGTACAAGTGTACACAGTGTATGGCCATCTTTGAGTTAGAGGTCCCTGAAAATGATCTGAACTTTGTCCCAAGGCATTGGACAGCGCAGCACTAGTAAAGGTACCCCATGTGTAAGGCAGTGATCCTATCCAAGGTGCCTAGTGTAGCTCAGAAGAACCCCCCTGGGGTAAGCCTCCTATGTGAACCATACTTGGTTGTCCAACAGGGAGAGGAACATGAAAGAAGTGTCCTCGGCCTACATCTACATGCACCCCTCCCCTCCTGAAGCATGCCAGACCACATTTCCTGCAAAAGAAAAAAACTGAGCGGGTTCCCCAAAAATCCATACTAGACCCTTATCCTGAATAAAAGGATTTTTGGGAGGTTGTCATGCAAAGAAATTAACAAAAAAAGGGGTTGCCCAAAATTCATACAATGCCCTTATCCAGGCACGCAGCCTTTCTGACCAAGAAAAGGTGTGCTAGCAAGCATGTACTTCCCTTCTCAACCTTTCCAGGGCAAATACACTCAACATGGAGAATGTACCTGGCAAGGGAGATGTCTGCAAAGCAGCTTTCCTTAATGTTGATAGGGACAAGAGCCTCACCCCCACATCCCTGGCACAGGTATATAGTACCCATTGTTACTCATTCACAAAAATGTATATACAGTAGTAAATGAAATACATGCATTAGTAATAACGTATTTATTGAAACAAAAGCTCATGAAGTTATTCCAATGTCAATTATACCAACCAGTGATGTAGATCCATCATCAATCATAATGAACAATGCCCTGAAGTCCCGATGACACACATGTGAATACCTGTGCCAATGATCCTCTCCCGCGTGACTCTCCTTCTCTAGCCATCTTCTAAATCTCAACAAGCTGGTCAGGGATGCTAACTGACATCATTAACCAAAACAAGCCATGATTTCATTTGCTCAATGACATCACCAGGGATTTTCAGCACCTTGTTTACAATAGGCAGGTAAGTGGCCAGGAGCTGTGATTTAGTGATGGTAGAAACACTGCAACTAAGTGAATGACTTGCAGCAGCCAGAGATTAATGCAAATTAACTGCAAAAAGCCTAAAGTAGATGTAAACCTGATTCATGAAATTTGAGTTGAACACATCTATCTGTAGTGTTTTCTTATCTGTCTTCAAAGAACTATGTCCCGTAGCTGTCTTCCGTAGCTCTCTTATCAGCCTGATAAGTTCTCACACATTCTGGGAGATGAGACATAGAATTTAGAGATGGTGGAGGTTGCTAAAAATATATTAGCTTCCAGCTAAACAATACACAGACACGGCTCTGAATGTGTGTGCCTTTCCTCCAATCAGCTTTTTTTTTTTTAAATATATTTTATTTGAGTTTTCACATAGTAAGAAAATACATTTGGTTACGAGAGAGAGAATACAAATCTGTAACAAGCTAGTGCCGTGTACATTGTGTAACAAGACATTATTAGTACAGTTAAAGTTAACTGACAAACTTATAGAACACCCATCAACTGGTGAGTAAACTTTTGGTTTGAAAAAGAGTCCTGCACCGGGTGGTGCTTGGTGGCTTGGTAGGATTGGAAGGTTTAGAGAGTGGGGGGGGGGGGGGGGGTG